>CM038221.1:230114-597614 GCA_021442155.1 Cymbidium sinense
ATTTCAAGCAGCTAAAAGGCATAAAAATAGCTATGTTTTGTATTCTTGTCATTCTAAATTTATGATGTTTGGAATATGCATGAGATTAAGTTATTCATCCAACATGGATTATAATCTAACTCTTTTAATCTCTCTCTCTCTCTCTCTCTCTCTAATATATATTGAATCAATAACAAAGATGTTAATTTTAAAAATGTTTAAATCATTTTACTTTAAAAGAAAATGCTAGATATTTTCTCTTAGCATTGTTGTTTATTTAAAGGTGAAGTATTATAATGCATTCATGAGGTTTTCATGCCTTTCATAGCATATATTCATTAATCTTTGTTTTACATCTATCATTTTATGCATTCAAACCATTATTATGCATATACATAAAATTTTTTAAAAATATAAACTTTGATTTATTAAAAGTTAACTCCCTAAATATGATTATATTTGGTTGTATATCATTGGTTATGGTTGGAGTTTGCTTATGCACTTGGATTTTTTTTTTGGGTGCATTTATACTTGCATACTCATGCTTTGTATAGCTAGCTTTAGGGTGTGTCCGCCTTTCCTCCATTTGAGTTTGATTGATCTCACACTTATTATTGACCAAGCAAGATGTAAATCTATCATTAAAGGCTTGGATTTCTTCCATCACAACTTTATTCTACTTGAGTGCCTTGAGAGCTTTTTGAGCATTATTTGGAATATATAATTTATTAAGAGAAGTGTCAAGCATGGAATGAAAGTCTTTTATAGGTCATGAAATCATATATTTGTATTTGGTGAATGATCTCACTCTTTTTTTTTTCTTAAAGCAATAGAACATTGAAAATCAATATCATCATCTATGAATTTATTCTCATAAACTTATACTTTATTGTTTTTTAAATTAGGTTTGGGTTCCTAGTTGTGTCGGAGATGTTTTGATTACTCCACCTCTTGGTTTTCTTTTCTTTTTTAGTATAGGCATGGAGTTGATTCTCCATTGATTGTGTGTATTTACAAAGTGATTATAGAGATGCTCATTCTCCATAAGTTTGATATATTTACAAAGTGATGATGGAGTTTATGGTTCTAGCGAGGTTTTAGTTGATTAGATATATTGATAAGATGATGAGTGAGTTTGCAATTCTAGCAGGCTTTAGTAGGTCGAATTAACTATTACAAAAAATATTCATTGTCCATGAATTTGATGAGAGATAATGGTAAATGGTCAAGGAAGTTTCAACATTGTTTTTTTTTTGTTAAATTTTTTCTCTTGAATTTTGGGTTAGGAGTAATAAGGTTAGTATTCAATGAAGGTTATGTCCATCACTTTTTTTTAGTGATTGGAGAATAATATTTGTACTTTTTTATTTGGGGAATATCTAATAAAGATACCCTTAATATATTTAGGGTTTAATTTGCTTAGAATGGATGTAAATGGACACATTAAACACCCAAAGATTTGTGGAGGAACAAAAGAAATGCGATGTCTTATAAAATGTACAGCGAATGGTTTGAACAAATGTCTGAATTTAAGTACTCTTGAGGGCATTCTATTAATAAGATATATAGTTGTTAGGAGGATTTCTCCCTAAAGATACTTGGGAACATCTGTGCAGAACATTAGTGATTTAGCACCCTCTAAGAGATGTCTATTTTTCCTTTCAATAACCTGATTTTGTTGATTAGTACTGACCACAGTGTTTTGTGAGTAATCTCTTGATGCAAGAGATAATATTTTAAGACGATACTTTGGCATTTGGTAATTTTTAGTAGTTGATTTTCATTGTGAGATTTAAATTCAACTCATAGTGTTGAAATGATCAAAAATTTATTTTATTTCAAATATTCTTCAATCAGGAAAACTAAATGAGATGTGTGTTATCATTGATAGGGGACATAAATCACCTTACTATAGAGATATTTTGACTTGAGATGGTCCCTCTACATCAATATAGACTAAAGCAGAAGGTTAAAAAAGATTTGTAAGTTTGATTGAGATATGAACTATGTGTGTGTTTAGATAAATGACAAATTTCATGCTGAAATTCCTTTGAATTTTTAGGAGTGGATAGAGAAGAAATTAATTTTTTTAAGGTTATATAAAGTTTGTGTGTCTTAGGTGATAGTGTCAAAGCCAGATATCATAATCATTATTTGAAGTGTGTTTGACATTTAAAGTTTGTGTCTTAGGTGATAGTGTCAAAGCCACATTGTTTGAGTTCATACCTTATTTAAGAGATCATTTTTTTGAAGGTGGACTCTTGACAACATGTCTATATTACCACTCATCCTCAAGTTCTAAAAGTGACAAAGATTAGATGAGAATTAACGACACAAATTTATTTTGAGTGAATTTGCTGAGTGATAGTATGTTACAATCTTGGTTAGACACCAGAAATAAAAAGTCAAGTGTCAGATATTTTGAGAGACAGCATAACCTATTCCAATTACTTTTGATGGTAGCCCATTTGTAATATGGATATTATAATTCTTATGGCATGGACTACAATTGTGGATGATATTTTTGTTTTTTGTCGTATGATTTGAAGCTCTCAAATTTATGCTATCCAAATAGCAGGCTTTTTTTTTTCTTTTTCTTTTTTGTTTTTTGCAATTGAAGCATCTAATAATTTATCTTTTGAGTAACCAAACTTATTTCGATGATGTTCTGACATAAGCTTGTGGGAGAATAATTGGTTGTCTTCAATTTGCTGTCTAGATAATATCAAGGAGGAGAGAGCTTTTGTAATTCTTATGGCATGGACTACAATTGTAGATGGTATTTTGTTTTTTTGTCGTATGATTTGAAGCTCTCAAATTTATGCTATCCAAATAGCAGACTTTTTTTTTTCTTTTCTTTTTGTTTTTTGCAATTGAAGCATCTAATAATTTATCTTTTGAGTAACCAAACTTATTTCGATGATGTTCTGACATAAGCTTGTGGGAGAATAATTGGTTGTCTTCAATTTGCTGTCTAGATAATATCAAGAGGAAGGAGAGAGCTTTTGTAATTTTGTGACTTTGTGATATTTGTCTTCTTTGAAAAATTTAAATCTCAAATTCATCATGGATTTTTCATGTTTGCAATTGAAGCATCTAATTTTATCTTTTTAGACTGATTTAAATTGGAGTTGCAAGCTTCTAAACCTCTGGCTTCTTGTATTTGTCAATTTTCATGAAAAATTTAAATCCTTCATCATATTTTTTCATCTTTGGGCTTAGGTATTTTAGTGTCAAATTGAAGGAAGCTTCTAAATTGGCTTCTTTATAGAGAAAATCCTTCATGCATAAACTCTTGTTGGACAAAAAGTGTCTGAAGGAATCATTGGCTTAAGAGACTCTATATTGAAGTACTTGTTGGCCTCAAAAGCATGTATCTAATACCTTCTTGAAGATTAGAGATTGATAAGAGAGGAAAGTAGAAAATGCGATTGTATGATTGAATTTTATTCCCTTGTTTTATTTCAGAAAAAAATAACATGTGAAGCTATAAAGAAATAGGTAGATAATTAAATATCAAAGAAAGAAATAAAATTATTAATCAATTATTCATTTTATTATCTAGAATTAAATATGTAGCAAAAATGAAATGTTTTTGTCCACAGATTGTTGGATTATTATAGATGGAAGTTATGTTTTTTGGATTGCTATAGGTAGAATGCTTATGTCTACAAATTGTTGGGTTGTTGTAGATGAGAAGATACTGATCACGGATTATGGATTATTTTAACTGCATTTAAACAAGGCTTAGTAAAGGCTAATGGATATCTAAGTTAGATTTGTAAAGCCAACTCTAAGTTGTTTGGAAAGCAAAATGATGACACGACAGAAGAGAAAGAAGATTTGTAAGAACAGAAATATTTCTTTCTTGATTCTATAACATGTCATGAGGAGAAAGAACAAAAAGAAGGATAGTGATGTTGAAGTTAAGGAGAAAAGCATGATCTTAGTGAAGATTGGCAAGGATCCTGGAGGATATAGATAGACAGGAGAAAGGAGGATCATGTGGAAATTTGTATGATATGGGATGATGGTAGATAGGTTGACTATGTGACTTGATGAGTGGCTTAGATTTAAAAAATTGGTTGTATTTGTAAACATCCTTTCTAATTCATTAAATTATTTTTCTATATTCTATTTATTAAGAGAGGGAGACAAGGAGTGCTTAGGTGGGAGAGAAATATGGGAGGGATGAAAGGGGAGGGTTAGAGTTAGAATAGAGTTTGTTTTGACTAGAGACATGGTCATTAGTAAGTAAAGGATTAGAGTTTTGGTCGACATATTAAATACTGCAATGTATATAAACATCTTTTGTATAATTTTTTACCAAATATTTTGATTGTATTAAAATTGGACTTCAGGGTTAGAGGTTGCATCATTAGGTCATTTTAGAAATATTAGCTGCCTTACTCTTGAGTGTGGAGCGGGGATTTGTGGAGGTGACAGACTTGTGCATCATAGAAACCTAGCTGTTCCCTTGCATATCATTTGTTACATGCATGAATTTAAAAAAAAAAAGATATTTTGAGACCACTTCCATAGCTAACTGAAGTTTAACCATCTTATCAAGCTTTTGTCTGCTAACTTGAGTTTCTACCATCATCTTCACTGACAGATTGATATGGTTGCAATATTAACATGCTGCAATTTACTAGGCAGTGTACTTCTTTAGTTGCAATAGGGCTTAGCTTGATTCTTGATATATTGATTTGTTTCACAGTTTGCTGATAGTTTACCCTCCTGATTATAGTGATGAAAGAAGCTATTGTTGTTGGTGCTGAAAATTCTGCCACCTACACTAATGGCGTCCCCAATGCACCGATTCCTGCTCCAGAAGAGAATATTGCTATTAATAAGTTGAGTCCGGCTGATGCCATGACTGGCAAACTTACGCAACTTTGTGAGCAGATGGATGCCAAAGGCCTTACGAAATTTCTTTTAGATAACCGAAAATCCTTTGCCTCTATATCTGATGATCTTCCCCTCGCATTAAGAGGTGCATGCGAACCGGTCCATTTGGTGCTGAATGCTTTAGAGGCATTACACTTTGAGAACCAATTCAGTCTAGTCAAAAAGCCAAGGTTCTGCACAAAACCTGTCTTCTCTTGATGGAATCTGCCAGTCCCATATTAGAAATGGCTGAGCAAGGTTGTGATAACCATCTGAGCCCTGAAATTAAGGACAGAGCCAAAGTACTTGCTGATGAATGGAAGGCCAAGTTGGCTGAAGTGGACCTTGATGCTTCTAATGGCTATTCGTTGGAAGCACTAGCTTTCCTTGAGCTTCTTGCAACTTTTAACATTTCATCAGTTTGATGAAGATGAACTCTGCAAAATTCTTGTTGCCGTGTCATCTCATCAAAGGAAAGCACCTGGACTCTGCCGTGCTCTGGGATTAGTAGACAAAACTCAAGGTTGGTATCCTTCCTTCCTTTGTCATTTCTTTTCAAGGGTACACCATAGGCATATGCCTGGAGGAAGTTGAAGAATTGCTTAATTAACAAGGATCCATCTTGCAAACCAAACACTGGAAATACAATTACGTGTTATGTATATTTGCTAGCTTGTTTGAGATTTTTTTTTAATGCTTCAGATGTGATTGGAGCTGTGGTTAGCAAAGGAAGGCAGATTGATGCAGTTTATTTTCTCATGCCTTCCAACTTACTGAGATATTTCCGCCTGTATCGTTGTTGAAGCAATACCTGGAAGATATGAAGAAAACCATTGATAAAACAAACGCTACTGGTACAGAGGTATGCATTACTCGATCAAATGTAAGAAGAGGGCTTATTTGTTTCGCAAATCCCATTATTACTGCACATGAGACACCCAATTCCATTGATTTCTATATAAGCTGCTTTCAACAAGTAATTACTGATCCAACTAAAATCAAACTTCTTACAGAAGCGCAATGTTCAAGAGCTGAGTGCTTTGAAGGCTGTCATGAAATGCATAGTTGACTGTAAGCTTCAAGAAGAGCACCTTATTGATTCCCTTCTGGTGAGAATCTCACAAATTAAGAAAACTGAGGCTGATAGAAGAGAATGACTGGGGTCCCAAGGAAGAGGCGTCGTAAAGGAAAAAATGCTTCTGCCATTACTGTAACAGACTAAAACTCCCAGTTTATGACGAGGGCACGATATTATACTGATGTTAGACATCCTTATGCTTATGCTGCTGCATCTCCAGCTTATGGTATCTGTGCCATATAGTCCATCAAACAAATGCTTATACTGCTAAAAACCCAGTTTATGGAGGTATCCCACAAACCTCACCATGGAACTATGGAACCATGTACTCTGGCTTATCATAGTTACATGGGGAGGTTTTCCTCCATCTTATCAATCTTTCATGTAATTTGTAGAAATTCATGGTGGCTTTAGTTGAAAAGGACTTTTTTTTTTTTTAATACTGGGATTTGAGAAAACCTAAGAATAGCAAGGGAGAATCAAGCTACTTGAGGTTAGTTCTTCTAAACAGTTTTCTTTCTGTTCATCTGAAGTTTGGAAAAATTGTTCAATGAAGTTTCATGTGAAATTTTTGTGCCTTTAGATTGAAAATGTTACAGTTTATTAATACGCGATTTGAACGGTTGAAGATTTCTATGAGCTTTGATGAACTAACAAGTCAAGTTCAAGCCATCATTATTTGACTTTAACTTCGTGATTGAGTTTGGATAATATATATTAATATAAAGTATACTTAACAATATATTAGAATTTAGTTTAAATAAAAATAATTTAATTATATCTAATTCTTTATATCAAATAATTTCCTATTATTTTTCTTTAAATTTTAATTATTTTAACTTTTTTTTTATCAATTTTATCATAATAATTACTTTAATTATAATTGTTTTATTTTTCATATTAAATGAGCTGGCTCATGAGCCAATTAAAACTCATAAAATAAATAAAGCTGAACTTTGAATAACTCAATCAAGCTCAAGTTGAAGGTGACTTAAGCTTGGCTTGACTTCGTTTACACCTTAATTTGAACTTTTGTATTGTTTTTCCTTGCCATTTTCTTTACTCTCATATTGTAATTTGAGAATCTGAGTTGTCTAGCAACTCCAGTATGCTAAGCTTCTTATGTTAGTTTTAATTGGTTTTTATTTGGAATATAAAATGAATTAGTAAAAAGATTATTTTATTGTTTGGTTGAGAGTTTTTAAATTCATTTTTTTTTTTTGTTGAAAAAAATGTAATGTAAAATAAATATGAATCTTTTGATGTCGGCGGCATTGTGGGCGCCATCGCCTTTCACTTTACATTTAAATCGGACAATTTAATCTCAAATGATTTTAATATATTTTAATATTATATTGAAATTTATTTTATTTTAACTCAAAAAAAATTAAAATGTATGTATTTGAAATGCAGCTTATTCAAATCAAATCATTATTTGTAGTGGCATTTTAAGATACTTTCTGCTTAAGGGTTTATTTGAGGTGATCTCAATATTTTAGCCATCTTTTTACAATTATCACATTTTAATAAATTTAATCATAAAAATTACTTGTCATTATAAAAGTTAAAAAAAAAAGAAGTAATTTATGATTGTTTTTTATAAAACAGAAATAATCAAACAGCTAGCTCATATAGACCCTCCTAAATGCACTTTTAAGTTGAAAAAGTAGTAAGTTAAATTCATGTCTTCTTGCAGCTTATACTAATGAAAACAAAAGCCAATATAAGTGCTCCATAATAAAGTACTTTTGAGTGAGTTAGTATTGCTTATAAAAATGGCTATTTTGGGCTATAGTGTGTTATGCATTTGTCCATATTGTTTTGTATTGTTGTTCTACATTTGTTAGAACTTGGCGCTCCTTAATCAATATAAATTACTTTAATGATTCTTTTAATTGCATCTATTAAAGTGTGAACCATTTTTGTTGCATTATTGTTCATATAATTTAAATCACTAAATATATGTTATTTTGAAATAAATAAATAAGAATTATGTGATATTTGTGTAAGATTTAAATTTCTACTTAATATGTACTAAGCAAATTTGAAATTTTCTCAATTTTTAATTTTAATTATATCATAAATCATCTTTTTAATATTTTTTAAATATATTAGAAATATTTTAAATATATCATAAATCATTATTTTATAGGGTATATTTTATTTGTTCAAGATATTATATATAATTTTTTATGTATATAAATGAGCATTTGATTTTAAAAAAAATTATGGTAGTGATGTTTTTGATGTAATATTAAAAAGTTTAGATGTTTTTATATAAATATTAAAATTTATGTTTAGATATGTAAATAAATAAAAATTATGTATTGAATATATACTAAGCAAATATGTAAACGTATTGTGTGAAAGCTTTTGCATAAATTAAGTAGCTTTATATTATGTTTGTGATTATATAAGTTTATATATAAAATTTTAATTAGTGTAAAAGTGTAGACAATCTTGAGTTTTTTTTTTTATGAAAGAGCAGAGAAAAATTTAATAAGATAAGGAAGGAGATTGAGAAATAGAAAACAAAAGAAAACAAAAAAAAGAAAGCTTGGTTCTTGGCATAATTTTTGAGATGAAAATTTCTAAAAATAATTTTAAGATTATCTGTTGGTTTTAGTAAATTTATAGTAAAATTGAACTTTTAAATGTGAGAAATTTAATGACTCCAAAAACAATTTAATTTGAGTCCAAATAAATATAAATTAAATACTTAAAATATAATGAGAAGTATAAATTAGTAATTAAAATGTTAAATAATGTTTAAATTTTATATGCTTATAATTGAATCAAGTGATTCTATGGAAAAAAAAAAATTAAATAAGCTTAAAATCACTTATTTATCACATGATGCATAAATATTAAAAAAATTATGATCAAAGAATTTAATATAAATTATTAGATAAATAAGATTTTAACTAAATGTATACAAAAATCGCTCTAAAAACTTTATAAATAGAACATTATTTATAACATTGAGGAAAGAAAGAGCCAGACGAGAGCTAAGCTTGTAGTTGTTTTGGCTCAGCCACCATTATTTTTTAGGTTATCGTTATATAACTTTCATACAGTCACTTTTAATTTTATAATACCATCTCTTCAATTGGACTCACAAAAAAAAAAAAAGAAAAAAAAAAAAGAAAGAAATTTTATAAATTTATTTACAAAATGAATCATTTTGATAGTGTCAGCCCCATTAAATTCTCCCCTTTCTATTATAATATTTTATCTAATATCTATATATATTAGATCTTTAGCATTCAATAAAACTAATTTCAATTCAAAACAATCGATTAAAATTGTCAATTCGAGATTAAGAAATCTTATTTTAATTTCACATGCGATGCCTTTCACATACACAGAGCTTCGAGAACGCTTATTTATTTCTCTTTATTGCTATTCGATGCTTTCTTTATATTAATAAAGTAATTAATACTCACTCCTAAATATCTTTAGATTTAGTATTTATATATATATATATGTCCAAACGTATAGATGCTTTTAAACTCTTAAAGATTTATTGTGATAACTGTAATTTTTTTAAAAAATTAATTATAAAATTGATGTATATATTATAAATATTTTTTTAAAAAAATTAAATAATAATTTTTAATAGTTATTATATTTTAATAATTCTGATTTAAAATAGTATTTTTTATCATAAAATATTTTTAAAAAGTAATCAAAAAATTAATAATCAAATAAAGTTATTTTACTTTTTTTTTAATAAAGAAATTAAAAAATTATCTGAAACGCATTCTAAATATAATGAGAGTATTGAGACCCATAACGCCAAATCAAAAGCTCGTCGCTCCATGCATTCTCTCTCTCTTTGTTTAAACGTACTTTTCATGTAATAAATTAGCTTATAATTATATGAAATATTTATTAATGTGGGGCGTCATCCTAAGCATAGGGAAGTAGAAAATGGTGTAAAGATTTTAATACATGCATTAAATGTAAAGCCAAAAGAATTTTAATGGTTCTCCCTTAATATGTTTACTTCTTTATGAATAAGCATTTAACATTTAATTATAAAAAATAAGCATTTAATATTATAGTTTTGTATTATAGTCATACATTATTAAGAAAATGACAATGATCTAAAGCTAAATTTATAATTTTGCATTTTTTTTTTGTAAAAAATTTGATTAAAATTTAAATGAGAGATCAAAGATAGTTCATTTCAATATTTTGAAGTTATATATTTATTGAATTTTATTTAAAATATGAATGATATAAAATTTAATCAATTTAACTTATATTTTATTTATTATAAATTAAATTTAATAATTTTAAAATTTAATTAAAATTTAATTTATACATATGACTCAATGCGTCCATTTGGCCATCTCCCATAAAATCTTAGATCGAAGGCCTTATATATATAAATTGCAAGGTTAAATTTCTGATTAATTTCACTCATGTTATCATATATATATATATATATATATATATATTATATATATTATATATATATATATATATATAAATATGTAGAATAAATACTAGGTAAATATTGATATTTGAATGAGAGAAACCGGATTTTTAGTGAAAACCAAAAAGAGGGAAAAATCAGAGCAAGAAAAATATTTCACTATGTTTATTTTGAAAGACAAAATTTAAGTTTTCTCGATAACGGACGAGAGAAAGATGCGGAAGCAACAACTAAACCAGAATCAGATAACGCTTATGCAACGATATGGTATCGAATGTGGCCGATAAATGAACGATACCGGTGATGATGACCGGTAATGTAGGCCAGGACGGCGGATGGTGGTTCAAGATGACCAATAATAGCCAACGGCGGCCGGCATGGCGCGGTGCAACCGCGACGATCAACGACATTGGTGGCGATAGACCGGTGTGCGATGGACGGCATGGCGGCGGCGGTGGTCAGCATGACGATGATACGATGGAGGTAAAAGATCGGCGATGGTCGACCGCGACCAACGACGGCATGGGCGCTACGACAGGTGATGGCGACAACGGTGACGGCGGACGGCGCCGACCACCGTAGTCACCACCGCCGACCACCGCCGCCATTACCGACCACCGCCGACCACCGGCCCGCTGACCACCGCTGCTGGTCACCGCCGAACCGCACGTTATACGCATATCACCACGGCCTCGCAACCACCGCACCGCCTGCCAACCACCACGGTCTGCCGCTATCGACCACCGTCACGCTGCCGACCACCACGCCACCGCTGGGCCTCGATCTAACCACGCTGAGTCGACCATCGCCGGCTCTTTGCTGTTGACCACCGCATCACCACGCTGCCGGCCACAACCGCCGGTCATCGCCATCGCCGGTCATTGACGTTGATCACGTTGCCACCTGCCGCCATCACGCCGCCACCACCGTCGGCCATTATTGGTCATCACTGACCCCATTTCCTTACTGCTGATAGTATTGTTACTTGATTCTGGGATTTTCGTTGTCAAGCTTTCTCACATACAACTCTATAATTCTGTTATCGGGAAAACTTAAACTTTGTACTCCAAAACAGACATATAGTGGAATATTTTACCAGTTCTACCGCGGATTTTTCTTTTGGTTATTCCACCAAAAAATCCTGAGTTTCTCGCTCTCTATTCAAATATTTCATGTGTGCCGGGATTTTTTTCAACAAGGCCATAAGGTGAAAATTTTATTCGTGAATCGATTTTCTAAAGACGAATAATTTAACGCCGTTCATGGAAATATTCTCTTTACATTTTCACAATGGTTGATAATCTGACTTATGTTTAGAACATCATCACCCATATGGTGAAGAAAAATCTTACTGAGAACACATAAGAAAGAATGAAGATTCATCAAATTTCATCCTTTAACTTTTGTTAGATAGGGGCAACTCTTAATCCAGATCATCCAAATCAATATTCTGATATCTAATTGATTATCAATTTGAGAAGTAAGTCAGAATATTCATGAAAAGGCAAAGATCAATGAGCAACTTTGGCTACAAATGAATATTTTGATTGACCTCCTCCACATGTTAAATGTCACAGATTAACACTCGACAAACAATATGTCATAACTTTATACCTACTCCATACGTGTTAACGCCATCGAAAGTAACACTTTGATAAACAACATCGAATGGGTCATAACTTTGTTCCATGAACGCCACAGTTAACTCGCACATAACTTTGTAACTTAACATTACCACGAAAGTAATACTGAAACAATCAAGAATCAAAATGTTTAACTTCTTTCACATAGGTTCGACGCCATACCTTGATAAAACAACATCGATGAGAGTTAAAACTATTGACTTCTTCCACAAAAGTTAAATATCATCGAAAGTAAAACTCTAACAAACAACCTCGATAGTCAAAATCATTCGGATTTAATTCGACCTATTCCATGTTAATGTCATAAAGTAATACTTTGACAAATAACCTGATGGGTCAAAAAATCATGGATTCACCCAACCCTTCCATAGGTTAATGTCATCATGTAACACTTTAACAAACAACCTCAAATGGGTTAAATTTTTTTGCAAATTCAATTCAACCCCTTCCATACAAGTTAATGTCGTTAAGTAACACTTTGACAAACAATCTTGATGGGTGAAAATCCTTGGGTTCGATTACCCCTCCATACAAGGCAACAACATCAAGTAATATCATGAAGAATGAGGCTCTAAAATTATCCGAGTTTTTTAGGAATGATTCAATGCTTTCCAACCACCTTGGTAGTTGTCAACTATTGAAGTTTCAAATTTCTATAAACTACGAGACTTGATCGCCTCCAAACTTCGGTCCAACCAACGGAGACGCTCTTTTCGAGGGAAAATCGAGCCTTGTCATGAACTATGGGTCTTGATCGCCTAAATCCAAATGGGTCCGATGAGGACAGTTGACGCCTCTTTCGAGGAAAAATCGGAGCCTCGCCGTATGAACTATGGGCCTTGATTGCCTCCAAACTCGGTCGGTCCGACAAGGACAGTTGACGCCTCTTTCGAGAGAAAATCGGAGCCTCGTTGTATGAACTATGGGCCTTGATCTATTCCAAACCCGATCGGTTCGACGAGAGATTGCTTCTTCGAGGAAAAATCAAAGCCTTGTCAGATAAACTACGCTGATCACCTTCAAACCCGGTTCAAGAGGACAATTGACGCCTATTTCGAGGAAAACCGAGCTCGCCATGAACTGCAGACGCCTCCAAACCCGCTTCGAGGACAATTAAGGCCTCTTCGGGAAAATGTAAGTCTCTCCATATAAACTACGGGTCTTGATCGCCTCCAACCCGATCGGTCTGACGATGAGCTTGATCGAGGGAAAACGAGCTCGGCGTATAACTACGGGTCTTGATCAATAAAGCAAATAACCTTCTTTTTAGAAGAAGGTCAAAGCTTCACTGACAGAAAAAAAGGAAAGTATTTTTTTATTATCCCATAGGAGGTATTTATACTAAAAATACCCTCTCTTATTTTGGCTAGCGTTTTCAAGTCATTTAATTAAAACCCCTTATCTCATTATGGCTGACGTTTGCCGTTATTTAATTTAAAAAAAATCCCATATTCTCATTATGGCTAGCATTTGCTAGCCATTTAATTTAAAAAAAAGACCTCTCCTCATTATGACATTAAATTAAAAAAACTCTCTTTCAACACTAAATACTGATATATAATCAAATAAATATATATTAATAATTAATTAGTTAATAAATAAATTAATACATATAACATATATAATCACAAATCGTAATAATAAGTAAAGTTATTTTATTTTTTAAAAAATTTAATATATATTTGGATGAAATAAGTAATGTCATTTAAAAAATAGAAGGATAAATGATATGACACTGAAAATTCTACTAGTCGAAGTGCGAATTTTGATGTCGAAAGTAATCTGATTCTCGGTTAAGACTAACTCAAATCAAGCGCTTAAAATATAATTGAAAATTTTACGATATAAGTCGGCTCATAAATATGGATTGTTTATAGTCAAATCGAGCGTCTTGACGAGCCGGATCTAACAAGCCTAAGATCTTCTAAGACTTCATTTGAGCATTCAAATACTTAAAATACATCGGATGATCAAGTAATCATTTCGAGCTCGATGGAGTGATTTGGATTTTGCTGTATTTATAGCCTACTTTCTATAAATACCTCATTCTTCACATGAGGGAGGCTAAAGAGAATAGAGCTCGAGGCTTAAAGAACCTCCATAATCGTGCAGTCGAAAGTTGTTGACCAGCCGCCGGCCATCATCGCCGGCCACCGTTTAATTAGTTTGGTCATCGCCGCCGCGACCACTGCGCCACCGCCACCGCTTACCGCCATCATCATCATCGCCGACTCATCGACGCCGGCCACATTGCCGCGCCGCTGCCACATTGTTATCGCCACACCGCCGCTTAATGCTTTGCCACCACCGCGGCCTTGCTGGTTGCCGACCACCGCGATATTATTATCGCTGACATATCGAGCACCACCACCGCCACGCCCGCCTGGTCATCGCTGGATGGCCATCGCCGATCATCGTTGCTGGCCGCCGCCATCCATCATCACCACTGTCGGCCACTATGCGTAATCACCAATCGCTCACCACTCGATGACTAGATCATTACCGAGTATCATTTACTATTTGATCACATTAACGATCAGCATAAACTACTGCTACATACTGTTGTTACATATATTTCCGTTTTCGTTTTCCGTAATCGGATTCTTTGGGAAAACTTAAAGCTTTGCAATGCTCGAAAATAGGCAATATAGTGAAATATTTTCTTGGGTAGGCGTGGTTTTCTCTCTATTTTGATATTTTTTTACATGAAAATTTTGGAATTCGATTCTATGATTATCTGTATGCATGTTAGATTTTTCAAAGCTAAAGCGTGAAGTTTTATTCTAGTAATTAATTTTTTTATCATGCATACATATATATATATATATATATATATATATATATATATATAATCATTTATAACAAAAAAAGAGGAAAACAAGTCACGTGACACAGCCTGATGACCACACTGTTAAAGCTGCCAATGCATACTATTTAACGGCGCGCCGTTAGGAATGGCCACGTGACTATGCACATCTACTAACTTTTGGACGCGGAGAGATAATATTAACAATTAAAGTAAATAAATAAATTAATGCTAAAAAATTGATCCTTACTTATATATTTATAATTTAATAATTTTTCTTATTTTAAATTATGAGATTTATATATATTTGTATATATCACGATTAAATTTTTTAAAATTTTATAAAAAATGAAAAATATAGATTTAACTTTTGTTATGAATTTTAATAATTTAAAATTAATTTAAAAAAATAAAAATAAAAATAAAAATAATTAATTTATAAATATAGAAGAATATAATAATTATATATATAAAAGCTCATAAAATGTTATATATTATATATATATATATATATATTATATTTTACGTATAATTAATATTATATTAATACTTAATTATTTTATAATATTTTATAATTAAATAATTAGTTATATATTAAGTGAGGTTAATATGAGTTTTTATTATTGAAATTAAAAAGTAGATCTATATCTTAATTTCACATGTAATAATTTCTCTCACCTCGAACTGTTATATTCACATCTTTTTGGCTTCCCACCCCAACCCGACTCCTTCCATGGCAGAGCAGAACTCTTCTCTTCCGCCTCCACTCGTCACAGTTTAATCCCTCTCTCCTCTCTCTCTCTCTCTGACATAACGTTCTTCCTTTTTCCTGTCTTCTTTCTTTATCTTCTCTCTTTACTCCCCTGCTTAGCTTCCGGCCGTGTTAATATCATGAGCTAAAATTCCACTGAAAGTTAATGACTGAAGCCGGGTAATCTTCCCATGACAAATTTCTCTTCATAAGCTTTGATTCTGTTAGCAATCTGTGATTGTTTATCCCACTTTGCTTTAGTCTCTTTAGCTGAAGAAAGATGGAGAAGAAGCAGGGATTCTTCTCTGCTTTAAAGCAAGAAGTGGTGAGAGGCCTTTCTCCGGTTAAGTCAAGATCAAAATCACGATCACGGTCTCAGAGCCCTGTGAGAAGCCAGTCTCCGGCTGCCGACCTTCTGCATCCTCGTTGGAGAAAGGCACAACTCGGCAAACACTCCATTCCAAACCTCCCAGAGTCCTTTATCGGGAGATCCTGCAGCTTCCGACCAGTTAGCGAGACCCTCGCACCGCTAATGGAGGGACCGGATCCCCACGCTGCCAGATTCTTTGCCTGTGACTCTCGGAAGGACGGTTGGAGCAAATGGGTACTCAGCCAACTCTCCCGTGCCCCTACTATTTCTTCCACAGCCGCCGAGGCCGGCGATGCCGACAGGTCAGGCATTCGTCTGCTACTCGGTGTCATGGGCGCCCCCCTCGCCCGCCTACGTTAGCTCCATCGACGCTTTCCCACATCTCAGCATCAAGGACACTCCACTAGTACTAATTAGCTTCTCTTGCTTGTCTTTCTTCATCACATGCATCTAAAAATGGGACTTATACTCTGTTTATCCGGCAGGAAAGCTCATCGGCGCTATACATTCTCCAACAATACACTGCGGCCACCGGAGGGATCAAGCTACAGAGCTCCATCCGAAATTTCTACGCGATGGGAAAGTTAAAGATGGCGGCGACGGACTACGATACTCCAACGAAGATGACGAAGAACCGCGGTGCTCCGGTTGAGACCGGCGGCTTCGTCCTCTGGCAAATGGCTCCGCATATGTGGTACGTTGAACTCGCCGTCGGCGGAAGCAAGGTTCACGCCGGTTCTAATGGCAAGCTCGTGTGGCGCCATACTCCCTGGCTTGGCGCCCACGCCGCAAAAGGCCCTGTTCGTCCCCTTCGCCGCGCTCTCCAGGTTCAAATTCCAAACTAAAATCCCCACCTTTTTTCCACAATGAAAATCGCTTCGGATATCTATAAATCTCAAACCAAAAACCGGTTTTTCTCCAGGGCCTTGATCCGATGACCACGGCGAGCATGTTCGCAAATGCGCTCTGCATAGGGGAGAAGAAGGTCAATGGCGAGGATTGCTTCATTCTTAAACTAAGTGCTGATTCCCAAACTCTGAAAGCTAGGAGCGAAGGCATGGGGGAGATCATTCGCCACGTTCTCTTCGGCTATTTCAGCCAAAAGACTGGTCTTTTGATCTATATGGAGGATTCCCACCTTACTCGAATCCAATCTAACACCGGAACCGACGCCGTGTACTGGGAAACCACCATCAACTCCTTCATAAACGACTACCGGCCTGTTGAAGGAATAATGATTGCCCACTCCGGCCGGTCGGTTGTCAGCCTTTTCAGGTTCGGCCAGGCAGCCATGAGCCACAGCAAGACGAGAATGGAGGAAGCATGGACTATTGAAGAAGTGGCATTCAATGTGCCTGGGCTTTCCATGGATTGCTTCATCCCTCCTGCTGATTTAAGATTATGTGGGTCTGTTATCAATGAGCCTAAGCATTTGATGCAAATTATATATTAGAATGCAGGAGAAATTGCATGTTTATACTTATAATCTATATACATTCTTTTGTAATTTTGAACACACTAACTATCGAGCTTAGTTTAAGCTAGTTTGGAAACTGATGGCCTGTGTAAATAGAAGGAGCAGAATCACTCAAGGGTTTCTGAAATGCAGATGCTTTGTTTCTGAATGGCAAAAATGATTGAAGGTAGAAGCTAGGCTTTCACTATAAACCAGACTTAGCTCATTTTAACTTTGATCTGAGCTAGCTTGAGCTAGTTAATTTCAATTTTGATTGATATAAAAAAAATTAATAAAATATCGAAAGAACTTCAATTTTTGAGTTAAATTAACAACTTATTGGACGCTGCATCTAGAGACGTAGACATGTGTACAAGCTTTTGGCTCAAATTGAACTTAATTGATTTTAAGGAGGTAGTTCAAGTAGAGATTGGGTCATGTATCTATGTGATCAATTGAGTTAGGTTGATTAAGTCAAAATGTGACCTAGCTTATCTCAAGATTAGAAGTTAGCTAAAGGGGTTAACTTGACAAAAGACATTAATTTATGTGGTTAGCTACTCGACCACTTAGCCTTAGAGCTGATCTCACATGATAAATCCAAGTCATCAAAACTATTTGCCTCTTATACTCAGCTTCAGAGACCGAGTAGGCATGACAGTCTCAAATGCTCGGATGTATCTTAACTTTGGTGCCAATACTTCTTTGGGCCACTTCATATAATTTATTCACACACTGCCTTTAGCTCAGTTGGCAGGGCTTAGAAACTCACCACGCTCGATTCTTCATCGAACAGTTTCTTAAGTGAGTGAGAAAGTGTGGATGTTAAGATCATTCACGAATTATTCATACTAGATTTAACATGCCACTATGTGGATGTGACCTTGAATGAACACTCTATCCAAAAATAAAATAAAAAAAATAATTTATTCACTTTCATTTTTTTACTGTTCTTGTTGATACCTTGACTCATAAAAAAATGGGGTGAGGGTCAATACTTCTCTCTCTCTCTCTCTCTCTCTCTCTCTCTCTCTCTCTCTCTCTCTATATATATATATATATATATATATATATTTCTCAATCTCAGAACCTTATTAGAAAGATCGCGACGGCATCAAATATTTTTGACCTAAGCTTAATAAGGAATAGTTTGCCCCTACTGAAGTTGGTAACTTTCCTCTTTATTGAACCAACTGGGTTGCTTTACTGACCAATTGTCCAAAGCTCTTGAAGGTAAGGTTGGAAACTCTCCGATTCTATTCTCTGCGGGTGCATTCTGAGGAAAAGAAAGGAGGCGACAGTTTAGGGTTTGTGCTCCTGATTAGTTATGCTCACATAATATGAGATGGGATCGTCACCAAAAAAAATAACATATTTACAGTTAAGGGCAAGAGTTTTCAAAGCTTCAATGTGCCTCACAACTCATTCAATGCTTTCTGCTGATGTATGAATTCACATCTGAAAGTTTTCAAGGTGAAAATTTATTATTGGGTAGATAAGAATCTAATACTAACCAAAGTAATTAATACTCATGAGATATGTATATCGAGTTGATAGATTTTAAGTGATTATTTTTCATATTTATATGTGTGTGACATGTCAATTTGAAATAGAATAGAGTGTCAATAATTGAACAAATACGACAATCTAAAGTATATTAGCCCTTAAAAAATTAAGTTTGGGTTGACCCACTTAACAATTGGATTAGATTATGGTATAAAAATTTGATCTATTTAATTTTTTGATCAGTTTCGAGTTGACATGGTAACTCAAAACTGACTCAATTCGATCAATTAACACTCATATTGACTAGGTTTTGAATTCAATTTTAATAAATTTGAATTTAACATGATTTTGACTTGAATTTGATATGAATGATATGTTTAAATGAGTCACCCGAATAGTATTGATTAATATTGAAAGCAGGTTTGATTTGAGTTAAATTTTTTGACGAGTTTAATGAATGATTTTGAGGCAAAGTATTCGGTTGGATCAAATTTAGATCAAAATCTAACCGACTTATATATATTAATTTTCAATCTTATAAGGTATCACAAGCGCCAAGACGCAAAACACATTTAATGTGAAATCAAGATTGTTATACATTGATTTGAGCTTGTTAAATCAATCAAACTAATTCAATTTCAATTTGAGTCACACTTAAATTAACTTATTTGTTGGCTCATCGAGCTTAAGCTCTATTCGAGACAAAAATCAATCCAATTTTATGTGATTTTTAATTTTTGATCCAACTTAACAACCCTAATGGCTGCAAATTAAAAAGAAGATTAGATATTTATAACTTAAAAATAATAAAAAAATAGTTTTTATAGGCATAATTTATTTCCAAAATTGAACATAAAGTTTTTAAATGATTTTTAATTTGAAGAGACAAAAGATTGAAGAAATGTTTACAGGGCTGCTTTATTTGTCATTTTGTGTCTATTATATAATGACTGCAGAAGATGATATGATTGATATTGCATTTTAGTTTTATATATATTGGAAATGGATTTGCTACCTTTGCTGACTTTTAAGACAATTGCATGCAAGTTGTTAATGGGTATCCACCTAACACTCCATTCATTTGGATATATATAATCTGGATATCATTTGATTTCTATTATTACTTTCTTTCTTTAAGAAGAGACGGTGCATGCAAGTTGTTTTACTCATTAAGAGACAAATTGAGATTCCTTCAATCATTGAGGAGCTCTAGAATAACTTTATATTCTACCACATCTTCTAAAGCAACTCCATTTGGCTTTGCAAGCAAGCAACAAAGAGAGAGAGAGAGAGAGAGAGAGAGAGAGAGAGAGAGAGAGAGAGACTAACTACTTGCCAAATGGGTTTCATATTATATATGTATATGCCCCCCTTAAGTTATTTAATCCTAGTTTTTACTATATAAGGTGTTGTCATTATCATTCCTCTAAGAAAATCATTTTTCATATATTTATCTTAACATATTTTTCCTATAATATGTAATTTGATTATTATTAACTTCTATGTTGACCAATTTAAGAACTTAAATGTAAGCAAAGCTTGTTTAATTAAAAATTGATTGTCTAAATTTATATCATTATTTTAAAATAAAAATTGAGTGCCTAAATTTATATTTGATTTAATGGAGATTCAAATTTAATATCTTGATAATATCTCAAAATTTTATCAACTAGCTCATATAATTACAACAAACCTCAATCTTGGTGTATAGCACTTACTAGGTAATCTCTTTGCCCCCATGCCAACCTTAATGTAATTTTTTTATTTCTATTTTTTTTAACATCAAAATATAAATATTATGAAAGATACTCTAAATTAATGCGCTTGAATTAGAACCCTGGCGAAAAAAAAACTCCCAACTATTTAGGGGTCGTGTTTGGGGCAACATTAGGATACAAAAACACACCACGATGTAGTTTGAGAATTGCATTCTGGTTATATTTTTGTTTTGTTTTGAAAAATCTGTGGTGAGAAAAATGTATTTTTAATCTCGTTTGATTATTTACTATGGAGGCTAGAAAATTATTGTTTGACTTCTATAAAATAAAAATTACATAGCTATCCCAAAGAGACTCTTAGCCACGGGTACCTAGTGAGGATTTAGTAGTATGGGATTTCAAGGTACCCTACGCGGTATCTTACCCCAAAATGCTTTTAGCTTCTCGTCACATACCATGAAATTCTTATAATTTGAATTTTGTGAAAAAAAGGGTGCAAAGCTTCATTTCGGGCAAAAATCGAAAACAAAGAATGTAATAAAGTTATAGAAGATAAAGAAAGATCACCAACCTTTCATTAATAGCTCTGAATAACTAAGCTAGGAATGCATAACTATTATAAATTCCATTACTCCAATAACTAGTAGAAACAATCATGATTTTACATGAAAATTGTATATTTAATATGTAAATTGAATTGACAGAAGTATGACCTAGAATTTGGGTCTAACAACAACTCTTGAAGAACCTATGAGTCGAGCAAGCTGACAAGTCCGCTCGAGTTTGACTTATTTTTGAGCTAGGCTTGTTGAATCAAGAGCTTGAGCTCGAGCTCAAAATATTGCTCGTTAGATAGTCGAGCTCATACTCAAGTTCCGTTTGACTTAACTTGACTACTTGTTGAGCTACTCGTTAGGTAAACGAACCCATAACCAAGTCCCAATCGATCGCAATCCATCGTATTGTAATTAGAGACTTAGATCAACTAGCGTAAAAACTTGAATACACTCTCAAGAATCTTAAATCAGAGTGAAGATATATATTTCGATCGCATCCTTTGCCTCTTGGCTCTCCTAACAAAGTCAAGTACTCTCCCTCTCTCTCCATCTTCCATCAAGAAAGATGGAAACTTGATTGAGATGATAGAAAAGCTTAATCCTTGTCGTTTCCCTTTCTTAAATGAATTGAGCTAACAAGAGAGCTTAGTTTAAGAACTGTAGAGCTCAAGCCAAAATGGGAGGTCGAGTTGAGCTTAAGCTCAACATGACTTTATTGACCTCCATGTATGTCACATCAAAGTTGAGTTCACAAGACGGTCGATTTCATACATAACACGCAAATCGAAGATGAAATAAAAGCATCACCAAAATAAGTAGAAATAATCTCACGAATGACTTCACCATCATGTTCAATGTCAAAATTAATCGTACTACATATTGCAATAATTCCTGAATCAAGAAAGAAATCATCGAGTTTTCACGCACACATCAAAGTCGATTTTCGATGTCGCATAATATCCATTGAAATTGATCATATCGTTAGCATCAAAACGCGAACCTATCAAATGAGATCATTCGGATGAGTCAACGCCAACGCCGAAGATTTGAATGAAATTTTGAAATAAAATCACCTAATTCAACTAAAACGATCAAAATGATCGATATATATATATATATATATATATATATATATATATATATATATATATATATATATATATATATATATATATATATATATAATTATATAATAACATCATCGAAAATTCAAAATTCAAGTTTATTTTCACTCAAATAAGCATAGGCCTACATATACCCCTATTACCCAACCCTAATCCTCATAACACTCTCTCAACAACCTCGATCCTTATTTGGCGCCGCAAGACTCCACTCCTCTTCCCGCTGAACGCACATGAGCGGCTGCTCCCATTCTCATTTTCTGTTGGATGGGAAGCCGAAGGCTATCTACACACACTAGCCGAATGATCTCTTCTCCTTCCTTTGGTTCGAAACCCACACAGTTACTTGAGCCTCCCTCTTTCTGCCTGGTTCTCAGGAGACTACACAAGCAGTACCGAACCATCTCCCTCTCTCGTTCCCGACTATGTGCTACAGTGCCCGAGCCGAAGTCCTCTTGCGAATCCATCTCCCGATCGGCCAATCCCGCTAGTACTGCAGTGCTGTTTACAACACAACACTATAGCATCAAAAATAACTTTTATTTTTCTTATTTTTTTTAGCCCTCTCTCATAATAATGCTATGATGTTTGACATGAAAGAAGTTCAAATGGAGTTAGATTCGTTAGAGATATGTGGTTGGAGCTACTGTTAAGTAGATAAAAAAAAGAGACGAGTGAAGCAATGATAGAAGTTATATGGTGATAGATTATTTCATTTGTGTCCTATCATCTCGGTTCAATGTATATGTAAAAGTAAAAGTGTAATAAATGCCGTTATTTTAAGTACCCACTCGTGATTGTCTCAACACGGTTTGGAAATTTGTTAGACATAAGTATCTGCCGCTTCAAATAATGACGAGAAAATCGGATGTTTTTATATATGTTCAAACCTATCACGTCATAAGCGTAGGAAAAAATCACTTTTTGGTATCGTAGGACACCTACCATGCACTCTTGATGTTTTCTATGGAAAAGAGAAAATAAATGACACCACATAGAGTTTATGAATATTTTATTCAGATGACCAAATATGACATTAAGGAATAAACATATTATCTCGAAAGATAAACATGCTCTCCTGTAATGGATTTGATCATTTCAATAAAAGACTCCTAAGGCTAATGGGTTTTCGTAAAAGTATTTTCTTGAACTAAATGGAAAAGTAAAACATGATTTATTTTATCCCGATCATAGTTCCCTATAAAGGCAAGCTCATAGTTAATTACATCTTAGAAATTCTTCTTAAGAATACTTGATTAAAGAAATAAGTAGTTATTCTAAAGACTAGGTAACTTTCAAAGGATTGATTTTGGAAAATTTAATTGGGAGAGGTCCAAATTGGAGAGAGTGATTTTAAGAGTCAAATGAGAAAAGTAAGAAATGTCTATGATAGGGATACCCAAGAGATAAACTATCCTATGATCGCTTCAAATTTGGGATTTAATTTTAGATTTTAAGTTATCATTTTTTAGAAATCTAGCTTAGATTCTATACAAGACAAATGGAGTTGAAGAATTATTCCTAAAAAGGATGCTTACAAACCTAGTCTATAGGTTCTTCTAACACATGTCAGATGCTCGACCTAGTTCTATCCTTGAGAATCATTGGCCATTCCCCTCACTTAAGGGAACTAACCCAACCCCTAATTTCTTTATAACCGCTTGAGAAGGCACACACCACCTAAGCATTTTAAAACTATGAGGCTAAGTCATATGAATGCAAGATGGTTGTATTTTTTTAGGAAAGAAATATGAACCTGACATACCCCTAATCCCTAAGATCATGTAGGTATGAAGATGCATAAATAATGCATATTTTTTTTTAAATTTTATAATTTTGACTAGATTCATTTTAGGTCATAAATATAATTTATGCATAATTCAACAATTAAAAAGATTATGGGCCAAATCAATAAGAAGGTGCTTCCATCATAGGCTCTTAAAAGGTCAATTCTCTAGTAAGGATGGAAGTCCTCATTAATCAAGAGTGAAATAATATGATTTATGCATGATGTTAAAGTATCTAGCTAAAAGATTACTACATATTTTATCTTGCTTTAATACTTAGGCTTTCATATGACGATTATAAGTTGTATTTATTTTTATGTTTTGATTGATTTAGTTGGGTAGAAAATTTAGTTTATCCTATGTGCCTACGTCCAAACATTCATCACAATACAAACATAGCACAGAAAGAAATCTAAAAAAAGCATGCTATTTCTATTGCGCGCCCAAAATAAATCAATCCAAATTAAATTATATAATAAAAAGGCCAATGCAATGTAATTTCCCTGAAGAAAGAAAAATGGGCGAAGTTCTTTTATACAACCCTAAAAACTAGTTTTAGATCTATGGTCTTCTTTCCAAAAGTCTTCTTCGTGGACATCCATCTGCTCCACAGGGGACCACCACACCATCTTGTTGGGTCACCTAATCCTAGATCTCATAGATCCTAACCTAATTAAGCTCAAATTTATATTTAAAATTTAAAAGAAATCCTAAACCTTGCAAAACAGATGTTAGAAAATACACACAACACACAAAATAGTTTATATTTCACAAACATATAGGTTTAACATTAGTTGCTTGCCAAGCCCACCTATCCTATGGACCATGTTAAGGGATTTTCAGCACGTGCATGCAAATAATAATTTTATGATTTATTTATTACAACAATCCCTTTAACATAGTCCCCTGAAGAAAATAGTGTTAAATCTAAAAAGAATGTCCTAACATCCAGTCTAATGAACAAATAAGCCTAGGCATCTAGTCTAAAGTAATACACCACACAAACATGTGAAGCACCACACAACATATCACAGGAGATTAAAAGAAAATTACAGAATGATCTAACCTAGATCTAGAGCTTGGATTATGTAACCCATTTTATTTTGGTTATCAGATGTGTAAAGCTTATTCTTCTTGTCCCTCTCCTTGCAATACAAGTGTTTTTGAGGAAGAGGTGGAGAGATGATGACAAAGGAATTTTGCCTTCTTTCCTTGACTTTGCACTTGGCTTCTTCCTCTTATTAGCAAAGTAGTTTGGTTTTATTTAGTTAATTTCAAAACATTTAATTACTTCCCATTAATTATTTAACTCACTTAACCCAAATGGGGTTAAGTGAATTAATCTTGATTTTACATGGGTCAAATGACTCATTTGACTAAATTATACCCAATAATTATCATGAAGACTATGTTATAAAATCTAGATAGGCAAAAGTTCTCAATGAGATGATTTTGGGATCTTAGTATTACTATTACTTAGGTCTTTAATTGTTTGACAAACGTTATGAAAGTCAAAACATAGATTATAAATGATATTTCTGGAAAGGATTTGATATAATTAAAATTGCTTTCATTAAATAATTGAATAAATAATAATTCTATGAAATGACAAATTATTTATCAAGACTACTTACGTAATATTGTTCATACATTTTTTAAAAGATATTTTATCACTTTACTTTCTCAAATTTCAAATTCAAATTCTAAATCTAATTTCAATTTTGACTCCAAGTGATTGAAACTCAAAATCAAATTCAAATCCTAAGACCCTTCCTACGCCATATGAACCACATTCATAAGCTTAACAAAAACTCCACTTAGATCAAATCAAACTCAATTGATATCTTTATAAATCAATTATTTCTTAATTTATATTCACAAATATAAATGAAATCTAAATTTAAATGACCAAAACAATATCAAAAATTAAATCCAAACTCAATCTAAACTCTTACAATTATTTGGACTTTAAATTCTATCTATCAAAAAAAACTAATGAATTTTCTCTTGAATCAATCATTCATTCAATCATTTATCCAAATATAAATAAAACCTACAATCATCAAAAACCAAATTCAAATCAACCGTTAACTCAAATTTGACTTAAAACTTTTAATGAGCCAAAACCTATTGGAGTTCAAATTGTCGTTAAATTTATATTTCAATCTAGGCTCATATATAAGTTCAACTAAACTCAATCAAAATCAAACTAATTGACCCACTTAGGTCCACTTGACCCAAAGTGACCTAAAGACATTTGAGCAACTTAATCCAACCCAAATTGGATTGAATTAAGCTCACCAAAACCTCCCACCATGATTGTTGATCACCCTAGGATGATCAATTTCAATCAATTGGGCCAAACTAAGCCCAATTGATCATTTGATCCAAATTGACCCAAATTGGCCTAAAGGACCAAATTGGGTCAAATCATGATCTAACCCAAATTGATTGCAACCAATGACTCAAGTTCATTCCAAATTTATTATTGAACATGACCAAAGCCATAATTAAATCCAATTTGATCAATCAAGCCTAATTGAGCTATTAAGCCTAAATAGGCCTAAAGGGTTACTTTGGCCTAAATCCAAATTAATTAAAACTAAAGACCACATTCATCTTCAATTAGCTAATTGAACATGAATCAACCCATAACCCAAGTTAATTTAGCCAATTTTGGTCAAATAGGTCAATTTGACTCAATATGAACCATATGATCCAAATTGGGCAAAATCCCTTGAAACCAAGCCAAGACCCATTGTGGGCTGATCAAACCCGACCCAAACCCATTTGGGATCAGCTCAAAACTAATCCAACCCATTTAAATCCTTCATGGGTCCTCCCCCACATAGGATTCCACCCAACCTCATTTAATTCTCTCTCATCACATGCACTTAATTTTTCCTCAACATTTGTATTGAATAGAGCTGATCATATGATAACAAGAGAGAACTTTGGAGCAAAATTCAAAGTCTCAATCATTCCATCATCATCATCCAACCACCCCAAGTAAGATCAATTTGAAGCTTCAAAAAAGTGGATTTGGCCATTAAAAACAATAATTTCAAATTGTTCCATCATTCAAAAATCTCCCCAAAGTAAAGGAACCCATCATTGAGATTTGAGCTCAAAAAATTTTTAAATATAAACATCAAGAAGATGGGGGAATAAGTTCAAACTTCTTTCTACTATCATTCAACCAAAAGCTCAAAGAAAAGGAACCCATCACCTCTTTGAGCCATTTTGCTCAAAATAAAATAGTTGCTCTTCGACGAATGAGACATCAAAGAAGATGACGTTTCGAAGGGAGGCATGGGTTAAAGATTATTTTAAAGCTTCCTCACATACCCAAAAGTTTACTCGGATCTTCACGTAAAACCATCCCTGAGGTAAATTTCCAAACTAGCGACCTTAGATTTCAGATTTTATGTTAATTTTCTTACAATTTTAAAAATTTTGCCTAGATAATCCTGTATTTTTACTTTAAATCATCCCAATTAGAAAATAGAATTTTTTTAGTGCGAATCGGTGTGAAAATGGGTCCATTTGGATAAGTTTTCACATAGAATCATTTTTTTTAAAAAAGCTGAAAACACTCATCGCTACCGCCCGTTGTGGTTGCTGGGATCGACGGCTCACCTAATGCAATCTGGACCATCCGATCATATGGTTCACGCAATCGAAGATCAATCATCTCGGGATCGACGAGGGCCTTCGACAATCATCGACTGATGTACTTCGTTCAGTTACGTATTGCTTATCCAATCTATGGTAATCCAAAGCGAGGCAGCGTAAACTTTCATTGATGTCTTACTAAGTGTGCCATATTTTCTTTTTTTTTAAAAAAAATTAATTTTAATCAACCGAAACTTCAAAAATTTATAAAAAATAAAATACTTAACCAAAAATTACAAGGGCTCGTTGGATTCATCTTTCCGAGAGGAATCCAACAAACTCAAAATCCTCAAATTTTACTGAGTATTTTTAGCTTAATTTAAGTTTTAATGAAACTAAAATTTTATTAATTAAACCAAAAAAATATATCAGATTAAGTTGAAAATTTCAGAGATTGAAACTAAAATTAAGTCACACCTACCATAAAAATTTCAAGTGAAAAGAACTTGTGGATTGGGAGAAATTAAATTTTGAAATTGAGATTGTCCATTTTAATAAATAAAATTCAAAAAAATTTACAAATATCTTCAAAATGGCTTAAATCACTTCAATTGACATCTAGGACTCTTAAAAAAATAATGTGATTTTTTGAGTCCTAATGAACCCTATACAAGCACTTAAGAGTAGAGTTTAATCAATTAAAGAGTTAATTAAAACATATTCCAAAAATAATTTAAATATCAAATCAAAAAATCAAAAATGAAATAACACTTAAGCAATCATTAATCAAACCTCAAATCAAAAAAATATCATTCTTAGAGAAAATTAGATTAAATATGATTAAATCTATTTAAGTTAATAAAACTCAATTAAATGATTAAATCTTAAATCAAACTTAAAATTAAACAAATCTGAGACTTTAACATGGCCAAATAAAAGTATAACTAAACCTCAAGTAAGCATGAAATCTTAATCGAAACCCTCTTGAGTATAAATGAATCAAACTAATTAATCATTAAATAAACTAAAAATCAAATTGATTAATAAACCAATTCAACATAATCATTTGATTAATCAAATTAAACCAAATAAAGTTAAAGTAAACTTAATTAACAAAATGATTAAATCACATCCAATTGAATAAGATAATTAATTAGCCATTAATACATGATCCTAACAACTAAATCCATATGAATGAAATCTAATGAACATAATAAAAGAAGAAAATCAAACCTAACTATGATGAATAATCAACTTAATTGAAATAAAATAAACAATTAAATCACTTAATCAAATGATAATAACAATAGTCCTTTAATCAAATCAAACTTAAGTAAAACTAACTAAATCAAATCATTCATGTGGGAAATTATGTCATTAATCTCTAATTAAATAAATTCTTAACTAATCTAATAATTTAAAAATTTAATTACCCTTAATCAAATTTAATTAATCAAACATCTAATTAATGCAAACTTAATGAACTAATCCATCATCTTAATTAATCAAATTAATTTAAATAAGTTACATTAAAGCTAACTCTAAAATTAAGCTTAAATCAAACCCCTAATTAAATTTAATAATTAATCACATCCCTCAAGTAAACCAATTAAGTTAATAAAATTAATCATATTAAACCTAAGCTTAATCAAACATAATTAAAATGCAATTAAATACTAATTAAAACCTAAATTAAATATAAATCATTAAGTCATTAATCTCTAATTAAACAAACCCTTAATTAATCTATTAATTCAAAATTTAATTACCCTTAATCAAACTTAATTAATCAAACATCTAATTAATACAAACTTAATAAATTAATCCATCATCTTAATAAACCAAATCAATTTTATAAATCACATTAAAATTAATTTAAATCAAACACTTAATTAATCTATTAATTAATTTAATCACAATATTAAATAAACTAAATTATTAAATTAATCATATTAAGCTTAATCAAACATAAAATGCAATTAAAATCCTAATTTAAAACTTAAATTAGCTAATTACATCATTAACCCAAATAAATATGAAACTAAATTAAAACATATATTTATTTAATAATTAATTATACCTCTTAAATAAACTAAGTTAATTAAATTAATCATAAAACCTAAGCTTAATCAAACATAAATGCAAAAATACTAATCAAAATTTAAATTAAACTTAAATTATTAAGTCATGAATTACATCATTAGTCTAAATAAATATGAAATCAAATTGAAATTAAACAAACCTTTATAATTAACATAAATATACTTAATTAAACTAATCACATAATCACATTGAACCTAAACCCATAGATCAATAAAGCTAATCAAATCAAATTAAATCAAATTAAATCAAATTAAGAAAGCCTCTCATCAATTTAATATGTAATCAAATCAAATCTCACTCAACCTACTTAAATAAGATAAATTAATCAACTATCCAATGTGTGAAATCAAAATACAAACCAAACTTTGATGAACATGCAAATGGATGTGATTAAAAATAAAATCCTAATTACAAAATATCAAACCCAATTAAAATCAAAATAAAATCTCAATTAATCTAATCCAATCAAAAAATAAATGAACCATAATCAAATTAAATAAACATAAAGTTAAGTCACATAACCATAATCAAAAAAAGAATTATATTAATTTAAAAGGATATTGAATTATCAAGATTTAATTAAACCAAAATATCTAATCTAAAATTAATCAACTAAAAACATATGAACTTAAACAAACTTAAACTTCATTAGATATTAAGGATATTGAATTATCAAGATGCAATTAAACTAAAACATCTAATCCAAAATCAATCAATCAAATACTTAAACACAGTCAAATTCTAAATTCTAAATCAAATAAAATAAATCAAATAAAATGAATTACACAAATTCAAATGGGCTAATTAAGATACTTAAGGACCTTAGTTAGATTCTTTTGGTGTTAGGATGTAGAATAGGGTGAGTTCTGTTTACAAATAAAATTCATTATATTCTTCATTCTTGAAAACCTAAACATCATTTAACCAAATAAAAGTGAAATAAAAAAATGAAAAATAAAGCATTAAATCATGTAAATTGAAATCACCCAAAGGTAAAATTTAAATAAATTCAAATTCTAAATTAAAATTTAAACTAAAGAAACTAGTAAAGTCTTGCACACTTAAGCACACACATTAGAATACTAAGTCACCACTTCTAGTGCTAAGTTAGGGTGTTGTATGTATGATGTTGTGTTTTATTTTGTGATATAATATTTTAGAGTGGATGTTAGGGTGTGTGTTTCATAGATTGGATGTTAGGCTGTTATTAGCCTAATCATATTTTTTACAGCGGGTTGTGCTTAAGGGGCCATTGTAATAAAAATATAAATACATTTGTTGTGCAGGTTACTTAGCCCCTAAGCATAACTCACATTAGGACATGTGGGCTTAGTTATCCATGTGTGGAGTGTTAAGTCCAAATTATTCATATAACTGCTTGGGTTATATGGTGTGTTTAACTAATATTTGTTTTGCAGGTGTAGCTGGATTTACTTTTTCTATTTTTGATGTAATTTTGTATTAAGAATTAGGATTAGTGTTATGAGGGATTAGGATGAGCATTGGCCAGAAGGCTTAGTCTCTGGGGTGCCCTGTAATTCCTTTGGAGCAAATCAAATCAAAAGAAAGAGAAAGAAGAAATGAAGAAACAATGACCCCCATAGCATGTTTTATTTTTTGTAATCTGGGTTATATAAGGGTAGAGCTTGGCCACCCATCTTTTTTTTCACTTTACGGGGTGTACGGTGGAACCCAACTACACTAGCCTTTTATTCTTTTACGGTAGTCTATAAAATTGTTTGATGTTGTGTTTAAATTACGCATTAGAACAACATGCTTTTCATAGTTTCTTTATGTTTGATGCTTGAATGTGTGGTCTAGATGCGGTAGGCTCTTATGATGAAATTAATTCTTTCTACCCCAATTAACAACTCATAACTAAAATTTTAAAATAACTCATAATCTCACATAAAAGCCTAAGAATTAAATCAAGATAATAAAATTTTTAGCAACCCCTTAGTTGGATGAATGAATGTATAATATAATGTATGTCATATTATTTTACTCTTGTTAAGAGGGGGCTTCCATCTTTGCCAGAGAATGAGGGCTTAACTTGTGAGAGCATTTTGTGGAAGAACACCCCTTTCTCTCTTGATTTGGCCCATAATAAAATTCTCATGCATTTAGGCATACAAAATCCCATAGCCTGTGTCAAAATAAAGAGTCCAAAAGAATTAAATAAATTTGATTAAATTTGTATTAGATTAATTCATGAATTCATACCACTCATGCTCTAATCTCTTAGGGAGTGAGTTTAAGGACTTTCCTTTCTAAGTAAACAACAACCTAGCCATCTTGCAAAGCATAAGACTTGCCTACATGGATTTAAAGCATAGGATCCAGGTAGTAATAAGTCCAACAGTCGGGTGGTTTATTCTCTCTTATGGAGATAAACCATATGCCCATTTTTGCCTTAGATTTAGGCCATGCTTTGGCCCTCGCCAAATCTCCTAGATTTAGGATCTGAGGTAGCTATTTTCTTCGAGCAACAAGCATAAATCCTCACATCTTAGGCATTTTCATGATCTTATATGATGGAATTATAAGTCCTAGCAATCTAATAAAATGTCAACTCAAATAATTAACTCTCTTCAATTTCAAAAATGTAAAGTCCAATTATAGGGTAGATTAGAATGCTCATTAGGCTTCCTAGTATCATGAGCATTTCTACTTCCTCCCTTTGGATTCCAAAAATAAGTCTTCTTCTTGATTTATCCCATTTGATTTTCTAAAATAGCCAACCATTTGATAGTCTTAGGATGTAATCTTTGGAGACCCTAATTGTCAACTTTAATCAAGAGCATTCTTAAGGAATTCCCATTACTTAGGATGTAATTAACTATGGGGGCTTACCTCCATAGGAAACTTAACAAACCCGACTTAAAATAAACCCTACTTTACTTTTTCATGTAAAGTAGGAAAAAAATCTCAGGTATATTTGAAGACCCATCTTGCTTTAGGAGTCCTTATTAGGTGATTAGGTCCATTATAGGGTGGTGATTTCTATCTTTTTAGATAGTGCATCATTCCTTAATGTCGTAGCCAATCACTTCAATAAGTACACCCTAAGATTTACGTGGTGTCCCACATCCCAAAAATAAATACCATAATCTGTTATTGAATTCTCTTGATGAGATATTCTACACAGTGTTACATATGGAATCTTTTCAAGTAATTTCATTGTATATTGATGTTAATTGAAGAGATTTGGATGCAAAACCTTATAGATTTTTCTTACTTGGTTTATAAGTAGTTGGGAATCTCTAAAATTTTTTATATTTTTAATTTTCATAAGGATTGTTAGCTCTAAATTAGTAATAAGAGCATCATACTCAGCTTCATTATTTGTACAAGGCTCAACCAAATGATATGAATATCTCATCATTCCTTTTTCTAGGGTTATAAAGATTTACCTAATCCCTGTCTTCCCTAGGATGGATGAGTTTGATTCTTTATGTCTTCTTGATGATGATGCACCATCAAAGTATAATTCCCAGGTGGCATTAGGTTCACCTTCTAATGCTATGATCTGTTCATATGGGAGATCATCATTTAAAGGAGACCCTTCGAGCATAGGGTGTCTTAGAAAATTTACTATTTGTCCTTTTTTCGAGGTATGTAAGTGATCTCAAATTGTAATAAAATTATTGATCATCATGCTAAATTCTCAGACATCATTGGACGGGTCATGAGATATTGCCAAGGATTCACCCTTAAAATTAGGTTGACTTTATGAGAAAGCATATAATGCCTTAGTTTTTGAGAAGCAAAAACTAAGGCTAAGCAATGTTTCTCAATAAAAGGATAATTGTTTTCTGTTGGGATAAGCTTGCGACTTAGATAATAAAGAGCATTTTCCTTCCCTCTTCATTTATTTGAGCTAATAAAGCCCCAAGAGATTTATCCATAGCTGCAGCATAGAGAATTAATGACTTTCCTAGAGTCAGTGAAGCCAAAATAGGAGGATTCATTAAAATATTACTTTAGGTTTTCAAAGGAACCCTAGCATTTTTAATCCCAAATAAATTTGGAATCTTTCTTCAGTAATGCTGTAAAGGGTTGACACCTTCTAGATAAATTTGATATGAATCTCCTTAGGTGCAAGAGCCTTCCTGAATGATCTTAGCTGTGTAAGACTTCTAGGTGGTGGCATTTCTATAATAAGCTTTTATCTTTTCTGGATCAATTTCTATCCCACGATGCCGTACTATAAACATTAAGAATTTTCTTGAAGTCGGTGTCGACGATGATCCGTCAACGGTCGGCCAGTGTCCCGATTATGCTTTGAGATTCTTCGAGTCTCAGAGCTCTCTCCTCTCTATAGCTTGGGCCCCCCTCATGTGAAAAATGATGGGCTATTTATAGATTATAGGAGTGACATTTCTATAAATACAGGCAAAATTCAAACCACTCCATCAGATGGCTCCAAATGATTCGTTCAATCATATGATGTCCGTAAATCATAAAAATAATGTTTTTTTATTTTGCTTTTAATAACTAAATCATCGATATAACATTCAACTTGATTATAAATGAAGTCATCAAATATTCTAGTCATAGCTCTTTGATAAGTAGCTCCGATTTTGAGACCAATTGACCGTTTAATAGAAAATCTCTAGGAGTTCGACGCGTGTGCTTTTCATCTTCTGGGGACATCTTAATTTGATTATAACCAGATGATCCATCTATAAATGAAAAGATCTCATGCGATGAGGCTATGCGACCATGAGTTTGAGTATAGGCAGAGAGAATTCATCTTTGGGATAAGCCTTATTTAGGTCTCTAAAGTCAACACAGATGCATATTTGACCAATTTTCTTTTTTACTAGAACTATGCTAGCTATCCAATATGGTATTGTTCCTATCGTATAAAGCCAACTTCAATTAATTTTTTTATTTCATTGATCACTTGTTGTTCTACTTCTAGGCGCATCTACCTAGGAGCCTGCTTCACTGGGATGACATCAGGTTTAATTCCTAGTTTATGCATAACCACATCCTAGGATAAACCTAGCATTTCATTATAACTCCAAGCAAAGCAATCTTTATACTCAAAGAGTAAAGTGATTAACACTTCAGAATCTTCTAGACCCAGCAAAGAGCTCATAAAAGTTAATTTCGGGTTCTCAAGAGTTCCTAGGTTAACCTCCTTTAATTAATCTATAGTAGATTTTATCTCTTCCTCATATTCAGGAGGTGCGTTGTGAAGTGAATCATCTTTGGATTCCTTCATGGTTTTTATGAGTGAATCTTCTAGAAGAGTAGAAGAGACTTCAAAGAGTTGATTTACTTGACGATTACTTATCATTAGACAATGCTCTTCATCATCAAATGATTCAATAGTACCAAACCCAATGCTAGCTTTGGAATGAAAATTTCTATGTTTTTCATTCCATAAGATCTCCATGTGTTGGGCTTTATCTTTGGCCAAACATTTCTAATAAAATGATGTTTCATAGAATTCTTTACACAAGTCGAATACCAATCAAAAGGAAATTCTATTATTTCATTGAAAGATGGTTCTTCAAGCTTTACATCTCCTTATGAGCTTGAAGGACTGGGTACATAATAAAATTTTGCTGACCTCCCCACTTCTCCTGATAAGTTAGGGGCTACTTTGACCTTTAATTGAGATATTTTATTTTGAATTAGAGGAGTCAAAATTAAAGTATCCACATATTTTTTCAATTTTTCATATGTGGATAGCTCAGAATTTTCTTTTAATGTTTTGATTTCTTCCTCATCAATGTCTGATTCTAAGGAAATCTCAAACTTTATTGAAGCATTTCTATGATGGGATTCTTCATCTGAGCTGAATTCCAAATCAATAGGAATTATTAGAGGTTCTTTTTCTTTTTCTTTTTCCTCCTTTTCTTTATTTTCATCTTTCTTGATTATTATACTTTGTGCTTCAACAATGATGGATTTCATAGAATCAATTCTAGGTTTTTTAGGCATGTAGTAAATAGCATCTTCATAGAGCTCAATCTCATGAATAGAGAATGGTTGTATATCTCCTTTTATAACATATTCCACTCTATCCCTAGTGTACTTAATACATTAGTGGAGTGAAGATGGAATCATTATATACTCATGGATCTAAGGTCTGCCTAAGAGAGCATTAAAGGAAGTTTCTAAATCTATAATGTGAAATTTAGCTTCAATTTTCAATCCTTCTATTTCTAATAATAAAGTGATTGAACCTAAATCTTTTTCACCTATTTCATTAAAGCTCCTTAACAACATCTTATTAGAGCTAAGTCTTCTACTACCAATTTTTAAGAATTCCAATGTTTTAGAGTTCATGATGTTAACATATGCACCATGGTCTACTAGAACTCTTAACAATCTTATATTTTCAATTTTTACAGCAATATAGAGAAGATAGTTATGGTCACTGGTTCCCAAAAGTAGATCCTCATCGGAGAAAGTAACCCATGGGATCTCCTTAAAGTAATAAGCCTCTTAGAAAGTATCACAGTTGGTTGAATACCTCTAGATCAAGTAATACCTTTACTAATGACTCTTTCATTTCTTTTGAAAGAATGAGAGCATCATAAATGTTTAATCTAGCAGGGAGCTTCCTAAGATGACCTAGAATATTATAATCTACTTTGGGAACCTTTATTTTTGCTGGTATTTCTTTAAGGAATTTGAACTTGAATTTTCATGCATGATTTGCTTCCATTTTTCTTGAGGAGTAGGAGGTAAACGAGGTGGTAAGACTCTTCCACTATAGAGATTTACTTCAACAATATCTCCAAGTTCGAATCAATATGTTCCTCATTTTGACCATCTATTTTTGATGAATGATCAGAGTCCGATGCTTCTATATCTATGATAAGTGAGTCACCATGCAAATCTTTCATGTAAGTTTCTGCACTGAGTCATGTAAAACATCATGAGATTCTTTTTTTTTTATATTTAATTTTTTCAATATTTTCATTCTCATTTTCATCAGAAATAGCATGAATGTAAGAAATGTCATCAGAGACAAACTTTTAATTCATTCATTTGAAATAAGTACATAAAGATAAATGCTTATATGGTACCGCCTTTCAAACTTTATCATACATAGTTTTATCACTAAATAAAGATGTCCCTCCCTCATCACACTTTTGATCTTACTGTAGATAAAAAAATCTGGTGAGGTGGAACTTCGTCTTATAGACTCTAGTGGATCAACCTGGGTGATCACCTCCTGGGTCTGACTCTGATCCTGCATGGCATGTTTTAAATTTTTCATTATATGTTTCTTTGTAAAATGGGATAAAGATATATTCCATTCATTTTGAAATTAAGAACTGGAAGAAGAACTACCTGTAATAACCTTAATGGACCCTTATCCAGGGTCCATAAGGTACTCCTTTGGAATAGTCAGCAATCCCATCTTAAAATTTATTTCAAGCTAGTTTCTGAATAAAAAGCATTCCTCGATGGTATGCTCCAACATCTGATGATATAGGCAATAATTGGGATCATTTACTTTTCTTACCTCTTATGGACTTTTCGAGTCAGGGAGTTTGAAATCTGACTTTTTCTTTAGATTTTTGAAAATTTTTTTCACTGCCTCTTTTTTAAAGGAATAAGTCTGGTTCATTCTTTTTATGAAAGAGCTAGTTAGAAAATTTCTAAGGAATGATGACTTCTGCTGCTGTGGTTCATAAGATGAAGCTCGCTCTGGTTGTACTTGCATAGGCGCTTTCCCTCTATCCACTACAGAGATAATGCCTGCTCTTTTTTCTAAAGGCTTCCTAGGCTTAGCTGACTCAGATTGGTCTTTTAAGAACGATAACCTAGGAGCTTCTTAATGTAAACTAGAGGCTTTATTTAAAAGTTTTTCAAAGGTTTTAATAGTAAATCCTTTGAGCAGGAAGGCTATAGGGCCATGTATATATTTCAGGGAGTGGATCTCTTAACTCAGCGAGACGATTTTAAGGAGGATTCTTCATCTAAGGATATAATATACCAAAGATTCTTTAGGTTTCTGATGTGCTACCACTAGGTCTTCTACTATAACATGATGTTGAACACTTGTGAATCTCTTCACAAATATTTCTTCTAATTCGGTGAAAGTGCACCGAATTATTTAGAAAATCGCATGCCAGCCAAAAGGAACTCGCTCAAGATGCTAATGAACTATCTAAATAAAAGAGCATCGCTCCCTCCGACATTACAACAACTTGCGCGGAAGTGAGATAAATGCTGCTTGGGATTTCCAGTCCCGTCAAATACTTTGAAAGATGGGGACACAAACCCTTTAAGATAAGGAATGTTATGAAACTCCCCAGGATATTGTCTACCCTTTGGAGTTAAAGTTGTGCCCCGAGACTGTTCAAATGCTTCTTTCACCTGTTGCTCTACCAATGTCTTTAGTTCAATGTTGGAAGGTACTACAATTATGTTTTGACTCCACAATACTCTTTTCCGACCTCAAATCATGGTAGGGCCTGAAATAGAACTCAATCGATGGGTTGAAGAGGATGGAATCAAACTTTGGAGTGATTGCATGGTAGCAATCATCTCTTCCATCTTCTTACTCATAGAATCAATTTTCTCATCCTTCTTTTAAAGCTGAAGGATAAGCTGTTGGGTTGAAGCTAAAGCAGGATTTTCTTGTGTTTCTTCCTGCTCTTTTTTAGATGATTTGATGTCAACCATGTAGATATGTGCTATTAGCAACCCTAAATCATCATCCAACAGGTTATCTTGCTCATGATCAAAATATTCAGAACTTGTTTTCAATTTTTCTTTTGCTTCATCTTCTTTAATAATGTTTTCCATCTCTTCTTTGGATAAAGAGTGTGAAACACCATTACTATCTAAGATGACATCTGTTGGTTCACTAATTTTCATTGGATTTACTTCATATAATTTATTCACATTCCCCTGAGATGTAGGGATACTATCGAGGAAGGCTCCTAGGCCTAAGTGACTATCATCAGTAATTTTCCTAATATAAAGAGATGGATGGAGGAAAGATCCATTTCCCTCACTAGAATATCTAATGAATGTACCTCATTTTAGCTGATGAAAATAGAGGCACATCACAGGCCTAACAAAGATCTCTCTAAAGGTGAAAGAAGGTAAGGGTGGTGAAGGAATCCTATGCTCGAAGTAGAAGGGACTTTCTAATATAAACCCCTTTTATTCTTTTCTTAGGAAAAGTCCTATCATTTTCTAACCTAGTAGATTGATCTATGCCATGTAAGTGAGTGCAGGATGAGCATATCACCACGATACTATAGGCACACAGGGTAAGAAGGTTTTCCTCTCGGACATGATGGCCTCCCTTCCTTTGATGATGGAAGGTGGCGGGTCTTCACGAGTTCTCTAGATTTTGAGAAGCTTGATGCTTCATGGCTCTCGGTAGATCTTCTTTAGTGTAGGAAGAAGATCTAGGAATCCTATGTAAGGTTTGGTGAAGTTGACCTTGGGATTCCCTATTTACTTGCTTAGCTTTTCTTTTGGGATGGATGAAAGGATGGGGAGGAGAACTAGTAATCCTCATCACATCCTCCTCCTCTAGGGCAATAGACAAAGGGTAGAATCTGCTTCCACCTAAGAGTGATGAAGTGTTTGGAAGAGTATATCCATCCCTCTTCATAACTAGCTCCATGTCTAGCATATTTCTCTGCTTCCTCTCTTTAAGAGTTATCCTCCTCAGCCTTCTCCCTCTATTTTTCTTCTGACTTTTGGTCATTTTAGATGTTTTAGAGGTGGAACCTACTTAAAAGGTGCTAAAGGGAACTAGAGTAGGAAATGCCTCTGAAGTGGGTAGCTTTGGTTTCTTTTGAACAAGTCCCTGCTGGACCTTCTCAATAGTCTAGCTAGTAAGCATCCTATCCTCAACAGGATCAGGAAAAGAAACACTAGAAAATTACAAAATAGGTTGCTTATTTTTCAAAGTTTCCTTAGCAACAGGAGAAAGAGTCACTCCATTGGCAATAATGTTGAGGTTTTCAAATCACCAAATTTGATGGCCAGTAATTGCACTTGTCAATGAAAAGCTAATGCGAAGTGGCGGCAAAGATCAAAACCATTTTCCTATGTTTTAGAAACAAAATTTAATTAAAATGTAAAATAACAAGAATATGATCAAACAAGTTTCTAACCTATCAGGAATATTTTAGCCAATAATATGGCCAAGATTTTCTCTCTCTCTCTCTCTCTCTCTCTCTCTCTCTCTCTCTCTCTCTTTTATTTCCTTTTAGAATTTGTTTCTAGATGTTGGATAAATTCAACCAAGGATGAAATGGAGAAGTATCCAACAGAAAGAAAGGCAATCATAACCAGTGATTTACACTAGTACACTACCGATATATAGAAATAAGCATCTATTTATAAAGATGGAGAGAGGAACCATTCCCCAGCTGAGTCACCACAAAATATGTTGATGTTTTCTCTGGAATAGAGAAAATAAATTACACCACATAGAGTTTAGGAACATTTTATTTAGATGACAAAATACATCATTAAGGAATAAACATATTATCTCGAAAGATAGAAATGGTCTCCTGTAATGGAATCGGTCATTTCAATAAAAGACTCCTAAGGCTAATGGGTCTTTTATGTACAGTATTTTCTCACGAACTACATGGAAAAAGTAGAACATGATTTATTTTATCTTGGGATCATGGTTCACTATAAAGGCAAGTCTTTATAGTTAATTACATCTTAAGATGGGTTTCTTCTTAAGAATACTCTTGATTAAAAAAATAAGTGATTATTTCTAAAGACTGCTAAGGTAACTTTCAAAGGATTGATTTTTGGAAAATTCAATTGGGACCCAAATTGAAGAGAGTGATTTTCAAGAGTCAAATGGGAAAAAGTAAAAAATGCCTATTGATAGTGGGATACTTAGTAGACATTTCAACTATCCTATGAATGAGCTTCAAATTTGGGATTTAATTTTAGATTCCAAGTTGTCATTTTCTTAAAAATCTAGGGCTTAGATTCTAGCAGCACAAGACTGCAGAAATGCTTAGGGTTGAAGATTTATTCCTAAAAAGGATGCTTCAAAACCTAGTATGCAGGTGCTTCTAACATATGTCAGATGCTCGACATAGTTCTATCCCTAGGAATCATTGGCCATTCTCCTCACTTATGGGAACTAACCTATCTATGACTCTTCTGGACTTACAACCTACATGGAGAAGGCTACCAGTTAACACCACCTAAGCGCATTTTAAAACCATGAGACTAAGTCATATGAATGCAAGATGACTAGGTTGTTGCATTTTTAAGAAAGAAATCTATGAACCTAGACTTACTCCCTAATCCCTAAGATCATGTAGGGTATGAAGATACACCTAATTAATGCATATTTTTTAAATTTTTTATAATTTTTGACTCAGGATTCATTTTAGGTCATATAAATACAATTTATGCTTAATGCATGTAATTAGAAAAAGATTATGGGCCAAATTAGAATAGAAGAAGGTGTACTTCCATCATAGGCTCTCAAAGGTCAAACCCAGGTTCTCTGGAAAGGATGTAAGTCATTCATTAATCAAGAGTGAAATAATATGATTTATGCATGATGTTAAAGCATCCAACTAAAAGATTGCTACATATTTTATCTTGCTTTAATACTAGGCTTTCATATAGGATTATGAGTTATATTTATTTTTATGTTTGATTGATTTAGTTGGGTAAAATTTTATTTATCCTATGAGCCTGTAAATTCATCATAGCATAAACATATCACAAAAATAAAGCATGTATGTTGTTTCTATTGTGCACCCAAAATAAGTCAAGCCAAATTAAATTATATAAGCAAATGGCCAATGTAGCCGGGTACTGCTATACACCATGAAAGAAAAAAAATGGTAGTTCGCCTCTTATACCCACTAGAACTACAAGTTTAGATTTATGAGTCTTCTTTCCAAGAAAGTCTCCTTCTTGAGGACATCCATGGGCTCCTATGAGACCACCACCATCTTCTAGTTGGGTCACTCTGTAATCCTAGACCCCATAGATCTAACCTAATTCTAAGCTCAAATTTATATTTAAAATTCAAAAGAAATCCTAAGCCTTGCAAAACAGATGTTTGGAAATACACATAGCACACAAAGAAGTTTATATTTCACAAATATACGGGCGTCGCATTAGTTGCTTACCAAGCCCACCTATCCTATGGACTATGTTAAGGATTTTCGCAAGCAATAATTTTATAATTTATTTATTATAGCGATCCTTTTAACATAGTCCCCTACAAAAAAGCACATTAAATCTAAAAGAACACCCTAACATCGAATCTAATGAACAATTAGCTTAGGCATCCAGTCTAAAGCAATACACTACACAGACATGTGAAACACAACATAACATATCACAAGAGATTAAAAGAAAATCACAGAATGATCTAACATAGATATAGAGTCTGTGACCTAAATAATCTAGTGTGTGCAAAAGAGGGGTTTGTGCAGTAAGGATTTACTAGGCTCCTTTAAGTTCAAGTTTAAATTTGAAGTTTGAATTTGTTTAATTTTTTACCTTTGGGTGGTTTCAATTCAAATGGTTTAGTGATTTAATTTTCAATTTTATGTTCATTTTGTTCGATTAAAGTTGTATATGTTTTCAAGAATGAGAAATAGAATGAATTTCATTTTTATGTGAAACTCACTTTATTCCACATCCTAAATACTAATGAAGTTTCCAAAAAGTCTAACTAAGATCCTTAAGTATCTTAATTAATCCTTTTAATGTTGTTTATGTTTGGATTGATTTTATGTTTCTTTTCTTATTGAATTTTAGATTTGATTTGAATGATTTCATTTGTTTAAGACATTTAGATTTGAGATTTGGATTAAGTTATCTTTTTCATTTTAATTTTTCTATGTTAGCCTAAAGTGTTTAATTTGATTTAGCTTAGTTTGAATTGCTTTGTTTGATTTAACTTATTTGATTTGATTTGTTTGATTTATTTTTATTGATTTGGTTAATGTTAATTTAAAGAGTTTAGATTAAAGTTTGATTTCATTCAATTTAATTTAAGTTATTAAATCATGGATTTGTAAGCTTAAGGTTTAAGTTCATTAATATGAATTAGTACCTTAAGTTTGTTCATGAATTAGGATTAACCTAAAGTATTTCGGTTAACTATTTGATCTGATTTAATTGACCTAAGTTTTAGATTCATTCTTAAATTCATTAGAGATGAATGATTTTTTTAAATTTTATTAATTCAAAATTTAAGGTTTAAGTTAATTAATAGTTTTATTAGCTTAAGGTTTTATTTCATTATCCTAAGATTGAATTTAATCACTTTAATTGACTTAGGATATTTAGATAAGTTCCTTAATAGTTTTTTGATATTTGATTGAAATTGATTTGAACTACCATTTAATTTAATGGATTAATTAATTTCCTTAACCTAATATTTGATTAACATTGACATAAGGATTTAGAAATTTAATAACTCTTAATCAAGAAATCAATTATGATTGAAAATTTTTTCGCAAGTGTGGTTACGTGCCAATTTTAAATGTTCAAAGTTTCATCTTGATTAGATATGTAATTAGGGAATAATTTGCATTTCAATTATTTCATTGAAACCTAAATTAAGCCTAATTTATTGAGAGATTAAGGTTTTATTTTTTTTTTTTTTTTTTTTTTTTTTTTTTTTTTATTTTTTTTTTATTTTATTTTTTTTTTTTTTTTTAGGTCAATTTAAGGATTTTTAGATTTAATTGAGTTTAAGTGATATTTTAATCTTCACAGAAGTTGATTATGTTATTTTAAGTTTGTTTGAATAAAATTCCTTAATTATTTCATTAAATGTTAATTAATTTAATTAATTTAAGAGTTAAGCATATGAAATTTCAATTTCCTTTGAATTTAGAGAATTAAATTTTCAAAAATTCACCTAAGGTGTGTTTTATGCTTAATTTCATTTCTCCAAAGTCTCAAATTAATTGGATTATTAATTTGAGATTAATTAGAGTTTAATGTTTTTGAATTAAACCCAAATTAAGGGAAAATATCAATAAAAATTAGAGATTTTAAATTCTATGGAGTCCTCTCATCAAGATGAATCCATAGAGCTTTCATTTGTATTTTTTTTATTTTTCTTTGATTTTCTTTGATTCTTAGAATTTTTCTACAATTTTTAATTATTTAAAACCGTTAACTAATGATTTTTAAGTAAGGGGGTGCAAGTGGTAGCGCTATATGCGCATCGCATCTGTGGTGTGGCATGCACGGGTTGGTCCATGTGGAGCCACACTTCCGCATCAGCCAAGGCCAAAATGTGGGATCTCTTATGGGCCGTTTGATCAAAGATCGGACGATCTAGGTTATTCCCATGGTTCCTTAAGGGATTTTAATCAGTGGTGCGCCTAGATGTGGACCGTCCATTTCTTTTAAAAGAAATGGATGATCCTAATTTCATCTCCCCCAACCTTAGCGAGAGCCGAGAACCATCCATGGTGTTTTGCTAATATCTTTTGATATAGACAATGAAATCACACGATTTTAATTGCTACACGATCATTGAAATCTCTTCTTTCAATCCATATGGTTTGATCTCGCTAGAGATCAAGCTTTATGTTAAAATGACCAAGGGAAAAATCCATTAAAAGGAAATGAAGGTCATTAATTGCATACCTTATTTCCTCGGGTCTTGAGTGGGGGAGTTGATTCGATTAGCTCCAAAGCTTCAAGAGAAGGTCTTGTGCCAAAGGAATTGGATGAATTCTTTAGAACTTAATCCTTAGACCAAGCTATGCCTCCTACACGTCGGCTTTGATGCTTCTCTTACTTTGCGGTGGCTTGGGAAGTGGGGGAAGAGCGGTTTGGTTTAGATTTTCACTGGTGAAGGTAATGGGATGCTCAATTGGACTTGAGGTTGTGTCTATGTTGGATTTCCTTGTTTGGCTATGGGTTATGTAGCTCCTTTTTTATTGTTTTGGTCAGTCAGGGGGATGGGTAAAGCTTGGATTCTTCTTATCACTCTCCTCTTTGCATTACAAGTGTTTTTTGAGGAAGAGGTGGGGAGATGACGAGGGCAAAAGAAATTTTACGTTCTTCCCTTTGACTTTTCACTTGGCTTCTTCCTCTTTGGAGCTTATCATGGAGTAATTAAGGGGTTTTATTAATAATTAATCAATTTTTAAAACATTTTAATTACTTCCCCATTAATTTCTTTTTATTCAACTCACTTAACCCAAATGGGGTTAAGTGAATTAATCTTGATTTTACATGGGTCAAATGACTCATTTGACCTAATTATACACAATGGGGAATTAGGTTATATCCCATCATCATTTTCAAATGATTTAAGACAATCATCTTGGGTTTATTTTAATTTTTCTTAGGTTTGAGTTCAATGTAGCATCTTTAGGTCATTTTTATTTAAGGAATTTAATTTACTTAATCTAGGCCTTAATGGACTTAAATTTATTTGTACTTATGATTAAACATGTTTATTTGATCATTTAAAATATTTTGGTGATTTAATTTAGTCAAATTTTAGCAGGTTGACTTTTTGACCAAGTAGGTCCACTTAAGTCAATCCTAGGTTGGCTAGAGTTGACTTAAGGTTTGATTTTGAACTTCCATTTTATTTTCATTGATTTACTTGATTAATTTATGTTGGATATTTGACTTGATTTTGTATCAAACCAAGTAGATTGGATTTAGCTCAAAATGTATTTCCTAAGTTACTAAGCATAACGACTTGAATAGTGAATTAAGAAATCCCTATTTGAACTTGAGATCTTTTCATTGCTAAAATGACCTCTTCCAAAAATGAAGTCAACATGAATGCTTCCCATAAGCATGGTGGGAAGGCCTTAGTACTCTGGATGCAGCCTCCTACATGTGGATGATGCTGAGAGGTAGCCAAATTTTATTTTCCAATACCTGTGTATATTCTTGCTTAGTATATTAAATTCCTGTACATACTACTTGAATACAATTATAAATATTTGCTAGACATAAGTACTCGTGTAAGCTATTTCAGTGTGGCAAGGAAACTAGGATGCTTTTTTATGCTAATATTGAAGGCCTATGCACACTTTCTTATGCGTGGTAGGTTTGGAAGACCTCTTAAGTCACGGTGTCGTAAGACACCTACCATGCACGCTTCCCATAAGCATGGTGGAAAGGCTTTAGCCCTCCTGATGCAGCCCCCTACACGAGGATGATGCCGGGAGGTTGCCAAATTTCAATCCAATACGTGTGCATATGCTTACTTAGCATATTAAACTCTTGTACTTACTGTTTCAATATAATTGCAAATATTTACTAGATATAAGTACTCGTGCATGCTGCTTCAACGTGACTGTTGACCTCACTTTTGGAGTGAGCTTTCAACTTCTCCATCCTAGGCATAAGGACTCCTCTAGATATTTAAGAGTTTCTTAGTCTTAAGATGCTTTTAGTGATTATGTGAACACTCAATCTAATGCTAGAGACTTGGAAGAGCTAGCCATAAGAATATATTATGCTTTAGGGGTATTAAGAAAACTTGCCTACCCTATAGCTTTATCCAAATCCTTACTTCCTTCTTTCAAATCAAATTCAAATCCAAATCATCTTCAAACTCAAAATATTTTCTCATAACTCATTTATATTCTCATTTATATTCACAAATATAAATGAAATATAAATTCAAATGACCAAAATCAATTCAATACTCAAATCTAAATCAAACCCAAATCCAACCTAAACTCTTTCAAGACAAATCCTTGAACTCCTTCAAATCAAATCCAAATCAATTCAAATTCAAAGATTTTCTCACAACCCATTTATATCTTCATTTATATTCATATATATAAATAAATATAAATAAAAACTAAATTCCAAACTCAATTCCAAATCCAAAATCTTTCTAAGCCCTCTTGATTTCATCTTAGGACTTAGCTCAAATCAAATCAAATAACTCCAAAATCAAAGATTTTCTCATAACCTTATATTCTCATTTATGTTCACAAATATAAATGAAATATAAATTCAAATAAAAAACCAAATTCAGACTAAATCCCAAATCAACCTAAATCCAACACACACTTTCAAGTAAAATTCTTGAACTTAGCCAAATCAAACTCAAATCAATCCAAACCTTTGGATTTTCTCTCCAAACAATCAATCAATCACAAATCAAATATAAACACAAACTTCAATCACAAAATCAAACTAACCCAAGTCAAACCCATATTCCTCCTTTTGACTTGAAATTGTCAAATGAATCAAAACCCATTTGACTCAAAATCACTTGTAATTGGATTTATATTTCAATCATAAGTCCATATGTGAGTTTAACTAAACTTGAATTAAGCCTTGATCAAGCCAATTGACCCACTTAAGCTCACTTGACCCAAAGTGACCTAAAGTACCCTATTGAGCCAAATTCTAATCCAACCCAAATTGGATTGAACTAAGTCCATCTAAGCCTCACATTATGAGCAACAATCATCTTAGGATGATCAATCACTCAAATTGGGTCAAAACAAGTCAAACCTAGCCTTTGACCAAGTCAACACTTAGCCCAAATGAAACTTAACCTAGCCAAAATCCACTATAGGACAAATTGATTGAAATCATTGATCTAAACCAATTCATAATCAATGATTGAACATGATCAAGCCATCAATTGGGCCAAACCTAGCCGAATTGGCCACTTGACCCAAGTTGACCCAAGTTGACCTAAAAGTCAAAATGGGCCAAATCTTGATCTAAGCCAAATTGATTGCAACCAATGGCTCAAATTCATTCTAAATCACTTGTTGAACTTGACCAAATCTTCAATTGGCCAACTAGACCCAACCTAGCCCAATTGACCATGAATCCAACTTGACCTAAAAGGTAAAATCAACTTAAAATTAAACTAAACCAAAATTGATTGAAACCAAAGATTGCTATACATTTCAAATGATCAACCAAGCCTAAACCAACCCATGACCTAACCCAATTAGGTAAAATGGATCAAATTGGTCAACTTGACCCATTTGACCTAAGTGAACTCAAATGAACCAAAACCAAATCTAAACCAAATTGAACCAAACCAATGATACCAAATACTTCAATGGTCATATGAACTTAACCATGGTTTGACCCAATTTGACCAATTGGTCAACTTGATTGACCCATTTTGACCTAAATGGGTCAGCAATCAATCATATCAAATAAACTCATTGAAAATTGGCACACCCATTTTCAATTATTCCAAGTATGCCCAAATCAAAATCAAGGCCAAGTGACCATTCTACCCCTAGGTCAAAGGGTAACCTATGGCCAAATTCACTTGAAATTTGGTTAATGCCTTTTCATGGCCACTTGGCATCCTCCTAATGGACCATTTGGATACCAAAGAGGGTGGTGCACATGACCTAATTGGTTTGGGTCAGCCATACCAACCCAAGGCTAAACAGACCCCTCCAATCAAAATTCTCCACTTGGATCACTTCCCACACTCATTTAACTCATGTGCACCTCCTCCATTCCACTTCTCTGCCAAAATTGATCCATATGGGATCCCTAATAACCTATATAACCCATTCAATCCAGGCAATTGAAGGAAAATGACAAGGCAAGCTTTGCCCGTCCGATCCAAGTAGGGGGAGATATACTCCCCCTCATTTCCATTAAAACCATGCCACTTGCATTCGATTGAACTCAAAGGATTGAAAGCAAGCATTCACAAAGTTCCCTAGGAATTTCGAAGCTCTCTCCATTTTCTCTCTCTTAGTTTTTTCTATAGCCAAAATAGAGGAGGTGAGGGGAATTACCAACTCACTCAATTCTCAACTAAATGTCAATTACTCTTGCAAGCACCATCAAAGCACTAAGTCAAGCTCACCCAAAGCATTTCCCAAGCATCCAAGCCACGAGAAGGGAGACCTAAACCAAAGCCGCAAGTCATTGGAGAGAGCTTTTGGTCAATTGGGAGATCAACTTCAAATTGAACCTTGAAACCTTCAACAGGGTTTCACCTCCAGTAGACGAAGCTACCCCCACCGTTGGAAGCACTAGTGATAGCCTCCGACAAGGTATGACTCAAAACCAAGCTTAAGTTGAAAATTTCTTGGTAACTTATGAAAGGAATTGTAATCCCATTGAAATTCAATTGTTGGATGTTCTTCCTTATGCTTCTAGATGGTGTGGGTTGAATCTCAGCCTAATCCGAGCTTAAGTGAGCTCAGATCAAGCCATAGAGGATGGACGGTCTTCGTCTCCTGTAGGCAAAGGCAGGGATGAATCATGGGCCGTCCATCCCGCATCTTTTGGATGGACGACCCTGATTAAAATGCATAGATCTAATGATTTAATCCTTTATAACTGTAGGTTTAATCCTGACCATTCAATCTTTGATCGCGACTTTGGGAAGCGTGCCGCCATTGATTGGCGCTGTGCCAACATAAATAACCAATCTATCACCGCGTGGAAAGCATGCCCGTCGTAGACATTAATGGCACGAGATTAGTATATAATTAGGTTATTTAATTTTTGTCAAAAATTTTATAAATTCATAACTAAATATAAAAATAAAAAAAATACAAACTCAAGTTCATTTTAAAGATAATTAAGAGGGGAATCTAATAAAATTATTTTTAATTGATTTTGAATAGTGAATTTTCCTTAATTAAGGTTTAATTAAAAATATAATAACCTTAATTATTCCTTAATTATTTCAGTAATTAATTCCAAATTTCTTGGGTATGTTCAGTGGGATGACTTTTGCCTCCCTTAATTTTCTTGGAATTTATTAACGAGTTAATTAGGGAACTTAATTAATGAACCCTTAATCATCCTCTTAATATAAGTAAGAGTAATTAAGCATGTGAACATTGGTTTAATCCCTTAATTGGATAATTAAATATTATTTAAGTGAAGAGGAGGTTTATGGAATAGGTTTGGGATATTTTCCCTAAGCTATTCTATAAACCCCTTTCTTCCTTAATCCAAACCTAATTAAGGATTAATTCACTAATGATATACTTAATTAATTTAATCAAGTTTCCCAAACTAGTCTGAACTTAATCAATCTCAATCTTGGGTAGATCCTTAGGTGTTCAAAAGCCTAAGGTAAGTTTAAAAAAATTCTAATCCAATTCACATGTGTAGGATGGTTATGAAAGTACTTAATTAGGCCCTTTAGCTTAATTAATCAATGATTGTGAGCCAATTGCATTAGACCCCTTTCTTTCTTAGGAGCATTACTGATTTAAATTCCATGTGTTTGCACATCATATGATGGTCATAATTATTAGGTTAATTATGTTAAGGTGGTATAAGTAAGGGGTAATTAATGAATTTAATTTACACTTTAACCTAAACAAAACATAAAAATCAATCTAATCATTCTAAAATTAAATTAAACTAATTCACACATGAGGGAAAGGGGTTAGGACCAGCAAACTCTTTTCACATCTCTTAAGTCAAATCAAATTGAAAATAAAAATAAAAGTCTATTTAAGCAATTTTGATTCACTTTGAATAATCTTATCTTATAAGATTATCCTTAGGAATTAATTAGGGTGAATGAAGTTACATGCTTGCATCATTTTATTTCTTTCCAAGCATGTCAAATATTGTATGTCATATGAAATCATACATTCATATCTTTTAAAAAATCAAATTAAATAAAATATTTTCTTTATGTCAAATTGCATGTTTTGGCTAAAGTAAGAATATGAGTGGCTATTATCATTATTAAATCAAAAACTATTTTCAAAACTCATAAATCAAAGATTATAAATGAGGTGATGCTACTTATAAATACTTATAAGCTTGCATGTGATTATAAGTACAAGATGTGTATTTAGTGTGGTTTTCCTCCTCTTCTCTTAATATGGACTTGTATAGGATTTGCAAAATGTATAGTTCATTTGAAAAGAACATAACACTTGCTTAAATCTATTCTTATGAATTTCCATGTTATGACTTAAGAAGGAACTTTACATTTACACATGTAAATTGCATAACCAAATCAAACAAAAATTCTTTGCATGACTCTTCATCCATTTGCTTTCTTTTTATAAATGCGCATGTATTTAAGAATAGTGGTATATTAGTTTGGACATCCTGGGGTTGTGAGGCTTTAAGTAGCCCTAAGTAGAACTTGTACCTTATACCCCTAGTGTATAAAATAATGGCGTCATGCTCACTTGTGTTTTTCATACATGTAAATGTGCATTTAATTAATGGATAAAAGAATCCCTCTTTTCTACTTAATAAAATCATGCATTCATGAAACATCCAAATTTATTGATAGTCCTATCTTTGAAATCTTTAGAGACAACGATCATTTACCTTAATCGAGAGTTTTCTTAAGAAATCTTATTCCTTAGGATGTAATTAACTATAGGGGCTTACCTCCATAGAGAACTTAACAATCTTTGGTACATTCAAAGATCCATCATCATTAGGAGTTCTTATTAGGTGATTAGGTCCATTGTAGGATGGTAACTTCTATCTCTTAAGATATTACATCATTCCTCAATATCATACCCGATCACCCTAATAAGAACATCTGCGGATCTACGTGGTGTCTAACAAGCATATTTTTGTTTTCATTTATTTTCAAGATAGACGAAGATAAGAAAAATTCACCATAGTGACGAGGAAATCAGGATCCCTTTTATGCAGGTATTGAAGGTGTGTGCATGCTTTCTTGAGCATGGTAGGTTTAGAAGACTCTCTAAGCTGTAGTGTCACAAGACACTTACTATGCATACTTTCTTAAGTATGGTAGGAAGGCTCTAGCTCTCCTGAGGTAGCCCCCTATGCCAGGATGACGCTGGGAGGTTGCCAAAATTTTGCCAAACGTTGAACTCGCATAGGACTTAAATAGAGTTTGGGCAGGGTTAAAATAAGGCACTTAAATAAAAATTACTATAATCAAGCTTAAGTTTAGTATCAAATTAAGATCAAAATTGCATGCAGGAGTTCTAAAGCTTTAAACCAAAATCATATCATAAGAACTTAGATTCAAGCAAGCTTAAATGGATTTAATGACTATTTTACAAATAAGAATGAATATTAAACATGACAAAATTATAAAGACTTGAAAGCTTGGTAAAGAGCATACACGAAGCCTTTCAATAATCAATTGAAGTTGCACTACGTGATATATTGGAGGATTCAAAAATGGCTTAATGAATCTGAACATAATTTGCAACAACCTTACAAGCTCATCGACAAACACGAGCTAGGTCCTATTAAAGTTCGAGAATGCAATGAATTAAAAACCAAATGCAAAATAAATAGTATTACTTTTACTAATTCAATAAGAATCTGAACAAACGCCATCGAATCTACAACATAAATTTAGAAGTAGACAAAAAATGTTAAATTTCAGTTCTAAATAAACCTCACATGTTTCATAAGGAATTTAATAAATTCAACTCAGATATTCTTAAAATTCATAAAAATATCCAGATGAATTTAATTCGATATACATGCATCATAAGACAAACTTATGATTGAATTCAAATACTTCAAAATTTATATCAATTCATTAGTATCGAAGCATATGTGAGTGGTTTAATAATAATAATTTTTTTTGAAAATATATGAAAGCACTTGAATTTAATAACCCGCATGGGCCCCTACATTACGCTGAATGGTTAAACTTAGTTTCTGAGGATGCTGCGTGGGTTGATTCCCGGTTGGATCTTAAGACCAGGTTTGGGTTAATAAAACCTAAAAATTCAATAATAATATTATAAGAATTTCAACTTAGTAAAATATCTAAGAAGCTAATTTTTTCATATGATAAATAGATTTGATCTTCTATTATTAAATTAATAGGGTCAACAAAATCTGAAATTGTAAAATAATACATCTACCCCGATGATGGCTATGCTGAATGAAGATTTCAACCGAAGGGAATACTTTCATGAAAATGTGATTACAATTTCAGATCAAATTAACTTAAATTAAGTATCAATTTAAATGTAAAATATAATACATCTCTAAGTTACAAATGCCCAAATGAAATTCAATCTTTAAAAAAACTTCAAGTAAATTCTACTCAATCCACCTTCCATAATTATTTGTTGACGGCTATAAATCAAGAAAACTCTAGATCACAAATGAGCCAAAGTCAAATTAAGTGTATTTCTATATTCTCTCTCAATCAATCTTATGTTAGTAAGAACATGACCCATGTCCTCTGACTGCGTGGCTTGATTAGTAGGCTCTACATATGATCGATTACAAGAGTCCTCATTCGGTGGTGTCAAATACACCATTATATTACAGTCATGATTATAGCTCATATGCTCCCTAATGGCTTTATCCTTTGAGTTGTGAACCATAGGGTGTGCTTGATAGGCCAAAAATCCCTCTATTAGCTAAGATAGACTTAAGTTTTTCTCTTTAGATAAACACGACCTCAGGTCTACAATGCCTCCTTGGATGACATAACCCATGGCTGCTAACAAGAATCCTTCTGTCAGGTTGAGTCAACTGCCTCCTCTGACTTAATAGACTAAGGACCACGACAGCCCAGGATGACAGGACCATGGGATCTTGATCATGCACCCATTCCCCAACCATCACTTTTAAGGGATGATGAATTTTATCTCAAATTCTAAAACTTAAGAAATTAGCAATCTAGCGACTAGCCTTTATGAAAGTTCTCTCTGATTGAGAGTGGTAATAACTTATAGGTGCTTTATAGGGCTTAGAATCAGATCCAAAATCCCCACAAAATGAGGGTGAAATCTCTAGATCATGTCTTATTTACTATCCCATCTACCTTCTGAAAATTTCACTAACACATAAATCATACTCTTTTATGAGGTTGGTGGCAATTTTGAGCCTGATTTTGGTGACTCTGCTGGGGAAAAGTTTCTCTTTTAATCTTTGGATAGTCGAATCTAAGCTATAGTAGCAATGGAGTATAATGAAGTTAAAATTTAAAGTTATTTATAAAATGAAATTGATTGAAACTCAAAATTATTTTTATAATTATGGTGTTTATTTTTGATTATGTGTGTATATGGGGGGGGGGAGGTGGAGACACCACCCAGATATAAGGGTGTACTTATTGAGGTGATCAAATATGACATTAATTAATAGTACACTATCTCGAAAGATAGAAATCACTACCCTACGATGGACCTAATCACCTAATAAGGACTCCTAAGGCATGATGAGTGTTCGAATGTACCATAGATTATCCCCTACTTTACATGGATGAATAAAGTAGGGTTTATTTAAATTGGGTTCTAAAGTTACCTATGGGGGAAAGCCCCCATCATTAATTATATCCCAAGAAAGGTAAATTCCATATGAATACTCTCTATTAAAGTAGATAATTATTGTCTCAAAAGAATTTAATGATAGGACTATCAATAAATTGGCTATCTTTGGAAGATCAAATGGGATAGATCAAAAGGAAAGACTTATTATTGAAGCTAAAAAGAGATGAGTATGGAATACTCATGATATTATAAAACCTAATGAGCATCCCAAACTATCCAATGGTTGGGCTTTATATGTTTAAAATTGAGGAGAATTATATATTTGAGTTGAAATTTTATTAGAAATTTAGGACTTATAATCCCATAATACAAGATTATGGAAATGTCTAAGAGGTGAGGATTTATGCTTGTAGCCTCAAAAGAAAATAACAACCTCAGGTCCTAAATCTAGGGAGCTTTAGAGAGGGCCAAAGCATGACCTAAATCTAAGCGATGTTGAGTATATTATTTACCTCTATAAGAGAGGATAAACCACCCGACTGCTGGATATATAACCGCTTAGAGTGGCAACCAGCTAACTCCTCTTATATTTTAAAATCATGTGGGCAAGTCTTATGATTTTACAAGATGACTAAGTTGTTATTATTTAGAAAAAAAAACTAAGTCCTTAAACCCACTCCCTAAGAGACTAGAGCATAAGTGGTATGACTAATGACTTATTCTAATGCAAATCTTTTCAATTTTTAATTTATTTTTGACACTTCAATTTAACAAAAGTTTTAAGATTTTATATGCCTAAATGCATGATGAAATGAGTTATGGGCTAAATCAAAAGAGAAAGAGGTGTTTTCCATCATAGGCTTTCAAAGGTCAAGCCTTTTTCCTAGCTGGCAAAGATGAAAGCCCTCTCTTAGCAAGAGTAAAATAAGATGATATGCATGGTGTTAAGCATATAATATTCAGTTAAGTGGTTACTAAATATTCTATTATCTGATTATATCCTAGACTTTATGCAAGGTTATGAGTTATTTTAAAATTTAAATATGAGTTGTAATTGGGGTAGAAAATTTATTTTTATCCTAAGATCCTAATCGCATCCAGGCCATACAACAATCATCAATCATAAATAAATTATGAAAATATATGTCATTTCTAATGTGCAACTATAAACACAACATCAAGCAATTTTATAAAACTTGTGCAAAAGAATAAAAGGCCGGTGCAGTTGGGTACCGCTATACAATCGAAAAAAAATATGGATAGTCAAGCTCTACCATTATTTAACCCGGTATATGAAAGAATAATTACAAATTACAAAATGTTAAGTGTTATGGGGGATCTTCAAGTCTTTATGCTCCCACCATTTTTTCATTTGATTTGCTCCATTTGATTTGGTAGGCTTCTAGGCATCACATGGCACCCCAAAATCAAACCTTCTAGCCAATGTTCATCCTTAACCCCCATAACACTTAACCAAATCCCTAATGCACAATTACATTAAAATAATGAAAAAGTAAATCTAACTACACCCGTAAAATAAGTGTTAGCTAAACACACCATATAACCCAAGTAGTTATATGAATAATTTGGACTTAGCACTCTACACGTGGGTAACCAAGTCCACCTGTTCTATTGTAGACTATGCTAAGGGTCTAAGCAACCTACACAACACAATATTTATAGTTATTTTTAGCGCCCTTAAGCAAAATCTCCTGTAAAAAAATATGATTAGGATAATCATGGCCTAACATCCAGTTTACAATAATACATCCAAAATAAGAATACATCAAACCATACACCGCTCTAAAATAAAGCTAGAAGTAGTGACTTAATTTAATGTTGTTAAGGCTTGTGTGGTATGTCCTTGCTAGACTTTATAGTTAAGATTTTCTAAGTATGAAGGATATTCAATTATAAAGGGTGGTTTCACTTTAAATGGTTTAATTAATTTGCAAATTTTACTTGATATTTTCTTTTGTTTCATTTGACCTAAACTTAACAACTAAGTGTTATAAAGAGAAAGAAAGAGAGGATTACTCTCTTTTATCCCTACCTTAAGTCACATTTAAAACAAATTAGTTAATCAATTCCTTTTAGTGAGTGAATTATTACATGTTTTAATTAATCCTAAGTTTAGTTTTACATTAAATAAATTCATTCAATGAGAAAGGCATCTTAAGATTAGTTGGAATGAATTACTATCATATAACACATATTTGTTCATCTCTTTCCATCATGTATATTATGCATATGATTAAATCCTAAGCATAGCTATACATCCAATTTATATCTTAGTACACTTAAATGATGAATATGAGTAAATGTTTTTGGAATTAATATTTCATTTGGTTGAATAATTTTATAATATTAATTTAAAGCTCTATATAAATTTTTATGCAAAAGCATAAGGAAAGAACCTTAAATCACATGACTAATCGACTCAACCAATCAAACAAAGTATGAATGCATGTATTTTAATAAAAAATAGAGTTTTCATTCATTAGCTAAGTATACATTCACATGTATAAAAGTTTTAAGCAAGTACATCGCCATTATTCTGCACCAAAGGAACGAGGTAGGAACCTCCTTAGGGCTACTTAAAGCCGTGCGATTTGGAATGTCCAGACTAATATACCCACTATCCATAGATTCATATGGATGTATAAATTACTACTAGAATAGAAAGCCATGCAAAAATTATATTTTGATTTGATTGATTTATTTTGTGTAAATGAATTAAAGCTCTATCAAAATTCTGATGTCCAAATGCATAAGAATGAAATCAAGCAGGTACATCATCATTATTTCGCACCAAGGGAATGAGGTAGGAACCTTCTTAGGGCTATTAAAATCGTGCGTCCTTGGGATGCCCAGACTAATATACCTGCTAACATTCTTACTTATACAAATCAACACATGAATGTAAGGAAGAGACTTTATTTCACACACTACATTTCTATTCACTTGCATTTTGTATGTGTATATATAACTAAATTTACAATATGTATGTATATTCAACCATTAATAAACTTTTGAAAATATATTTGAGATTTAATAGCGATACTAGCCACACATATTTTTAATTAAGCGAACACATGCAAATTCACATAAAGGAAATCATTTTTTATTTGATTAATTCGAAAGACATGAATGCATGAGTATAAGTGGTATACATATTTTGCATGATTGGAAAGAAAGAACGTGAGTATATAATCTCATTAAAATTAATTAACTCCCAAAGATAATAAAGCTAAATAAGATTATTTAAAACAAACCAAAGTTCTTCAATGTCATTTCATTTTCATGTTTGATTTGATTTAAGAAATATGACAAAGGTTTGCTAATCCTAATCCCATTCCCCATGTATTAGTTAATTTAGTTTAATGAAAGGGAATTAGGTTGATTTTATGATTTAATTTGGTTAGGGTATGAATTAAGTCAATTAAATAACCCTTACCTATGTCACCTTAAGTTAATGAACTAATTAATAATGAGCCAATATGATATGCAACCACATGGAAAGTAAATTAGCAATGCTTCTAAAAAATGAAATGGGCCTAATGCAATTGGCTCATGATTAATAGTTAATTAGGCTTAAGGGATTTAATTAATTACTTTTATGAATTTCTTACATATGTAAGCAAACCATAATTTCATTAAATTCCTTTAGACTATTAAACATCTAAAGGGCTACCCAAAATTGATTAAAGGTAATTAGATGTGAATTGAATTTTAGATTGAGTTAATTAAGCTCATTAATCCATTTGGTTAAGCATTAAGCATGTTCAATTAATGAAATGAAATTAACTTAAGGAAAGAGCTTAAGAAAGAGGCCTTAATCTTAAACCCTAAATCCTATATTTGATCACTTAATTTGATTTTATCTTGAAGATTAATTAATTAATGAAGCAATAAATTACTTCATTAATCATTAATTAATTTGATTCTAAAAACTAAAATCTTTTTGGAAATGAATTAGAGAAAATAACCCAATCACATTCCCTAAGCTCCTTTATTGTTGAGCAGAGGTAATTAGGCTTAAATAATTAATTAAGTCATTATTCATTCACTAATTATCATTAATTAAATCAAGAGAGTGATTAAAGCTTAATAAATTAATTTCTCTAATTAAGCAACCAATAAAATCCCAGAAAAATATGGGAGGCAGAGGTCATCCCCCTAAATATCCACAAAAAATTGAGATTAATTGGGTGATTAATTAAAGAGTAATTAGGTTAATTAAAATTTTAATTGGACCTTAATTAAGCCAAAATTATTGTTCAAAATTAATTAATGATAATTTTCTTAGATTCTATTATAAAATACCTTTAAAATAAGCCATAGATTTATTTTTTTGGATTTTTCTACAATTAGTTATGAATTTTAGAAGTTTCAGGCTTAAAAATAGATTAATTAACCATGATTAAAGCCCTAATCCCTGTCGGCCATGGCGGTTGATGCGCGCTTTCCATATGGCTGATGGGATTTTATTTAAGTTAACATCACTTCGGATGGCGGATGCTTTCCCGTGGACCGTTCGATCTAAGATCGGACGGGCATGATTCAATCTGTAGTTCAGAGGTGAAATCAGAGTGGATCTAACATGATTAGATCATGACTGTTAATTCCAATTACACGGAATGGATGGTCCGTGATCTGTCCCATTCACGAATGGCAAAGATGGATGTCGTCCATCTTTCCCCATTCGATTTGATCTCACAAGAGCTTGAATTATCTCCAAATTGATCCCACAACTTCTGGGAATGGAGACACACACATCCAACGGCTAAGATTCATTCAAATGCACATTCACTTCACAAAGGACCAACCTATTTTAGCTAGGGAGCTCAATTTTATAAAATTATCTCACCGGAGCTAATGTTTGATGGTCTGATCGGGTAGCTTTGTCCAGCAGAGACGAATCTCTGTTGAGAAGATTCAGGTTTTATTTGGTGTAGAATGCTCATTCGATGAAGACATAGACGTCGGAGACTCAACATCGATCAAACTCCAGTCTCCGGTGGTTAGGAAGGCTTAGGGATGATTCGATTGGCTTAGACGAAGTATGAGAATTGTGTGGGTGTGAGGAATTGGTTGATAAAGTGGAGGAGTATTGCACGGGAATGGGTTGTCCTATTTTAGGTGTGCATAGGAGAAAGAAATCCGAGCTCGGGAGGCTTTGGGAGGACTTGGGAGCGCTCTAAGGAGTTTCGAAATCACTTGGGGAAATCTTCTCGTGCGAAATGTGCCATTTTCTGCTCACTTGAATTGAGGTATACCCCTCAATTGCATTTGAAGGATGGGCGGGATTTATCCCTTGATTTCGATCGATTTGCCACCATCAGCCTACCAGAAGGGCTCCATCGGTGCCACGTGGCTCACCATGAGTGGTCGAAGCTATGTGAGGCCGCCCAAGGGAGGATTTGGGTATATAGTGTGGGATTGCTCCTTCCTTGTGTCCATGGTGTGTTTGGCAATGAGAGAGAGAAAGGAAGAGATTACCTTTGGTCCATGGCCAATCTTAGGTGTGTGTAGAGTGGGCTAAGGTGTCTTAGAAATGCCCCATTTGGCAAGTGGAGGGTTGCTATGGGAGAGGTAAAGTGGACTTTGCCACTTATGGCAAGAATCCTATGCAAAGAGCTTTGCACATTGGTTAATTCCCTTGGATTGGGTCTCACTTGGACTTGGGCTAGTTTGAGAGTGATTTATGGCTGATGTGGATTAGGTTTGATTAGCTCTTGGGATCCCATAAGGTGGCTTTGGGTGATTTGGATTCATATGGTCAAAATAGGCTCATTTGAGTTAGGTTGGGTTGGGTTGACCAATTAGTCAAATTGGGTCAAACCAAGATTGGGATAGGTTCAAATGATGTTTTGAAGAGTTTTGGTTCATGTGTTTTTGATTAATTTGGCTTAGGTTTGATTTTGGCTCATTTGGATTCAAGTAGGTCAAATGAGATAAGTTGACCAATTTGACTAATTTGACCAAATTGGGTTGGGTTAGGTGTTGGTTCATGTTCAATTGGTTAATTGAAAATGATGGTAGGCTTTGGTTTGGTTTAATTTGAAATTAATTTAGATTTTGACCACTTTGACCCTTTAGGTCAAATTGGGCTAGTTTAGGTCAAGTTGACCAATTGGTCAAATTGGGCTCAATCACGTCTTTGGCCAAATTCAATAAGTGATTTGGAATGAACTTGAGCCATTTGTTGCAATCAATTTGGATCAAATCATGATTTGACCCATTTTTGGCTTTTTAGGCCAATTTGGGTTAACTTAAGTCAAATGGCCAATTGGACTTGGTTTCATTCAATTGATGGTTTGGTCACATTCAATCATTGATTATGTGTGAGTTTGAGTCAATGGTTTCAATCAATTTGATATATGGTGGGTTTTGGCTTGTTTAGGTTTCATTTAGGCTAAAAGTTGACTTGGTCAAAGAGCCAAGTTGACTTGGTTTGAGCTAATTCAAAGTAGTTGATCACCCTAAGATGATTGTTGATCATGATATGGGGTTTGGATGGGCTTAGTTCAATCCAATTAGAGTTGGATTAGAACTTGGCTCAAAAAGGATTTTTAGGTCACTTTGGGTCTAGTGGACCTAAATGGGTCAATTGGCTTGATTCAAGTTTAATTGAAATCACATATGAGCCTAAGATGAAGATATAAATCTATTTGCAAGTTGTTTCAAGTCAAATAAATTTTGGTTCATATGAAAATTTCATGTCAAAATGGGTCAACATGGGATTGACTTGGGTTGACTTGGATTTGGTTTGATAGTTTGTGTTTATATTTGAAATAATGATTGAAGGAATGATTAAATCGTGAAGAAATTCATGAGTTTTGAGTTGATTTGGATATCATTTATCCAAGTTCAAGAAATTGGCTAAAAGAAAAAACGTTAGGAATTTGATTTGATTTGGGTTTGTTTTTGGCCATTTGGATTTATATTTCATTTATATTTGTGAATATAAATGAAGATATAAATGATTCATGAGAAAATCACTTGAGTTTGGAGTGATTGAAAGCAAATTTGACCAAGTAGAGGGATGTAGGTCAAAAGGGCTTAAGTAGGGAATTAATTTTGATTGGTTTAGTTTTGGTCATTGGAGTGTGGGTTTTATTTATATTTGTAAATATAATTGAAGGAATGATAGATTTTTAAAGAAATCAATTGAGTTTGGGTTGATTTGGATTGAGATTTGGTTAAGCTTATGGAGGTGGGTCCAAATGTCTTGTGAAAGGTCTTGATTTGGTTTGATTTGATTTGAATGATTTGAATTTGGATTTCATTTATATTTGTGAATATAAATAAAGAAATGATTGATTTATAAAGAAATCAACCAAGTTTGATTTGGTTTGAAGGGGGTTTTGGCTAAACATATGAAGGTGGTTTATATAGCTTAAGAAGGGATTTTAAAGTTTGAATTTAATCATGGGTTTCAATCATTTGGAGTTGGATTTGATTTGGAATTTGGGTTGGGTTTTGATTTGAGATTGAATTTGATATTTGAAAAAAATCAATTGAATTGGGGTTGATTTGAATTTGGTTAAGGCTAGGTCCATAAGAGAAAATCAAAGGGCTTAGAAAAGGATTTGGAATTTGAATTTAATCATGGGTTTCAATCATTTGATTTAGGATTATATTTATGATCTTGGATTTGAATTTGAGGTTTGGGTTTGAGGAAGGAAGCAAGGATTGGGTTTGAGGCTATAGGGTAGGCAGGTATTCCTAAATTCCAAAGGCATGATCTATTCCCATGGCTAATCCTTCTAAGTCTCTAGGCTTAGGTTAAGTGTTCACCTAATCACTAGAAGTGTCCTAAAACTAAAGAGCTCTTAGTATCTACAAGAGTCCTAGATCTATGATGAGGGAATTGAAAGCTCACTCCCAAAAGTGAGGTCAACAATAATGAACATATTTTTGAAGTTTTTCAAATCTTTTTATGCCATAACTTATTTTAATATTCCATCATGTTTTTTCTGTTGTATCTCTGCATTTTGAAAGCATGGGATGACATATCAATTATTGATTACTAATCCAATCTTTCATTTTGTAGATGGATCTTCATAACACACCATTCACTGTACAGCTAGGCCGTGGAACCAACATCCACCTAGCTAATGTTGTCATCAACACTAGAGATGCTAGAGCACTATGCAATTTGGCAGATTAGATTTTCCAGTAATCGCTGCTCAAACTACTGATAGGCCTACATGAGACAATCATTCACAACTTGCCCATCAACCCGTGCAGCAGGCCAAAATCACTTAGGCTCCTATCACTACTGCTAGGGAGGTTCCTAGAAAGATAACCTCTATATTTGAAAGGTTTGGATATACTGAAGCTCTAACCATGAAAAGAGTTATAATTGGGTAGACAATTTTAGTAGTGCTTGCAAGCGCTACTTCCCTGCCGACCTTGCTCTTTGCACAAGGCTGACATGATGCTGAAGCTTCCTCATATGGAGGAAAGCTAACTAAAAGGTAGAGGAGAAGAAGGAATGCTGAGCTGCAAGCCCATCATTTCTCACTTGGCCCATCTATTACACAACTAGCCTTACAACCAGAAGAGAGTATTCCTACCTGCAATAACTTTAAAAATCTAAAATGGGTAAAAAGGAATAGCTCTACTGGTGCATTAAGTAGTATTTCTGGACTCAACAATAGTCAACAATAACCCCTTAGAAGAAATAACCTGAAACTCTATCTGCTTAAGTACATAGAGTTTTAAAAGCTGTAAAAGAACAAGGCCTTATGAAGAAGAGATATCAAAAACCAATTGTCAGAGAGGCTAATAATGTTCCACCACAGAAGCTACCATCAGTGGTAGTAAGGACTCAAGAGCATTACAAACAATCCCTGTATGGTGAACATCAAGGCGTGACACCTGAGCAATGTGTTTGGGAATCCATTATCGGAAGGTCACGGCAGAAGGGAAAACAAGTCTAGAGGCTGAAGCCTCGAGAAGAAGTAGCCATAAAAAAAAGGTGTGACATCTAGCTTGAATATTCAGAGATCCGTCGATGATATGACCCAACATGAATGAATTTATAAAAAGAAGATTATAATCAATGAGGTTCGTGGTGGTCAACACCCTGGAGAATCCTCCATGGAATCCCATCACTAACTTAAATGATCTTCCCTTGATTTTGATGGTAGACCTCCAATCGAGGAGGTAATCATACCACACTCTGAGCCTAAAATTAGATGGAGATATCAGTCAGAGATAAGGTTGCAAGAAGAAGAGGAAGATGAAGAAGACACCATGGGGGTAGATGTGATGTATATGGTAGAGCACATTGGAGAACCATCTGGTGTACGATAGTACCGATCCAGGCGTGTTGACCTCACTTTTGGAGTGAGCTCTCAACCTCCTGTTCTTAGACTTAGGACTCTTCTAGACACTAAGAGCTCCTTAGCCATAAGACACTTCTAGTGATTAGAACACTTAGAAGCTAGCAACAAGGGTTAATCATGGGATTGGCTATACCTTTGGGACTTAAGAAAATCACCTATCCTATAGTCTAAACCCAATCCATGTGCACCTTCTTAAATCCAATCAAAATATAAATCTCAAATTGAACCTCAAATTCAAATTTAAATTCCAAATTTAAATCCAAATTCTAAATCAATTGATTGAAATCTATAATCAAACCCAAATTCAAAATCCTTCCTAAGTCCTATAATTTTATCTTATGGACTTAGCCTAAGCCAAATTCAAATCCACACAAACTCAATTGATTTTCTCAAATATCAATTCAATCCTTCAATCAAATAATCAAATTCCAATTGAAATTCAGTTCCAAATGATTGAAGCCCATGATCAAATCAAATCTTGAAATCTTTCCTAAACCATGTGATTTGATTCCATGAACTTAATTAAATCTCCACCTAATTCAATCCAGGTTCAATTGATTTCTTCATGAATTCATCATATCTTCAATCATCTTCAGAAATATAAACAAAATCAATACTCAAATCATCAAAACTAAATCAAACTAAATCAAATTTAAGCTTTTTGAACCTACCTTCATGAGCTTAGCCAAATTTGCATTCAAATCACTTCAAAGTCAATTGATTTTCTTATAAATCAATTGTTCCTTTGATTACCTTCCTAAATATAAATGAAATATACATTCAAATGACCAAAACCAAAACCAAAATCAAATCAAAACTCAATCTAAGCCCTTTGAATCAATTCTTTAGACTTGGCTAAATCCTATCCAAATCAAGTCAAAACTATTGAATTTTCTCTTGTATCAATCATTCCTCCAATCAGCTACCTAAATATAAATGAAACCTACAATCATCAAACCAAATTCAAGTCAACCTAAGTCAAGCCCAACTTAGCCCTTTTGACTTAAAAATTTCAAATGAACCAAAATCCATTGGACTCTAAATTGATTGCAGTTGAATTTATATTTCAATCTTAGGCTTATATATAAGTTCAACTAAACATAAATCAAGTCAGAACCAAGCCAATTGACCCGCTTAGGCTCACTTGACCCAAAGTAACATAAAGAACCCTTTTGAGCTAAGTTTTAATACAACCCAAATTAGATTGAACTAAGCCCATCCAAGCCTCATACCATGACCATTGATAAGCTAGGATGACAAATTGTCATGAATTGGGTCAAACCAAGTCAACTTGGTCATTTGACTAAGTCAACCCTTCAACCCATATGAGCCAAAATCAATTCTAGGCCAAATTAAATCAAATTGATCATACCAAAATACTTCAAATCATCATTCAAGCCTAACCTAAGCCTTGGTTTGACCTTATTTGTTAGTCAACTAACCCAACATGACCCAAATGACCCAAATTGAGCCAAATCTTTGAAACCAATGACATGGGAGTTGATTAAACCTAACCAAAACCCACTTGGGATCAGCCCAAAATTAGCCCAAACCCAATCAAATCCCTCATGGATCCTCCCCCACATAGGATTCCACCTAATCTCATTCAATCCTCTCCATCATTTGCATTTAATGCAGACTACTTCACAGCCCAAAAGGAAGACTTTGGAGCTAGAATCCAAGGTCCCCAATCAGCCATCACCTCCCAACCATCTCCCCATCTATATTAATTGTGATGTTTAGCCATCCCAAAAATACAAAAAAAAAATAAAGATCTTCCTCTGCTTTTCCCACTAGAGCTCTCAAACCAACCAACAACAAACCCCACTTCATTTTGGAGTGAAAATCATCAAAATGAAGTGGATTCTAATGAAGAAGCGACAACCATTGGTGGATACATCATTTCAAAGGAAGAAAAAGGTCTAGATCCATTCCAAAGCTACTTCTTGCATTCAGGAGCATGCTCAGATCATCATCATCGCCGAAAATCATCCTAGGTGAGGTAATTTTCAAGAATTGTAGTCGACCTTAGGAGCTTTTATTTGTGATAATTTTTGTGCAATTTTGGGAATTTCTCTTAGATAAACCTTAAATTTTTTATTTTATATCATCCCCATGTGAATGAGTAAGTTTTTCGGCAAAGATTACCACAAAATTGAGCCCAAACAGATGAAATCTCATCCGATCTGTGTGTGGTGTTTATTTTTTTTCTGTTTTTGTGTTTATGTGAGGAGACACCATGTAGATCCATAGATGTACTTATTAGGGTGACCGGGTATGACATTAAGAAATATTGTACTATCTCAAGAGATATAAGTCACTACCCTATAATGAACCTAATGACCTAATAAATACTCCTAAGGTATGATGAGTCTTCGAATATACTAGAGATTGTTTCCCAACTTCACATGAAAAAGTAAAGTAGGGTTTATTTAAACTGGGTTAATTAAGTTCCTTATAGAGGAAAGCCTCCATAGTTAATTAAATCTTTAAGGAAATTGAATCCCTTAAGAATACTCTCGATTAAAGTAGGCGATTATTATCTCCAAAGAATTCAAAGATAGGACTATCAAAGGATTAGTTGTATTTTTGAAAATCAAGTGTGAGAGATCAAAAGAGAAGAGTTATTATCGAAACCAAAGGAGATGAGTAAGGAGTGCTCATGATACTAAGAAGCCTAGTGAGCACTCCAATCTATCCTATTGTTGGGATTTATATATTTGAATTTGAAGAATTTATTTATTTGAGTGAAAATTTTACTAGAAATCAAGGACTTATAATTCCATAATATCAGATTATGAAAATGCCTAAGAGGTTAGGATTTATGCTTGTAGCTCGTAAAGGGAAATAATAATCTCAGATCCTAAATCTTGGGACCTTTAGCGAAGGCCAAAATATGACCTAAATTTAAGGTGAAAATGAGTATATGATTTACCTCCACAAGAGAGAGTAAACCACCCAGGGCTTATTATCGAGGGTGCTAACTCCTCTACTTAAATCAATGTAGGAAAGTCATATGCTTTGCAAGATGGTTAGGTTATTATTTACTTAGAAGATAAACTAAGTCCTTAAACTCACTCCCTAAGAGGCTAGATCATAAAGGGAATGAATTATCACTTAAATCTAATGTAAATTTTATCAACTTTTATTTGATTTTTGTACTTTTCATTTTGACACATGCCATTGGATTTTGTATGCCTAAATGCATGAGAAATTGGTATAGGTCAAATCAAAAGAGAAAGAGGTGTCTTTCCATCAAAGGCTCTTACAGGTTAAGCTTTTATTCTCTAGCACAGATAGAAACCCACTCTTAACAAGAGTGGAAGAATATGACATGCATGATATTATACATACAATCGTCCAGCTAAGGGGTTGCTAAACATTTTATTATCTTGACTTAATTCCAAGGCTTTTGTGTGAGGTTATTAGTTATTTTAAAATTTTGGTTATGAGTTGTTAGTGGGATAGAAAATTTATTTTTATTCTAAGAGCGTAATCGTATCCAGGCCACTCAGCAATCACAAAAAGAAACTAAGAAAAGGTATGCTATTTCTAATGCACAAGCTAAACAAATTATCAAATAATTTTATAAAGCTATTGCAAAAGAATAAGAGGTCGATGCGGTTGGGTACTACCGTACAAACCAAAAAGAAAAGTGGGTAGTTGAGGTCTACCTTTATGCATCTTGATATAATGAAAGAATAATTATAATTATAAAATGATAAGTATTATGGGGGGTCTTCATTCTTCATCCTCCATTCTTCACTTTTCATCTCTCACTTCTTCACCTTGATTTGCTCCATTTTTTTCTTTCTTTTGGTGTGATTGGGATGTAGTTTGCTCTAAGGGCATCACATGGTGTATAAGAATTAGTCTTATATCCAATTATGGTGAATTTTTATTTCTATTCTTCATCTATCTTTTTTTTGGGTAGAAATAAATGAAGAACAAAAATAACACTTCTTGTTGGACACCACATAGATTCACAGATATTCTTACTAGGGTGATCTGGAATGACATTGAGGAATGGTGTACTATCTCGAGTGACAAAAGTCACCACCTTACAATGAACCTAATCACCTTAATAAGGACTCTTAAGGACTATGGGTCTTTGTATGTACCAGAGATTCTTCCTCTACTTTACATGAAAGAGTAAATTAAGGTTTATTTTAAATTGGTTTTGTTAAGTCTCCTATGGAGGTAAGCCCCCATTATTAATTACATCTTAAGGAATGAGATTCCTTAAGAATACTCTCAATCAAGATAAATGATTGCTGTCTCCAAAGATTTCAAAGATAAGACTATCAATCAATTGTTTATTTTTGGAAGATCAAATGGGATTGGTCAAAAGGAGAGAATTATTATCGAAGCCAAAGGAAGATAAGTAGGAGATGCTCATGATACTAAGAAACCTAGCGAGCATCTCAAACTATCCTATGATTATGCTTTATATTTTTTAATTTGAAGAGAATTATTTATTTGAGTTGAACTTCTAAGTAACAGGAGTTGAACTTCTAATGGTAGAACAACTTTGGATCCATACACTAAGAAAAATGGGATAGATTGAGTTAGAGTTCAGTATGTGGTGCGGTAGGCCCAAAAGGCTTCAACTAATTGCTCATTCCATTACCGCTTATTATCATCAAGAGTCTTCTTTAGTATATGGATCAGAGTTTTGTTGAATGCTTCTACTAAGCCATTTGCTTTGGAGTAGTAGATGGTGGAGTATCTCCAATCTATACTGTGTCTTCTAGCTAAGCTGTTGATCTTGGTTCTTTTGAATGCAGTACCATTATCAGATATAATTCATCGAGGCACCTCAAACTTATATATGATATGGTTCTTGGCGAAGCACATGTTGGTATGACCTCTCGAGTGGGATTGCCTCCACTTAGAAAAGTAGTGGGTAGCTAAGATGAATCGACGACCCTTGGAAGAAGGAGGATCGATCAGACCCACAATGTCAGTACGCCAACACTCAAATAACCATGAGGCCAATGTAGAGTGTAGAATGTTAGGTGGTTGGTGGAGGACCACACAGTGTACCTAAAATTAATGGCATCTCCTAGCTACATCCATGCAGTCTGTAATCATCGAAGGCTTGTAGTATTCTAATCTCTTGATCTTGATCTTCATCTTAGGACCAAATTGATGCACTCTGCATAGACCTAAATATACCTTAGTTATAATACCATGGGCTTCGTGTTTGTCTAAACAACATAACCACATATGGTCAAAGGGCCGATGCAGTGCCATCAACGAGAGCATAGGAGAGAGCTCTCTATTTTGCCTAATGGGCTTATGAATTTTCTTGAGGTAGTTTGCCAGTGTTTAAATAATCTATGAATGGTTGCCTCCAATCTAGCTCCTTATCCTTATAGGCAACAACTAACTCTCATTCAATAAAAAGTCTCTCGATGAGTTCAACATCAATAAGGGATAGGACATGTCTATTTTGGACCCTTATTGGAATGGACTCATCTTCCGGACATGCCAATTCTTTAGCAAGTTTGGCCAAAGCATCTGCTACTACGTTCTCTGCTTAGGGAACCTTATAGATGGTGACTTCATGGATTTGGTCCAACAGCTTCATGGTATACTCGTGGTAATGATGAAGCTTGGATTTGAGAACCATGTAGGACCCAACAATCGGGTTGATGTTTTAACTGAGAATCCCCAAAGATGTTGATGCTCTTGACACTGATTATGATGGCTAACTCCAAACCAATAATTAAAGCCTCATACTCAGTTTCATTATTGGTGCAGGGGTTGGAAAGATAGTATGATAATCTCACCACATCGTGATTTAGAGTTAGGAGAACTATTCCTACCCCTACCTTTCCTAGAAGAGTAGATCGTGGTGCTTCTCCTTTTTGAAAAGAAGCTACACCATCAAAATACATCTCCCATTAGCGGTTGTCAACCTCCCCTAAGTTCATAATTTGTTCATCGGAGATCATCCTAAGCGAGAGAATCGGGGAAGTGGGTGTCTTTCTTAAGAAATGCTAGTGCTTGTCCTTTTATCTGCAGGGGTGAATATGATATCAAGCGCGAGAGTCATGGACCATCATGCCAAATATTTGAATAATGTTGGTCATGTCATGAGGTACTATAGTGAATTGGTTCTAGGAATCAAGTTCACCTTATGAGAAAGCATATAATGCCATAGCTTTTGAGAGGTAGAGATCAAAGCTAGGCAATGTTTCTCAATAGGTGAGTAGTTTGCTTCAGTAGGAATCAAATGATGGTTGAGATAGTAGAGAGCACTCTCCTTCCCTTAATCATTGGCCTAGGCTAATAGAGCACCAAAAGAGTCATCCAATGCAGCAGTGTAGAGGATGAGTGGCGCCGGATAGAGTGCTAGGTGACTTCACCAAAATCTTGATATCTTCAAAGGCATGTTGTCTTATCATCTCACTTGAACATGACATCTTTTTTGATAAGTGCTGAGAATGGCTTTCATCTCCCCGATAGGTTGTAAATAAAGCATATCAAATACACCAACTGTCCTTGAAAAGATCTGAGTTGAGTTAAACTCTTAGGAGGTGGCATTTCTAAGATAGCTTTAATCTTTTCTGGATCTATTTCTATTCTCTAGTGTCAGATAACAAACCCAAGGAATTTTCTTGAAGCTACTCCGAATGCACACTTCAGGGGATTCATTTTGAGGTTATATTATCTTAACCATTCAAAAACTACTCTCAAGTCAAAGAGATGGTCTTCCTTTTCTCTATTTTTGACTACTAGATCATCAACATAGCACTCAACCTAATGATGGATGAGTTCATTGAAGATGAGTCATGGCATTGGTATGTAGTAGTAGCATTTTAAGGCAAAGGCATGACCCTATAATAAAGATTAGATCGGGGTTGAGCGGTGTTTCTTTCATCTTCATCTCCTGATTTGATTATAGCTAGATGACCCATCCATGAAAGAGAACACTACATGAGATGAGGTAATGCCCACCATTAATTCTGATATAGGAAGAGGAAACTCATCCTTAGGACATGCCTTGTTTAAGTCCCTGAAATTGACGCATATGCGAATTTGGCCATTCTTCTTCTTAACTAGGATGACACTAGCTAACCAGGTAGGATACATTTCTTTCCTGATGAAACCAACATTGATTTATTTCTTGACTTCAATAATGACCTGTTGTTCGATTTCTAATCGCATGCATCTAGGAGCTTGCTTGATAGGGTTAGTGCTAGGATCTATTGCTAGCTTATGGACTACTATGTCAGGAGATAATTCGAGCATCTCTTCATAACGCCATGCAAAGTAGTCCTTAAACTCAATCAATAGCCTAACTAAGTCATTGGTTTTTTCTTCATTCAGCAATGAACTAATGTATGATGGGCGTGGATTTTCTCCTGTCCCAAGGTTGATTTCTTTAAGCTTGTCAATTATTGAATGAATCTCCTCTTCAAATTGGTGCATCTTTGATTTGGAGATCATCTAAATCATCGAGGTTTCTAAACACACATCCCATAAGAGTTGGTGTTGTGTGAAAAGAACTATCGGACTCAATGATTGGTAACAACTAGCATTAATCATCATCATCGTAGACCTTGTCAATCTAGTCCTACTCTTGATTGTGTTTCCTTGCCTATTGTTCCACTTTGTCAAAATACTGACACATGCTTAGACCATCTATGAGGGACCAAACCTTTCTGTATAAGATTATGAACACAATGTGACTAAAAAATAAACGATAATTCCATTAATTCTTTGTATGAATTCTCCTCAAGTTCTACATCAACTTTAAGACTTGAGGAGGATGATCCTAAAAGAATCTCTTGACTTCATACTAGAAGATTTCTTAACGCCAAACCTTCAACTTTTTTAGGGGTAAGTGAGGTTAGAGCTAAGGTTCCCAGCTCCTAATAGTTTACATGCATGATTTGAATACTTTGCTTTGTGAGGCAGTCTTCATTTGTCGGCTCAGTGTCACCTCCAATGAAACCCACTGAGAGGGGTTGGCTGGTATGCTAATCACATTAAACTCATCCTCATAACTCGATTCTAAGTTTATGTGAATAGTAGGGGTACTCCTATGAACTTGAACACAACCCTTGTTGGCTGATGGCCACCTTGGGGGGTCTTCCACCTATGTTTCTACCTCTGCCTCTGCCTGGTGGAGGTTGAGTTATACTACCCACATGTTCATATGAAGGAACGAACTGTGGGTGGAATGTAATATACGAATCTATTTCTTCTTCAATTCCCCTTTCCTGTTCACTTTTATTTTCCTTTTTCTTTTATTTTTCTTTTTCTTTTTATTTTTCTTCATTTTATCTTTCTTTTGAATTTAAGTTTTGTCCAAGTTCATGAGAAAGGATGTTTTGAGAAAGATAGTAGGTTGCATCTTCATATATCTCAACCTCTCTAACTTAAAATGGTTTTTCATCTCCTTTGACATAGTACTCAATCCCATCCTTCCAGAACTTGATGTATTGATGGAGGGAGGATGGAATTATATTGTTCTGATGTATCCAAGGCCTACTGAGCAAAGCAATGAACAAAGTATTCAAATTAATAATGTAAAACTTGGCTTCAGTCTTCCGTCACCTATCTCAAAGGTAACACTATGGAACTAAAACCCTCACCTTGTTCATTGAATCCTCTCATCATCCTCGAGTGTGGAGATGTCAATCCTTAAATAGGTAAGGGTCTTTAGACTCATAATATTCACCCATGCACCTGGATCGATGAGAACTCTGGCTAGTCTGAATCTTCCCATGCCTACTGTAATGTAGAGGGGACGGTTGTGCTCCATGTCACCCAAAAAAAGGTCTTCATTTGTGAAAGTGATCCCGTGAGCTTCTTTGGAATAATGTGCCTCCTCACCAATAGCGATCAATTGAGCTAAGCATATCTCAGGATCAAGGAGAGTCTTGATTAATGATTCCCTCATCTCTTTAGATAAAATAAGGGCATCGTATATGCTTAGCTTAGATGGTAACTTTCTTAGCTGAGAGAAGATATTGTAGTCCACCTTGGGTTGATCCTCCATAAGCATATCTAAGGGTAGAGCATCTTGTGGAGGGGCTTCTCGATCCTCTGAAGCAATCACTTGTTTCCCTCTATCTTGAGGTGCTGTCCTAGGAGGTAGAACCTTGCCACTACGGAGGTTGACTTTGATGATCTCTTATGGCAGGATAATGGAATGTTCTATCTACACATCAGGCTCACCTGCAGCTTCTCCCATGGGACCCTCAAAATTGGATGATTCCAAGTCTATCTCAAGAGGTGAACTCGTAGTATTCAGAGTAGGAAAATCTAATTCTGAATCAAAAAGAGGAAGATCAGAATTATTATAGTTGTTATTTAGACTTGAAGAGTTATTAGGAATAGATTCAGAAAACCCATCATAAGTGACACAGATGTAATTCAAGTTAGCTTTATTCTTCAATTTCTTAGATTTGATAAGAGGTACAAAGTAGAAATCAAGTAAAGTAAGAGGTGTGAGGGATTTGATGCCCTCATCTGCCGATGCAAGTTGTCTACTAGAAGAAGAAGAACTAGTAGTGATAATTCTTGATGTGGTAGCATGATGGGTGAGGCTGCTCGATTGGTGGTTACTATATCTGCTAGGCTACATCTCTTCTGAGCTCCCCTTTCTTGAGTTGGCACTACAACTTAAACCTTCCTTGATGTTGGAGGTTAAACTCAGCACACAAGGAAAGTTTCTTGATCTTGAATAATCTTTTTAGAGGTTTTGGATAAGGAGATATCCCAAGCTTCTTTGGCTTTGGAAGGATTGCAAGTTTCCCCAAGGATTTTCCTAATGGAACTAGATGGTTATTCCACAAGGTATTCCTTTAGGATGACTATAGCATCAGTCTTGAAGATATATTTAAGCCAGTCCTTAAATGTGAAGTAATCTTCTAAAACATGACCTAGCATACGGTGGTAGGGAAAAGTTAGGATCTTGGCTTTTCCCACTTCCTCCGATCTCTAGGGGGTAGCTGAAGGTTTCTTTAAGATTCTTAATATTCCACGATTACCTACCTCTTAAATAAATAAGGTTTGTTATGTTTATCCAAATAGTAGGTGAACGATAGCTACTTGGCGGTGGGTATGTATACGCTGTTGCTGATGATGTGGCTGAGGAGGATGCGGTGTAGGCCATGGAGGCTACTATGTCGGCCGGTAGGGCTGCATCGGTGGTGGTAGAGGAGGTGGAAGCATCAACTATTGACCATAAGGTCTCTCAAACTGCTCTCTGGCCAGCTGTTTCTCCTTATCCACTGCTATCACTATCCCGGGCTTCTTCTCATATACTTTTTATGGCTTTGGCTTTGTTGGTATGTCTGGAGAAGGTAACTGTTTGACTTCTCCTTGCAAGCTAGCCACCTTGTTGATTAATTTCTCAAATGTTATGATGGTGAAGCCTTTGAGCATGAAGGTGACCGGGCCATGGATATTCTTTAGAAGAATCTCAATGACATCTTTGTTCAGAGATATTGGTTGTATTTCATACTCAATTATGCCATCGAGAATATATCAAAGGGACTCACAGGTATTGTTGTGCTACAAGATCTTGATAACCTTTTCTTGCTCCAACAAACCTCTTAATTAAGAGTTGATCCAACTCAACAAAAGTATTTACTGAACTATTGGGAAGTTTAGCATACCAATCAAAAGCTATCCCTACTAGGCTACTAACAAAGAGACAATAAAGTAAAGCATTACTATCACCAGCGTTGCAATAACTAGCTCTGAAATACATGATGTGCTGCCTAGGGTCCCACTGCCACCAAAACTCTTGAAGGAAGGTGGCACGAAACCCTTAGGATACTGGATTGCATCAAATTCCTCCGAGTAGGTTCTACCCTTTGGAACTGATGATCCTCCTCGAGCTTGAGCCAATGCTTCCTTCACCCACTTCTCAACCATGGACTTGATATCTTTTTTTTTGTATGGAGGTACTATCCACCACCTTCCTATACATTCTGGTGCTACCTTGCTCTAATGGAGGTAAAGTCTTAGCTGGGTCCAAGACATGCACTAACTCTAGTTGGTAGTCTGTGGTAGGATGAGCTAGGGGCTTGGTTCATAATCTAAGGCATACTAATAAATCCTCGAGCCTCTTATCCATTCTATCTATCTTTTCATTCTTATACTTTATTTGTGCTAGGAGGTCTTGGACTGAGTGGGTTGTGTCTTTCTTCTCATCCTCAACACCTTCCATAGCCTGATGCTCTCTGAGGAGAGATCCCCTGGTATCTACCATGCAAACCCCTACTAAGTCTCCCAACAAATCATCTTCATTTGGATCAAAACTGATCTTCTCCTCATTAGACCAATCATATCTTAGGATCTCCTTATTTTTCATGAAATAGTGAGCTACTATGTCATTTAAAGAAGGATCTGTTGGAACTGGCACAAATGATTTTGGTTGACCGATGGTGGGATCAACATCATGCACTATGAGGCAACAGACCTCCCTTACTGCTGGAGAATCAACCCTATGAGGGCTGTACTCACTAGAAGATATACACTCTTGACTATCACTGACTCTGTATAGGGTGACACTCCTAGGAGGTTCTATGATCATAGGCGCAACTGGGTTGCCACCTTCTCCCTCTACAACTGCTGTAACCATCTCTAGATCCTGCCACGATGGTGATGGTGAAGGGACGATCACTATGCTTTAGGGTCACCATTCCTTCTGCACCACAATCAAGGTAGAAGGTCGAGCAAGCAAGCTTAGCCACCTGCGTGTAGATGGATTGGGATCCAGCTGGATCATAGGTCCTCTTCTCCCTAGATGTGGCCTTGGCCTTGGCGTGGAATCTTTGAACATGAGCGGAGATGGAGGATGGGGGGTAGAGCAGTGTGGTGGAAACACCACTAACTCTCTCAGAATAGGAGCTCTTCTCCTGTGATGGGTAGTCCCCATAAGTAAAATATTGTCTGTCTAATTGATGCGGGTAGCATGCCGATCAAGAAAATCAATGAGTGTAGAGGCCGCTGATTGCCGACCAAACCTCCACCTCTCTCAACTAGTGATATGAACTGTACTATGGGCCTCACTGGACCTCTCCTACCGTAGATGCTTCCCTATGTTGTGGGGGATAATAGAACTCAAGTCAAATTGAGCCCCTTAGATTCATAGCTCGGACAGAGTATGGCGAGCGGAGGCATGACCTCCTACTCGACTGAATCGACAGCTAATGGAGGTAAAGTAGGGATCCTCATGGCATCCTCTCTATCAGACCCAGAGAGAGGATGTAATGGGTTTGCTATAACCAGCGGAGAAATCAGAGTGGGAAACTCCTCAACAATTGACCGTGTAGTTATTTCCATATCCCCGGTGAAGCATGTATGGTACCGCTTTATCATGCAATTTTTTTTACTCCTCTGAGTCTTGGTGGGGCAAGCAGAGTAAGAACTAGACCCGACCTCAAAAGCAAGGGAGACTATCCCTGGGATTAGGGGAGCCTTCCCCTTAGAAGGTGCTAATGAGTGGGTGATAGCCCTCACTTGGGGTAAGGGGAAACAACTAGCACCTGAGGGCATTGGCGATCTTTGGCATTGTAGGAACTACCACTACCTTTCTCTTGGTGAGGGAATGAGTCGATGGAATATCAATCTAGATGACCGCACGCGATCATTGTGCTCCTTAGTGGTGAGGGAGTGCCCTCACGTAATCCTTCAAACCTCATCCAAAATGAATGAGGTGGTAATCAGAATGGGAAGGCGGCTCAGGGCCAAGTCCATCCCACAGGGAAAGGGGAAAACATATTTCTGTGTAGCCATTTCTGTCAATTGAAAATTGAATTGAGACTGCAACTGTAACTGTCACTGAATGAGAGTCTGCATTGTTGAAAATAAACTTGAATCAAATTTCTGTTGACTTTGAATTTTGTATTTAAATTTTGAACCCATACTCAATATTTTGAAAATTTGATTGGGAAGAAAATTTTTTTGGATCTAGAATCCACTTTCAACAAATTTAGATATGTTGAAATGGGTTCAAATATTTTTGTTTGAAGTGATGCTTCCATAGGTTCATATTTGAATTTTAACTTTGATTTTGAGGACCCTTTATTTAACAAATTTGGGTATGCTAACTAAAGGGTCAATTTGTTTCTAGTTTGAATTTGATATTTTTTTGAAATTTATTCACTTAGCAAATTTGGGTATGCTAAGTGAGATGTTTGAAAACAATTTCTTCTTTTTGTTTCTTTCTTTGCTTTATTTTGTGAATGATTTTGTGGTTTTGAAAAGAGAAATGGAATTTCCTATTTAGCAAATTTGGGTATACTAAATGAGAAAAAACAAGTGTGTTTTATTTTTAGAAATTTTTGAAAATAGGATTCTTAGCAAATTTGAGTATGCTAAGAAAATTCTAATGTGTTTCTTTTGATTTTAATTTACTTTTGAAAAGTAGGATCCTTAACAAATTTAAGTATGGTAAAGGAATCCTAATGTGTTCCTTTTGGTTTTGATTTGTTTTTGAAAAGTAAGATCCTTAGCAAATTTAAGTATGCTAAGGGAATCCTAATGTGTTTCCGTGGTAAAAATTATCCCGCCTTCATCTATCCTTTTGGAGAGGATAAATGAAAATAGAAATATATGCCTTTTAGTTGGGGAGCCATGTCGATTGGCAGATGTTCTTATTAGGATGATCGGGTACAACATTGAGGAGAGGTGTACTATCTCGAAAGACAGAAGTCACGACCCTACAATGGACCTAATCACCATAATAAGGACTCTTAAGGATAATTGGTCTGCATATGTACCCGAGATTCTTCCCCTAATTTACATGAAAAAGTAAAGTAGGGTTTATTTTAAATTGGGTTCATTAAGTTCCCTATGAAGACAAGCCCCCATAGTTAATTACATCTTAAGGAATGAGATTCCTCAAGAATACTCTCGATTAAGGTAAATGATCATTGTCTCCAAGGATTTCAATAGGTAAGACTATCAATCAATTAGTTTATTTTTGGCAAATCAAGTGAGATCGATCAAGAGGAGGGAGTTCTTATCGAAGCCAAATGGAGGTGAGTAGGGAATGTTTAGGACACTAGGAAGCCTAGTAAACATCTGAAACTATCCTATGGTTGGGATTTATAATTTTGAAATTGAATTACTTATTTGAGTTGAATTTTTATTAGAAATTTAGGGCTTATAAATCCATAATACAAGGTTATGGAAATGCCTAAGAGGTGACAATTTATGATTATGGCCCATAGAAGGGAGAAGCAACCTCAGAACCTAAATCTAGGGAGCTTTGGCGAGGGCCAAGGAATGACCTAAACCTAAGGTGAAAAATGGGTATTCAGTTTACCTCCACAAGAGAGGACAAACCACCCGACTGCTTGGACTTACAACCGCCTGGGGGTGGCCACCAACTAATTCCTTGTATGATTTTAAATTCATGTAAGCAAGTCATATGCTTTATGAAAGATAGTTGGGCTGTTATTTATTTAGAAAAAGACTAAGTCCTTAAACTCACTCTCTAAGGAGATTAGATCATGTAAGGGGATGCTTCAAATGACCTAAATCTAATGCAAATCATATTACATATTATTATTTTTTTTGGACAATCATTTGACTCAAGCTTATATGATTCATATGCCTAATGCATAAGAAGTAATATTATTGGACAAAATCAATGAAAAGGGAGGAGGTGTGTTTCCACCATGGCTCTCAAAGGTCAAGCCAAGTTCTCTAGCAAAGGTGGAAGCCCTCTAATCAAGAGTGAAATAATATATTTTTATGCATGATGTTAGAAAAGAAATGCTCATCCTGCTAAGGGGTTGCTAATACTTTTATCTTGATTTTAACTTAGGCTTTAAATGAGGTTATGAGTTATTTATTTTTAATTTTGAGTTGATTAATTTAGTAGAAGATTTAATTTTTCCTAAGAGCCTAATCATCATCCAATCCATACAACAAGCAAGGAAGAAACAAGAAAAATACGCCATCTTAATGCACAAGCTAAACAAAACATCACACATTTTATAAAGCTAACATAAAAGAATAAAAGGCCATTTGTGGTCAGGCACCACTGCATAAACCCAAAAATAAATTGGGTAACTGAGCTCTACCCTTATATAACCTAGATTATAAATGAATTAAGTACGATTAAGCAAGGAATTCATTATTAAGGGGGTCTTCAAGCTTCATTTCTTCATTCTTTTTTTCTTCTTCTTTTATTCTTTCTTCTTCTTTTCTTCTTTCTTCTTTGGTTACTTCTTTTGGATGGTTGGAAGGTGGATGCACCAAAGGCTTCACATGGTACATAAGGCATGGCCTTTTAACCAATGCTCATACTAATCCCCATAACAATCATTCCAAAATCTTAATTGCAAAAGTACATGAAAAAGGAAAAAGTAAATCTAACTAAAACTTGCAAAATAGAGATTAGCTAAACAAACTACACATTCCCAAGCATGTATATAAACAAATTAGACTTAGCACCCCACACATGGGTAACCAAGTCTGCCTAGCCTATTTTTAGATTATGATTAAGGGTATAAGAAACCTGCACAGCAAAAACAGTTACAATTTTATTAAAGCTCCCCTTAAGCACAATCCCTTACAGAAGATAATGATTAGACTAAATCATCCTACCATTCATTCTATGCACATACACCCTAAAATATAGATTAAAATATCACAACATAAAATATAAGTAAACATTAAACCATGCACCACCTTAACATAGGACTAGAAGTGGTGACTTAGCCAAATATGTGTATCATGTAAGGTTTGTGTGGTATGCTTAGCTAGGCTTTAAGGTTAGGATTTTCTAAGTGTTAAAAGGTTCAACTTAGAAGGGTGGTCTCATTTAAGTTATTTAGTTGATATGGGTTAATTTTATTTGATGATTTGATTTGGTTTGAATGAACCTACTTAATTACTAAAGGTTGTAAAGAGAGGAAAAGATAAGAGAACTTCTCTTTCCTTCCTACCTTAAGTGATTTCTAAGGTAAATTCATTAATGATTTTTTTAGTGAATGTTTTATTATACTTCCTACCTACCTTAAGTTTCATGTATGCATGATTTTGTTAAGTAGAAGAGAGTGATTCTTTTATCAATTTTTCATATGCACATTTACAACTATAAAATACATGGTAAGTACCATTGTTAACCATATGTAAGGTACACAAACTACTTAGACTACTTAAAACCTGACAACGTCGGGGTTGTCCAGACTAATATACTACTTTTCTTAAATGCATGTGCATGTACAAAAAGAAATACATGGAAAGAGAATGCTAAGTGAGTTACTTATGAAATTTTGAATGCTTTATGATGCATGATTTTTATTAAGTAGAAGAGAGATTTTCTTATCCATTTTTTCACGTGCACACATGTATATATGAAAGGCATAAGTGAGTATGACACCATTGTTAACCAGGGTTGTAAGATACAAGACCTACTTAGGGCTACTTAAAGCTTGGCAATCCCGAGATTGTCTAGATTAATATACCACTTTCCTTAAATACAAGCATATGTACAAAAGAAATGAATGAAAAAGAAAGATACAAAAGTTTGTATTTGTTTGTTTGATTTGTTTATGCAATTTATATGTGTAGGTGTGGATATCCTTATTTAAGTAATAGCATAGGAATGAATAGGAATGGAGTTAGGCAAGTATTATCTTCTTCTTAAATGAACTACATACTTTGCCAAATCCTATTCAAAACTATGCTAAAAGAAAAGAGAAGGAAAAGTACATTATGCACATCTTGATATTTATATCCACATGCAAGCTTATAAATAATTATAAGTAGCACACTTTCAATTTTATGTATTTGATTTATATATTTTGAAAATAGTTTTGAATTTAATAGTGATAATAGCCACTCATATTTTTTACTTTAGCCAAAACATGCAATTTGACATAAAGAAAATATTTCATTTTGAATTTGATTTTTGAAAAGCATGAGTGTATGAAACTCATATGACATACACATTTAGCATGCTATGAAAGAAATAAAGTGATGTAAGCATGTAATTTCATTCACTCTAATTAGTTCTTCAAGACAATCTTATGAAGTAAGATCATTTAAAGAGAATCAAAAGTTGTTTAAAGAGACTTTCATTTTATTTTGAGTTTGATTTGAATTAGAAAAATGAGAGATGGTTTGCTGGTCCTTACCCATTCCCAAATGTGTGTATTATTTTAGTTTAATTTTTAGGTGATTAGATTAATTTTATACTATGGTTAGGTTAAGGTGTAGATTAAGTTGATTAATTATCCCTTACCTATACCACTTTAACATATTTAATCAAATAATTGTGAGCCAATATATGACATAAAACCATAAGAAATTTAAATTAGCAATGCATCCAAGGAAAGAAAGGTACCTAATGCAATTGGCTCACAATTAATGATTAATTAAGCTAAAATGTTTAATTTAAGTACTTTCATAACCTTTCCCACACATATGGGTTAGGTATGATTTCTTTAAGTTTACTTTGGTGTTATTGAACACCTAAGTATCTACCCAAGAAGTATTGATTAAGTTTCTAGAATGTTTTAAAAATTTTATCAAGTTAATTAATCATGTCATTAGTGGATTAACCCTTAATTAGATTTAGATTAAGGAAAAAAGGGGGTTTAGGGAATAGCTTAAAGAAAATATCCCAAAATCATTCCATAAACTTTATAATCACTTAAACAATATTTAATTATATTAATCAATGAATTAAACTACTATACATATGCTTAATTAACCTTAATTATATTAAGAGTGATTAGGGGTTCATTAATTAATTTCTTGATTAACTCATTAATAAATTTTAAAAAAAATTAGGGGATGCATAAGTCATCCCACTAAACATGTTTGAGAAGTTTTGAATTAATTAAGGAAGTCTTTAGGGAGTAATATGGTTATTAAGTTTTCAAATAAACCCTAATTAAGGAAAATCTACTCTTCAAATTCAATTAGAAATAATTTTATTGGATTCTCCTTTGAATTATCTTTAAAATAAACTTGAGTTTATATTTTTTTTAGAATTTTCTACAATTAACTACAAATTTAGGAAGTTTCAATTGATTTAAGTTATTTTTATAAATTTTGTTAATTTATTTTATTAAAATAAATCATTTGACACTCAAAATTCAATATCTTTTAATTAAAGGTCATTTTGACTTGAAATTTTTATGGTAGGTGTATTTTAACATTAGTTTTAATCTCTGAAAATTTCAACTTAATCTGACATGTATTTTTAATTTAATTAATAAAATTCAATTTTTAATAAAACTCAAATTAAGCTCAAAATATTTAGTGAAATTGAGGATTTTGAGTTAGTTGGATTCCTCTGAGAAAGATGAATCCAAGCTTATTATAATTTTGGTTAAGTGTTTTTTTTATTTTATAAATTTTTTGAAATTTCCGTGATTTAAATTAATTTTTTAAATCGAAATGAGATTTTATATCTAATGTCGGCCGCATGGCGATGTGATAATGATGATATCCGCGTGGCGTCGTGCGTTCAGCGTCGCATCGCAGCGGCATCGCGATTAGTATCTTGGTTGCGTAAGCCTTTTGAGAGGAGGGCGGGCCGGCGAAGCGACCGCAGTTCGCTTGGACCATCCGATCGCGGATTGGATGATCTCGAGATGATCTAGAGCGAGATGCATGATAAGTGATCGGCGTTCAATCATGTGAACCACGATCGGACGGGCGTCAGATCACATCGTGATCGAGGCGAATGTGATCCAGTCATCGATCCCAAAAATGAGGTCGGACTGGCGATTTGACACGGCGGTGAGCATAGAATTCGAGGATTTTTTTTAAAAAAATAGGGTTTCTAAGTGAAAACTTGTTCAAATGGACTCATTTTTATACCGATTCACACCAAAAAAATTCTATTTTCTAATTCAGATGATTTAAAGTAAAAATGCAAGATTATCTAGGGTAGATTCCTAAAAATTATGCAAAAATTGACACAAAATAAAGGATCCTAAGGCCAATTATGGTTTTTGAAAGTTACCTCACCAGGGATGATTTCCAATGGCGGTGATGACTCAAGCACACTGTTGAGTGAGGGAAGAGGCCTTGAAATGAGCTTGGATCTTCTCCTTCACATTGAAATAAAGTTTCCTCCAGTGATCATCATTTTCTCATCGAAATCCACTTAATTTTGATGTATTTCTCTCCAAAATGAAGTGGGGGTGATTGCCAATGGATTTGGGAGCTCTAGGAGGAGGAGAATGAGAGGAATAAGGGATTTCTTCAACCTCTAATTTCTTGGAATCAAAAGTGAATGAAATTTAACCTTTTTTTTAAAAAAAATTTTTGGCTCCAAACTCATGTCATTTGGCTTGGGGTGGTTGGGAATGAAAAAGAGTCATCCTAAGTGACTCCCTATGGTTGGCTAAGGCATGAAAAGTGGTTGCCATGAAGGATAAATGGGTGTCCTAACCAAGGGGAGGTTAGAGTCATTTATGCCAAGTGTTCCAATGGGAGAGGTGAGGTGATTTCACCTCCCCAGGGGTCATGGATTCCCCAACCACTCCTTGGGTTAAAAAATCAGTGCCCTTGGTGGCTATATGGACCAATGGATGAGTACTAAGTGGCCAAGGAAGAGAAATGACCACTTGGGAAAGTGTCTTTTCTAATGGAATGCCCTTGATCCAAGAACAAAGTGATCATTTGGCATTGAATTTGATTTGGGCATATTTAAAATGAGTCAAAAGTAAGTTGGACCAAATTTTATGTCGTTTGAAGTTCATTTGATTTAATTTAGGTTAATTTGACCCATTTGGGTCAAATCGGGTCAAAATAGTTAGGTTGACCAATTGGTCAAACTAAGAGTTGGGTCAAGTTCAAATCACTATTTGGAGTATATTGGTTCAATTCATTTCAACAATAACAACAACAATAATAACAAGCCTTAAATCCCACTAGGTGAGGTCGGCTACATGAATCCTTCATCTCCATTGTGTCCTATTATGTGTCAAATTCTCATTTAAATCAAGTATACTAAGATCATTTTTTATACATCTTAACCAAGTCTTTTTGGTCTACTCACCTTTCTTAACATAAAAAAATCTAATGCATCTACTCTTTGGTCATGACCAATTTATGTGGCCAAACCATCTAAGGAGACTCTCCCTAATCTTATCTACCATTTGGAGCTACTTTTTTCTCGAATATACTCATTTTGCATTATATCCCAGAGTAAAGCCACTCATCCACCTAAAATCCTCATCTTTGTAACACTTAACTTAGTCTTATGCTTCTCTTTTATTGGCATTCACCATAAGTCATTGCAGGACTTACCACCATCTTATAAATTTTTTCCTTAAGTTTAAGTGGAACTTTTCTATCACATAATAAGCGGATGCATTCCTCCACTTCAACCATCCAACTTGAATTCTACTAATAACATCTCCATCTATTTCACCATCATTTTGAACAATAGAATAAATATTAGAAACACTCACTCTTATTAATGACTTGTTCACTAATGTCACTATCACTAGAACTACAACTAAAATTACACTCCATATATTCAGTTTTAGATCTACTTAAATGAAATCCTTTAAACTCTAGGTTGACCTCCATAATTCAAGTTTCATTTGGACTCCCTCTCTGGTCTTATCAATAAGAAGAATGTCATCAACAAAAGCATACACCAAGGTACATCTTCTTGTAAATGCTTAGAAAGAGCATCCATAACTAAAGTAAAAGATAAGGCTTAAAGATCCTTGATGTAATCCAACTAAAATAAGAAAATATTTTGTCAATCCTCCTTGTGTTTGGACACAAGTAGGACTAGTATACATATCCTTAATTACTTGAATATAACCAATATTAACTCCTTTCTATTCTAGAACTCTCCAAAGAACATCTCTTGAAACTTTATCATAAGCTCTCTAAATCAATAAATATCATATAGATCCTCCTTACTTTCTCTATGCTCTCCATCAAACCCTTAACAAATGTATAGCAACCATAGTAGATCTACGGCATGAAACCAAGATTGAAAATTTTTATTGCTCAATTTCTCTCTATAATTTTAATGTATGGCACATTAACTTAATTCCTCATAATTTGCACACTCTTGTGCATCACCTTTATTCTTAAATATAAGAACCAACAAACTCTTTCTCCACTCATGGCATCTTTTAGTCTTTAAAATGACATTAAAAGATATGTAAATAAGAAATTCCTTGATCTCTAAACATTTTCACTTCTATTAGAATATTATTAGGTCCTCTTGCTTTTTACATTTCATTTTCTTTAAAGATTCACTAACCAGATTTACTAATGACAATAAAAATGAATTCTCTATTTTTGTTTAATAAGGTTGCTAAAATCAATCGTACTTTCGTCCTTCATTGATAAGTTTATCAAAATACATCATCCACCTATTTTCAATATCTTTTCTAAAAAAATATTTTATTATTTTCATCCTTAATACACCTCACTTGAACTATGTCTTTACTTCTCTTATCTCTTTGGTTGGCTAACTTATACATACATCTTTCACCTTCTTTGGTATCTAATCTATTGTATAAATCACTAAAAGCTAAATTTTTTGCATCATATACTTCTTTCTTAAAATCTCTATTGGCCACTTTATATCTTTGTCAATTCTCTAAAATTTTACATCTAAACTAAGTTTTATAACAATACTTCTTATTTTTTGTCTTTTCTTTCACACTCTAACTCCACCACCAACTATTCTTATTAAAAGAAACTTTTCCTTTGATTCTCCAAGCACATCTTTAACAACTTGCTTAATTTCACTTGCTATCTTTTCCCACATAATGTTAGCTTCCTCATGAACATCCCAAATTCTAATCTCTTGTAGCTTGCTCTTAAAATATTTTTTATTTGTGTTCTTTAAGTATCCCCATCTAATTCTAGGATAATAATTTGGTTTATTTTTTTCTCTTACCTTTCATCTTAAAATCTAAAACTAATCGATGTTGGGTACTTAGATTTTCACTTGAAATGACTTACAATCTTTACAATCTAAATGATATATTTTCTTATCAGAAAATAATCAATCGTGTTTTACTAGATCCATTTTATAAGTAATAATATGTTCATCTCTTTTCTTAAATAAAGTGTTAGCAACTACAAAATCATAGGCTAAAGCAAAATCTAATATAGTCTTACCTTCTTCATTAGTCACTCAAATCCATAACCACCATGAATACTTTAAAATCTTCTATTTACCAACATGTCCATTTAAATCTCCTTCAATAAATACTTTTTCTTCAAGAGGTATCTTTTGTATTAATCCCTCTAATTCATTCCAAAATTTTCTTTTGAGCTTACATCCAAACCTACTTGAGGAGCATAAACACTTATAACATTGATAATCTTAGTATCAATAATAATCTTTAAATCTATAATTATATCCTTGCATCTATTAATATTTATAACATTATCCTCCAAACTTTTATCTATAATCACACCTACACTATTTCTAGTTCGGCTTCTACCTGAATACCAAAGTTTAAAACCCCAACCCATTTAATTTCTTGAACACATAAAATATTTATCTTTCTATGAACCATAATATCTATTAATTCCATTAATTTACCTGTAAGAGTACCTATATTCCAAGATCTTAACCTAATTGTAGTTTCATGGACTAACTTCTTTGCCGTCCGTTCATAATGTGGGAACTCTTGCTTATTTAACCTAGATCTGAGGCTCTAACCATTGGGTCTCTGGAGAGAAATTTGATTTGATTTGTTTAATTTATTTTGATTATTTTGATTTGATTAACTCCACTGGGAGAGGTTGATTGGATTTGTTTTGTTTATTGTTTGACTCCACTGAGAGAGGAGGGTTAAATTTATTTCAGATTTAAAATTTTGGATTTTGAGATGGGCCTGTTGGTTTGCGTGGATCGCGGTAGTAGGACCCGGAGACTCTCAGTTTACCAATTCAAAGGGGTAGTCTACCAAACACATAGTAGGACTAGCCAACCAAAGGGGTGCCTTTCGGTATATAGTATCTAGGAAGAAAGCAGTAGACTTACATCCTCCAAAGTAGGGACGGTTGTTAGGTGATCCATTGGCAAAACATGAACCAACCTAGGTGAATTAGTGAATGTCACTAAGGGACTTATATCAACTCAAAGATAGTCATGATTAATTTCATTTTTAGATTTTTTTTTGACGAGTCCCATTGGTTTGTGATGGATTATACTGAGTAGGGGCTGTTATGACCTTAGGCTAACTCAAATTTACCAATCTAAATGGAATAGTCTACCAACCACAAAGTAGGACTAACCAATTAGAAGGATGCCTTTTGGTGTTCAATGGTCAAGTTATGAAGAAAGTGTGGGGACTCACATCCAAAATAAGGAACCACTAGGGTAATCAGTTGCTTTGGGCAACAAATCAAACCAAACTTAAGGCTGACTGTTGAGTGAATGCTGCTGGGGGACTTAGATCAGCTCTAGGATAATCAAGATTAATTTTATTTTATATTGTTTATTTTGATAGGTTTCGTTGAGTTGTGATGGATCACACTAAGAAGGAGCTCATATTAGCCTAGACCTATCTCAGATTTACTAAACCAAAGGGAGTAGCTTCCTGGCCGATGGGAGAACTATCTGACCAAAGGAGTGTCTTTTAGTTTGCAATGATCAATTTATGGGAAGAAAGCTCGAGGACTCACATCTTTCACCATGAAAGACCATTGGGGTGATCAGTTGCTTTGGATAACAAATCGAACCCGACCTAGGGAGGCCCATCATTTTGTGATAGAAATGCTAAAAAGGATGCATCATAGTTTACATCTTCCAAAGAAGAATGACTGTTGGGGCAACATGCTTATGGAAAAATAGATTGAACCTGACCTAAGGGTGACTACAGTGAGTGACACGAATTTATCTCTCAACTTAGGTAGTCAGGCAATTCCTATAGGGAGTTCTGCTGAATATTACCCTAAAGATAGAATTCATTCTTAGGAAAAGGGGCCCTCTGAGAGCTCGAATTTCTAATCCACAAGTGAATTAATTTGTTTGTTTGGTTTATTTTATCGTGGACCCTGTTGGATTGCGAGGGATCAAATTGAGAAGAAGCTTATATCAACCTAGACCTATCTCAGATTTACTGAACTAAGGGAGAATCTGCGCATCTGCTGAACAAAATTTTCAACCACAGGGGTGGCTACTAGGAAAGGGGGACTGTCCAATCCAAGAGTAACCCAGGTAGTATCTAAATGGGCTCACAAAGGATGTGATCCAAATAGAATTCTGGAGAGGGGGTTGTGAGGCTTAATCAAAACCTTAGAAGATGATATATGGTCATATATCAAATAAGTATTTAGTGGCTAACTCAAGGAGAAAGCACAGGGAATCACATCTGTTAAGAGTGGTGTATCCACTGGGTGAGTCATTGTCATCATAGCGAACATCAACCAACCTAAGGTTCCCGTCAGTTTGCAACAATTAGCCTAGAAAAAAAGCTCGGGGACTCGCATCCTCTTATAGCAGAACTGATTATTGGGATAGTCTGTCTTTAGCTCGACAGGTGCCATCCAACCTAGGGAGACTACTGAGTGAATGTCACTAGAGGACATATATCGACTTAAATGTAGTCAAGTGGAAAGGAGCCTCTGGGGGATTGTCCTAGACCTCAACTATACTCGACCTAGTTAAATCATGATAATTAGTTCAAGATGGCTTCGAGGGATTCATTAAACAAAATCAACATGAGGTAGCTTCGGCGTGAAGTCTACCATACTAAACAAGGCACTCATTGGTTTTGCAATGGTCAAGTTAGGAAGAAGTTGGAGACTCATATCTTCCAAAGAACCTTTGGGGTGACTCACTTGTACCTAGAGTAGCTAATGAGTGAGTCCCATAGGGAATTGCTCTCACATCAAAATTGCCCAAGATAATAGATTTGTGTTTATTTTTGTGCTTATGTTAAAGGGAATATGACACCTCTGGGGGATTCTTACACCTACCTTAAACACGCTGGAGATTTTGATCAAATAGTGCCATGGATAGCAGCCGGAACTCCCACCAAGAAAGGATGCCGCTCGAGTTCTCTTACACCTAACTAAGTTGTGCTAATTGAAATAGGATGCCTTTTGGGATCTCTCACACCTATTATAATAGCATATGGAGATTGTGTTTGATTGTGTTTGTGTCATGAAAGGAGGATAGGATGCTGCTGGGGGACTCTTACACCTACCCTAAACACGTCGTGCCAGATTCACAAGACAAGCAAACAACACTTCGAAAGAAGAGGAGATTTTGATGGAATGGAATCATATTTTTTGATTGATATAATTATTTTCAAACATGATTTTTATGGGTAATATTTCATCAAATATAACCCATTAATTGGAAGCATCAGGTGTTCCCCTTTATAATCAATAAGCTAATAAGGTCCTCCTTAGTAGGCCTTTCTATGACAAAAGGGCCTTCCCAAGTAGGTTCAAACTCGCCTCCCATCTTTCGATGGGAAATAATTGGTCTTCTTAGGACAAGGATGAGCTCTCCTACTTAGAAAGTTCTAGGGCGGACCAAATCATTGTGAGCTTGAATAATTCAAGGTTTTGTCATGCCTGAGGTGTCTCTCCTACCATAGTGGTTTAAACTACTTTCCATCCTTCAAAGCACCAAAGCAGGCTTTTCAATGATCAAAAGTGGAATCTTGATTTGGAAAGTTTTGAGATAGACTAGCTTTGAAAGAGTTTAACCATCTATATTCAATGTTGATTAAAGTCTTTCATCTTTTAGTATGAACCTTGGAGGCTGCATCTTTGATATCACTTCAATTTCTTTTGGGTCCATCTTTGTTATCCCATGATGCTTTACTACAAGCCTTAAAGATTCTCCCAAAGTCATCATAATTGTATGATCTAAGGGATTCAACTTCAGATTGTATCATCATAACCAATTAAAGATAATTACTCAGATCGTAAAGATGGTCTTTCTTTTTCCTAGTGATTAGAGAAAGGCATGACCTTATAGTGGTAAACTCGAATGGAAAAGATAAGTGCAAACGACTTCTCATCCTCTAGCATCATTCGACCCATCTTTGAATGAGGAGACCACATAAAAGGAGATTATATCTGTTGTGGAATTTGAAGTAGGCAATGTGGATGCCTAACTGAATATTTTGAATCAGCGCATGTGCGAATTTGAATATCCTTCAATTTTGGTAGGAATGATAGTATCTTTCTTCTTTAATAAGGTTAACTTGACTTTGATCTTCTTCGTTGGCCTCAAAGTTTGCAAAGTGGGAAGGGCAATAGGTTCAATTGAGTTTGTAGGCCCTTTACCTTTAGTATTGGGCACTTCATTATGATCTTAAGTAAAGCGGTCTTTAAACTACAAAGTAACCAAGTCGTTGGTATTTTCTTTCGATTTATTGTATATGGATGTTGGGGTGGGTGGACTACCTTTATGTTGAGGTTGATCTCTTAAAACTCATTAATTGAAGATTTAATTTTCTTCTTAACTTAAGTGCATCCCCTACTTGAGAGTCTTCAAAATTCTTTAAGCAAAGTAGGTAGACTAGGAAAAAGATGATCTTATTGCTCCATTTGAAGGTTTATCTACCACTACTGAATCTTCTTTTGAATTTGAAGAAAGATGTATGAAGTGGAAATTTGATATCTCATAATACATATATGTCTTCATTTTTTTTCTTATTTTTGTTAGAGGTTAGGAGAAATTCTTAACTTCCAATTCTATAATAATATCATGAGATAGTAGAATTGGAGTCAATGTGCACACATACCTACTAAGTTTCTAGTCATATCATACATGAATCATCCTTTTAGACCATTTTTTATTACTATCTCCTCCAAAGACTTGTCAAAAGTAAACTCAAAACTTATTTTGTATATTGTTTTTCTTTTTTTTTTTTAATTTATTTACACCTCGTACACATTATTCATCTTTTGGATTCCAAATCAATGTGTATTATTGGCGCTCTATCTTTTCCCTCTTTCTTCTTTCCTTTCTCTTTTCATTTCATTTTTCTTTTCTCTTTTCTCTTTTTTATTTTATTTTATTTTTCTTTTTCTTTCGAGTCTTGGTTTATATTGTGTTCTTTGGAGGAGATTGCTTGTCTTTCTTTTCCTTAGGATTTTCTATGTTGAGTATGAATTGAGAAGGTTGCCACTAATTGAGCAAAGAAGAATCAGGTTAAGCTCCAACCGAACACTTCTCTTTCTCCTTAAAAAAGGTGAAGATGCACTCATATTTAGATTAGTGGGAAACCTTTCAGAATAGCTTGAGATCTTAAGGTTAACCATCAGAACAATGGTGTTCTTATTTTGGATTGTAAGGTGTATTTGAAGAAGGATTTAGAATTTAATTATTTCCAATGGCGGCTTGCTACTCTTGTTGATCAAAGTGGTAAGACACCATTTTGCAATAATTGGGTTCTATGATATCTTCTAAAAGAGAATTGATGTCTACCTACTCTTTATAGCACCCAAAGTTTCTTCTATTGGATTTGATGATTCTAACTCTTTGTTGATAGTGACACCCCAAAAGTCATATAATGGAAGTGTCTCTACCCGAGTTGCAATCCTTGAAGACATCAAGTCCATCGGTACCGCTATTTTATGGATCACGATCATTATTGTGATTATCATTTTGAGAGTTGTCTTCTTTTTGGAATTAGGATTCAAGTTATTTGAGTCATACTTATTTGGAATGGATAAGATATACTCAAAAATCCTTATTAATCCTATTCTTGGCTCTTGAAGGAACTTTTTTGGCCTTTCTCCTTTTCTGAGAGAAACTTAGAAACAGACTGTAGGTCAAGCTGGGGAAGTGGCTTCTTGCCTGCCAACTCCTCTGCACTAATCATCGTGAGGACTGGAATCTTTGCATTATTGGAAAGAGAACCATATAGGCCTTTGCTCGAATATTATTGATTTTAATTATTAACTTGACTTGATTGTTGGATTGGAACCCTCATTTAATAAATTTGGATATGCTAAATGGGGTTCCAAATATTGGAGAGATTTTGAATTTCTAGAGGAGACACCTCGAATTTGACTTAAGTTTAAAACCCACATTCAACAAATTTAGGTATGTTGAATGGGGTTCGAGCATTTTGGAGAGACTTTTGATGCTTCCAAATGTTCATATTTGAATTTGATTTTTATGTTTGAGGGCCCTTCATTTAACAAATTTGAGTATTTTAAAGTAAAGGGTAAATTTGATTTTTGTGTTGATTTGTGGATCTTTGATTTTAGATTTTGCTCACTTAGCAAATTTAGGTATGCTAGGTGATGTGTTTGAAAATAATTTTGTTCTTTTATTGTTTCCTTGTTTTGAGAATCATGTGAATTTTGATAATGGAATCTTCACTTAGTAAATTTGGGTATGCTAAATGAAGAATCTAAATATTTTATTATTATTGAAAAAGAGGATCTTTGCTTAGCAAATTTAGGTATGCTAAATAAAGGATCCAATGTGATTGATTTTGTTCTCTTGATTTTGGAAAAAAGGATTTCTACTTAGCAAATTTAGGTGTGCTAAATAGGAGATCGAAGTGTTCTTTTATTTTGATTTTTTTTAAAAGAGGATTCTTATCAATTTTAAGTATGCTAAGGAAATCCAAATTTGTTTTATTTTGATTAGTTTGAAGAGAGAATCCTTAGCAAATTTAGGTATGCTAAGGAAATTCAAATGTGGTTTGTTTTGACTTTTATTGATTTTTGAAAAGGGGATCCTTAGCAAATTTAGGTATGCTAAGGAAATCCAAGTGCATTTCATTATTTTGATTTTTTTTTTGAAAAGAGGATCCTTAGCAAATTTAGGTATACTAAGGAAATCCAAATGTATTTTGATTTTGACAAAGGGGTTTTTTTACTTAGCAAATTTGTGTATGCTAAAAGAAAGATCCAAATGTTGTTTCATTTTTGAAAATGAGGATTTTCACTTAGCAAATTTGGGTTAATGAAAGATCCAAATGTTGTTTTATGTTTTGAAAAGATGTTTATTTATTCTATTTTTAAAAGAGGATATTCACTTAGCAAATTTGGGTATGCTAAATGAAGAATCCAAATGTTATTTTAATTTTGGGAAGATGATTGTTAATTTTGATTTTTGAAAAGGTGTTTGTTGGTTTTATTTTTCTTGAAAAGATGATTGTTGTTTCTTATTTTAAAATGAAATCTTCATTCAGTAAATTGAGTATATTGAATGGAGATATTCATTTATGATTTTGAAAAATATGATTGATGATTTTGATTGAAAATAAAAACTTTCATTCAATAAATTTGAGCATAATGAATGGAAGTGTTCATTTATGCTTTTGAAAAATGTGATTATTGATTTTGATTGAAAATGAGAACCTTCATTCAATAAATTTGAGTATATTGAATGAAAGTGTTCATTTGTGCTTTTGAAAAAAGTGATTATTGATTTTGATTGAAAAATGAAATCTTTCATTCAATAAACTTGAGTATATTGAATGGGGGTGTTCATTTGTACTTTTGGAAAATGTGATTGTTGATTTTGATTGAAAATGAAAACCTTCATTCAATAAATTTGAGTATATTGATTCATTTATGCTTTTAGAAAATATGATTGTTGATTTTGATTTTTGGAAAGTGAAATCCTCAGTTAATAAATTGAATAAGGAAGTTCACTTGTGCATTTTGAAAAGAATGATTTTAGATTTTATTATTTTTATAAAATCCTACATATAACAATCATGAAGATTGTTAGATGAGGTTGGTTTACAAAATTTTTGTGAAAATATTTTATTATGTGCATTTTGAAAAGTGCTTTTTGGAAAGATGAAGTTTTTTTTCATAAAAGCTTTATTCTTTCTTTATTTTTGGAATGAAGCTTTCCTTACCAAAGAAATAGTAAGGAGGAAGTCTTTAGTTATGTCTTTTCATTTTCACCTATTGGGAAGCAATAGGGGTTTTAAGACCTACATGGAATGAGGTCCTAAAACCTAAAGATGTTGGCTAGCTTAGCTTAGGAATGAAATAAACTAAGTGCGAACTAAAAAGAATGATAGTCTCAGATTCATATGAAATACAAACCCACTATCAATACTTGAAGATAATGATCATTTACTAAAGATGGAGAGAGGAGCTTTCCCCAGCGAAGTCAACAGAAAAATCTATGGTGAAAATTATCTCGCCTTCATCATCCTTTGGAGAGGATAAATGAAAACATAAATATACGCCTTCTGGTTGGGACACCACGTAGATTCACAGATGTTCTTATTAGGATGATCGGGTATGACATTGAGGAGAGGTGTACTATCTCGAAGATAGAAGTCACCACTACAATGGACTAATCACTCAATAAGGACTCAAGGACAATGGGTGCATATGTACGGAGATTCTTCCACTTTACATGAAAAGTAAAAGTATGATTTATTTTAAATCAAGTTCATTAAGTTTCCTATGGAGGCAAGCTCCCAGAGTTAATTACATCTTAAGGAATGAGATTCCTCAAGAATACTCTCGATTAAGGTAAATGATTGTTGTCTCCAAGGATTTCAATAGATAGGATTATCAATCAATTAGTTTATTTTTGGAAAATCAAGTGGGATTAATCAAGAGGAGGTAGTTCTTATCGAAGCCAAATGGAGATGAGTAGGGGATGTTTAGGATACTAGGAAGCCTAGTAAACATCCCAAAATATCTTATGGTTGGGCTTTATAATTTTGAAATTGAATTACTTATTTGAGTTGAATTTTTATTAGAAATTTAGGGTTTATAATTCCACAATACAGGGTTATGGAAATGCCTAAGAGGTGAGGATTTATGATAATGACTCATAGAAGGGAGAAGCAACCTCAGAATCTAAATCTAGGGAGCTTTAGCGAGCCAAGGCATGACCTAAATCTAAGGTAAAAATGGGTATTTGGTTTGCCTCTACAAGAGAGGATAAACCACCTGACTACTTGGACTTACAGCTGCCTGGGGGTGGCTACCAACTAACTCCTCCTATGGTTTTAAATTCATGTAGGCAAGTCATATACTTTATGCAAGACAGCTGGGATGTTATTTATTTAGAAAGAGACTAAGTCCTTAAACTCACTCCCTAAATAGACTAGATCATGTAAGGAGATGCTTCAAAGGACCTAAATCTAATGCAAATCATATTACACGTTATTTTCATTTTTGGACAATCATTTGATTGAGCATAGGATTCATATGCTAATGCATGAAAGTAAGATTATTGGCCAAAATCGATGAAAGGGATGAGGTGTGTTTCCACCATGGCTCTCAAAGGTCAAGCCAAGTTCTATGAAAAAGGTGGAAGCCCTCTAATCAAGAGTGAAATAATATATTTTAATGCATGATGTTAGAAAAGAAATGCTCATCTATCTAAGGGGTTGCTAATTCTTTTATCTTAATTTTAACTTAGGCTTTAAATGAAGTTATGAGTTATTTATTTTTAATTTTGGGTTGATTAATTTGGTAGAAGATTTATTTTTCCCTAAGAGCCTAATCGTCATCTAGGCCATACATCAAAGTAAGGAAGAAACTAGTAAAATGTGATATCCTAATGCATAAAATAAACAAAACATCACACATTTTATAAAGCTAATGTAAAAGAATAAAAGGACATTTGTGGTCGGGCACCACCACACAAACCCGAAAATAAATTGGGTAGTTGAGCTCTACCCTTATACAACCCATATTACAAATGAATTAAGTACAATTAAGCAAGGAATTCATTGTTATGGGGGTCTTCAAGCTTCATTTCTTCATTCTTCTTTTCTTCTTTTTCTTTCTTCTTTGGTTCCTTCTTTTGGATGGTTGGAAGGTGGATGCTCCAAAGGCTTCACATGGTACATAAGATGTGATCTTATAACCAATGCTCATCCTAATCCCCATAACAATCATTCCAAAATCCTAATTACAAAAGTACATGAAAAGGGAAAACGTAAATCTAACTAAAACTTACAAAACATAGATTAGCTAAATAAACCACACATTCCCAAGCATGTATATAATTGGACTTAACACCCTGCACCTGGGTAGTCAAGTCACTTTGACTAGCATTTTTTATTCTTCAATCTGCTCGCCCGCAATCCCCAACCCTTTACCATCCATTTTCCAAACATGAGGGTAGGTAGTGTTTATGTGTTTTAAGGTTAGGGTTTATGTAAGTGAAAATGTTCAACTTAGAAGGGTGGTCTCATTTAAGTTGTTTAGTTGACATGGGTTAATTTTATTTGATGATTTGATTTGGTTTGAATGAACCTACATAATTACTAAAGGTCGTAAAGAGAGGAAAGGAGAAGAGCACTTCTCTTTCCTCCCTACCTTAAGTGATTTCTAAGGTAGATTCATTAATGATTTTTGTTTAATGAATATTTTATTATGTATTTTAATTAATCCTAAGTTTAAATTTTCTCTAAATAAACTTATTAAAAAAGAAAGGTATTTTAAGATTAAGCAAAGTGAATTACTATCACAAAACACAACATTTTATTTCTTTCCCGCATGTGTATCATGCGCATGAATAAATCCTAAGCATATCTATACATGTGATGCAAGTATTTAACACACCTTAATAATGAATGCTAAGAGAGGTTGCTTAAGAAAATTTGGAAAGTTTCTTGTATGCATGATTTTGTTAAGTAGAAAGTGATTCTTTTATCCATTTTCATATGCACATTTAGTATAAAAGACATATGTGAGTCTGACATTATTAACCAGAGGTGTAAGGTACAAGAGAGCTATTTAAAGCCTCATAACCCGGGTTGTCAGGATATACCACTTTTCTTAAATACATGTGCATGTACAAAAAAAATGCATGGAAAGAGAATGCTAAGTGAGTTACTTAAAAAAATTTAAATGCTTTATGATGCATGATTTTCATTAAGTAGAAAAGAGATTTTCTTATCCATTTTTCACATGCACACATGTATGTATGAAATGCATGAGTATTATGACACCATTATTATTGAGAGTGTAGCTATAAAGACTTACTTAAAATCTTAACCAGGGTTTTCTATGATATACCACTTTCCTTATAATACATATGCACAAAGAAATGAATGGAAAAGAAAGATACAAAAGTTTGTATTTATTTGTTTGATTTGTTTATTCAATTTATATGTGTATGGATGTCCTTCTTTAAGTAATATATGAATTAATAGGAATGGAGTTAGGCAAGTATTATGTTCTTTTTAAATGAACTACATACTTTGTCAAATCCTATTCAAAACTATGCTAAAAGAAAAGAAAAGAAAAAATACACTATGCACAAGGAATTTAAATTTATAATGCATCTTAGGAAAGAAAGGTACCTAATGCAATTGGCTCATAATTAATGATTAATTAAGCTAAAGGATTTAATTTAAATACTTTCATAACCTTTACCACATATGTTTGGGTATGATTTCCTTAAGTTTACTTAGGTTATTAAACACCTAAGTATCTACCCAGGAAGGATTGATTAAGTTTCTGAAATGTTTTGAAAATTTTATTAAGTTAATTAATTAGGTCATTAGTGGATTAACCCTTAATTAGATTTGGATTAAGGAAGAAAGGGGTTTATAGAATAACTTAAGGAAAATATCCCAAAATCATTCCATAAATCTCCTAATCACTTAAACAATATTTAATTATCTTAATCAAGGAATTAAACCACTTTGTTAATTAACCAATTACATTAAGAGATTAGAGGTTCATTAATTAATTTTCTTGATTGACTCAATTCCAAGAAAATTATGAAAGACAGGAGTCATCCCACTAAATATTCCTAAGAAGTTTGGAATTAATTAACGAAGTCATTAGGGAGTAATTAGGGTTATTAAGTTTTAAATTAACTAAAAGAAAATCTACAGTTCAAATTTAATTATAAATAATTTTATTGGATTCTCCTATGAATTATCTTTAAAATGAACCTAAGTTTGTTTTTTTTTTTAATTTTCTACAATTAGTTATGAATTTAGGAAGTTTAAATTGATTTAAGTGATTTTTATGAATTCTATTAATTTATTTTATTAAAATAAATCATCTGATACTCAAAATTCAATATCTTTTAATTCGAAGGTTATTTTAGCTTAAAACTCTTATGGTAGGTATATTTTAACATCAATTTTAATCTCCAAAAATTTCAACTTAAGCTCACATGTATTTTTAGTTTAATTAATGAAATTTGATTTTTACTAAAACTCAAATTAAGCTTAATATATTCAATGAAATTTGGGGATTTTGAGTTTAGTGGGTTTCTCTCGAAAAGGTAAATCCAACGAGCTCTTGTTTGTAATTTTTTGTTAAGTATTTTATTTTATATGAATTTTTAAAGTTTTATGTGATTTAAATTAATTTTTTAAACCAGAAAATTAGATTTTTGTAATTAGCACAGTTAGCGCGTCGCATGGCACTGATGTGGCAATGGGTGTGGTGTCAGCGCTGGGTACAGTGGCATTGGCACCGCGGCGCCCACATTGTCGCGCGATTGACGCAATGCCGCATCGCCTTTGGCGGAGGCTGGGTCGGCGAGTGACCGCAATTTGCTCTAGACGTTTGATCGCCGTCGGATGGTCCATATCGATCGTCGGTCGATGCGATTTGATATCGATCATGTGAACCAGCGTCCGATGGTCGGATGGCATCAGCGATCGAAGGCTGATCGAGTGATCCACGTGTGATCCAGTGATCACGCAAATGGTGAGATGGATGGATCTTTCTTTGTTGGGTGGTAAATTCAAGGTATTTTTTTAAAAAAAGAGGGTTTCAAAGTGAAACTTGTCCAAATGGACTCATTTTCACGCCGATTCACACCAAAAAAAAATTATATTTTCTAATTGAGATGATTTAAAGTAAAAATGCGGGATTATCTAGGGTAGATTCCTAAAAATTGTGCAAAAACTATCACAAAATGAAGGATCCTAAGGCCGATTATGATTTTTGAAAGTTACCTCACCGGGGATGATTTTTGACGGCGGTGATGACTTGAGCACGCTGTTGAGTGAGGGAAGAGGCCTTGGAATGAGCTTGAATCTTCTCCTTCACGCCAAAATAAATTTTCCTCCAGTGATCGCCATTTCCTCGCTGAAATCCACTTAATTTTGAAGTATTTCTCTCCAAAATGAAGTGGGTGTGGTTGCCAATGGCTTTGGGAGCTCTAGGAGGAGGAGAATGAGAGGAATGAGGGTTTTCTTCAGCCACTAATGCCTTGGAACCAAAAGTGAACGAAAATGATCCTTTTGTTTAAAATTTTAGCTCCAAACTCATTTCATTTGGCTTGGGTGGTTGGGAATGGAAGAGAATCATCCTAGGTGGCTCCCTATAGTTGGCTAAGGCATGGAAAGTGGCTGTCGTGAAGGACAAATGGGTATCCTAGCCAAGGGGAGGTGAGAGTCCTTTATGCCAAGTGTTTTAATGGGAGAGGTGAGGTGATTTCACCTCCCCATGAGTCATGGCTGTCCCAACCACTCCTTGGGTAAGAAAATCTGTGTCCTTAGTGCCTATGTGGACTAATGGATGAGTGCCAAGTGACCAAGGAAGAGAAATGATCACTTGGGAAAGTATCTTTTCTCATGGAATGCCCTTGACCCAAGGGCAAAGTGGTCATTTAGCATTAAATTTGATTTGAGTAGATTTGAAATGTGTCAAAAGTATGTTGAACCAAATTTCATGTCATTTGAAGTTCATTTGGTTTAATTTGGGTTAATTTGACTCATTTGGGTCAAATCGGGTCAAAATGGGTTAGGTTGATCAATTGGTCAAATTGGGTCAAACTAAGAGTAGGTCAAGTTCAAATGACTATTTGGAGTATATTGATTCAATTGGTTTCAAATATTTTAGTTTAATTTGTATTTAATTTGGATTTTGGCCAATTTGATCCTTTAGGTCAATTTAGGCTAAGTTGACCAATTTGACCCAATTAGCCAAATTGGCTTGAATCATGGCTTGTTTTGGGTTTGGTTGATCATTTGGCATATGTTGCAAGCTTTGGTTTCAATCAATTTTAGTTTGATTTGATTTTGTCTTGATTTGACCAGTTAGGTCAAGTTGGGTTCATAATTGGTTGGGCTGGGTTGGGTCTGGTTGGCCAATTGATCAAATTGGGTTTAGTGAGGCTTTGGTCAAGTTCAATAATCAATTTGGAGTGAACTTGAGCCATTGGTTGCAATCAATTCGATTTAGGTTATAATTTGACTAGTTTGGGTTCATATGGGATAAAGGGTTGACTTGGTTTTACCCAATTCATGACAATTGATTAACCTATGATGATCAATAAACATGACATGAAGTTTCGATTGGCTTAATTCACTTTGATTTGGATTGAATTAAATTTTGATTCATGTAGGTCAAATTGGCCACTTTGGGTCAAGTTAGCCAATTGAGTTTAGTTGGCTTGATCAAGGCCTGATTCAAGTTTGGTTGAACTCACATATGAATTTATGATTGAAATATAAATCTATTTGCAAGAGATTTGAATTCAAATGGGTTTTGATTCATTTGTCAATTTCAAGTTCAAAGGATGAACATGAGTTTGACTTGGGTTTGATTTTTTTAATTTAGTTTTGGTTAGAGGATTGAAGTTTATGTTTATATTTGGATTCATGATTGAAGAATTGATTAAATCATGAAGAAAAATTAAAAGTTTAAAATTTGAGTTTGATTTGGCAAAGTTCAAGATTTTAACTTGAGAGGCTTAGGTTGGATTTTGAATTTGAGTTTTTTGATTTTGTTTGAATTTATATTTCATTTATATATGAAAATATAAATGGGTTATGAGAAAATTTCAAGGATAAGAATTGATTTGGATTTGATTTGAGCTAAGTCCATAAGATAGGATCAAAGGGCTTAGGAAATACTTTGAATTTGGATTTGAATTTTGGATTCAGTTTGATTGGTTTGAATTTATATTTCATTTATATATGTGAATATAAATGAGAATATAAATGGATCATGAGAAAATTTCAAGGATTTGAAGTAGTTTGAGCATGATTTAGGCTAAGTCCATGAGGGGCGATCAAAGGACTTAGGAAAGATTTTGAACTAGGAATTTCAATCATGAGCTTCAATCATTTGGAGTTGATCATGGATTACAATCATTTAGAATTAATTTTAGTTAAGAGAAATTCAATTAGACAAGAATTAATTTAGGTTTGATGTTGATTTGATTTGGAGTTTGACTTGAAGGAAGGAAGTGAGGAATGTGATTCAAGCTATAGAGTAGGCAAATTTTCCTAACACCCCTAAGGCATGACCTATTCCTATGACTAACTCTTCTAAGTCTCTAAGGTTAGGTTGAGTGCCCACCTAATCACTAGATGTGTCTCAAGACTAAGGATCTCTTAAAGTTTAAGAGCAGTCCTATGTCTAAGATGGAGGGGTTGAGAGCTCATCCTAAAAATGAGGTCAACAGTTTCTTTTGGTTTTGATTTTGATTTTAATTGAAAAATGAAGACTTTAGTTTAGAAAATATGGTATGCTAAAATTAAGTTCCAAAAGTATTTTTGAAAATTTTGTGAAATGAAATTCCAAAAAGGTGTTTAAAAAAAATTTGTGTTTTGATTTTATTTTGAAAATAGAGACTTCACTTTAGAAATATGGTCTGCTAAAGAATGAAGTTCCAAAAGTTTTTTTGAAAATTTTGTGAAATGGAAATTTCACTAAGCAAATTTGAGTATGCTAAATGAAATTCCAAAAAGTGTGTTTCAAATTTTTGTTTTAGATTTTGAAAAGGGGAGACTTCACTTTAGCAGATGGGGTATGCTAAATTAAAATTCTAAATATGTTTTGAAAATTTATGTGGGAGGGATATTTAACTTAAAAAATTTTAGTATGCTAAATAAAACTCCAAAAGTATGTTTCAAATTTTTATTTTTGGAAAAGGGAGACTTCATTTTAGCAAATGGGGTATGATAGAATGAAGTTTCAAATGTGTTTTGAAATTTTTTGTCTTTGTTGATTTTTTGAAAAGGGAGATTTCCATTTAACAAATTTGAGCATGTAAGATGGAAATCAATTATGTTTATTTTTTTGAAGGTGTATATTTTGTGTGTGATTATTACTTTTTAAAGAGGAAATCCCAACTTAATCATATATTAAATATGTTAAGTGGCATTTCAAAACAATGTTACTTTATTTGGAAATGAAATTTTCATTCAATAAATTTAGGTATATTGAAGGGAGATATTCATATGTGCTTTTAAAAGTTTATTTTTGATTTTGTTTGAAAATGAAACCTGCATTCAATAAATGTGGGCATATTTAATGGAGAGGTTTCATATGTTTTTTTTTTTTAAAAAAAAGTGAAAGTTCCAACCCAACACATGTGGAATGTGTTGACTGGAATTTCAAAGTCATGATTTTTCTTGAAGATGTAATATCCATTCAACATATTTGTATGTATTGAATGGAAAGGCCCATCTTTAAATTTTATGCTTTTGAAAATATGATTGTTGGAATTTTATTTTTGAAAATGAGGTCTTCTAAGTGAAGAAACTCATTTGTGCTTTTAGAAAATGTAATTGTTGGAATTTATTTTTTGAATGATCCTACATATAATAATCTTGAAGGTTGTTAGATGAAGGTGATTTAGAAAAAAACTTTTGTGCAAAACATTTTATTATTTGCATTTTTGAAAGAGTGATTTTTGAAAAGCAAGATTGTCATGAAGGATTTATTTTGTTTATATTATTTTAGAGTGAACCTTTCCTTATGAAAATGGGAAGAATCTTTAATTAATTCTTTTTAATTAAACTTTTATTTTTTACCCATTGGTGAAGGTTTTAAGACCAACCGAGGTGATCCTAAAACCTAAAGATGTTGTCAAACTTATGAAATATGCTAAGTGCCAATGGAAGAAAGAAGTAGTCTTGGATTCATACAAAGTACAAACCCACTATTGACACTTGGAGATAATGATCATTTACCAAAGATGGAGAAGAACCATCCCATTGAGTTAAAAATCTGTGGTGAAATTTTTATATTTCTAAAGAAGGTATACTTCCATCTTCCCTCTATGCGGAATAAAATGAAGATAGAAATATACTTCCCTTTTTTATGCATTTTTGGACACCACGTAGATTCGTAGATATTTTTATTGAGGGTGATCGTGTATGACATTGAGGAGAGGTGTACTATCATGAAATATAGAAGTAACCACTCTATAATGGACTTAATCACCTTAACAAGAACTCCTAAGAAAAATGGGCATGCATATGTACCAGAGATTCTTTCCCTACTTTATATGAAAAAGTAAAGTAGGGTTTATGTTAAACTAGGTCTATTAAGTTCCCTACAGGGGCAAGCCCGCATAGTTAATTACATTCTAAGAAAGGGGATTCCTTAAGAATACTCTCGATTAAGGTAAATGATTATTGTCTCCAAAGATTTTAATAGGTAGGGCTATCAATCGATTAGTTTATTTTGGAAGATCAAATGGGATTGATCAAAGAGAGAGTTATTATCGAAACCAAAGGAAGATAAGTTGGAGATGCTCACGATACTAGGAAACCTAGGGATTAATTACATTCGAAGCCAAAGGAAGTTATTATCCTACAGTTGGGATTTATATTTTTGAAATTGAATTATTTATTCGAGTTGAATTTTTATTAGAAGTTTAGGGCTTATAATTCCACAATATAAGGTTATGGAAATACTTAAGAGGTGAGGATTTATGCTTATGGCCCATGGAAAAGAGAAACAATCTCAGAACCAAAATCTAGGGAGATTTGATGAAGGCCAAAAGCATGACCTAAATCTAAGATGAAAATGGGTATTTGGTTCGCCTCCAGAGGACAAACCACTTGCTTGGACTACTGGGGTGGCACCCAACTCCTCTGATTTTAAATTCATGTGGGCAAGTCATATGCTTTATGTAAGATAATTAGGTTATTATTTATTTAGAAAGAGACTAAATCTTTAAACTCACTCCCTAAGAGACTAGATCATGTAAGAGCATGAAAAATGACCTAGATCTAATACAAAATATACTACAATTTACTTTCATTTTTGGACAATCATTTGACTCAGGTTTATAGGATTCATATGCCTAATGCATGAGAAATAAGATTATGGGCCAAAATCAGGAAAAAAAAAAGGGGAGTTGTGTTTCCACCATGACTCTCAAAGGTCAAGCCAAGTTCTCTAGCAAAGGTGGAAGCCCTTCAATCAAGAGTATAATAATATATTTTTATGCATGATGTTAGAAAAGAAATACTCATCCAGCTAAGGGGTTGCTAATTCTTTTATCTTGATTTTAACTTAGGCTTTAAATGAGGTTATGAATTGTTTATATTTAATTTTGAGTTGTTTAGTTTGGTAAATTTTTTTTCTAAGAGCCTAATAATCATCATCCACATACATCAAGCAAGGAAGAAACTAGAAAACATGTCATCTTAATGCACAAGCTAAACAAAATATCAAAATATTTTATAAAGCTAATAAAAGAATAAGAGGCCATTTGTGGTCGAACACCGTAAACCCAAAACAAATTGGGTAGTAGAGCTCTACCCTTATACAACTTGGATTACAAATGAATTAATTTACAATCAAGAAGGAAATTCATGTTATGGGGGTCTTCATTTCTTCTTTTCTTCTTTCTTATTTCTTCTTTCTTCTTTCTTCTTTCTTCTTTCTTCTTTCTTCTTTTAGTTCCTTCATTATTTCCTTCTTTTGGATGGTTGGAAGGTCGTTTCTCCAAAGGCTTCACATGGTACATAAGATATAATCTTATGACCAATGCTCATCCTAATCTCCCAAAACATTCATTCCAAAATCTTAATTACAAAATATATGAAAAGGAAAAAATCTAACTAACACACCAAAATAGAGATTAGTTAAACAAATACAAATCTCAAGCATATATTGGACTTAGCACCCCACACATCGGTAACCAAGTCCACCTAGACTATTGGATTATGCTTAGGGGTATAAGCACCTGCACAACGAAAGCATTTATATTTTTATTACAATGCCCGTTAAGCACAATCCCGTACAAAAAATAATGATTAGACTAAATCATCCTACCATTCATTCTATGCACATTCACCGTAACATCTAGACTAGAAATAATACATCTCAAAATAAAAGCAAACATCAAGTCATGCATAGCCCTAACCTAAAGCTAGAAGTGGTGACTTAACCTAATGTGTGTGCTTTAAAATATTTGTGTGGTATACTTAGCTATGACTTTAAGGTTTAGATTTCCTAAGTATGAAGATGTTCAACTTAGAGGGTGATTTCATTTAAGTTGTTTAGTTGATTTGGGTGATTTTTTTTTTATTTGGTGATTTTGGTTTAAGTGAATCTATAATTAATTAAATTTTAAAGAGGGAGAAGAGAACTTCTCTTTCCTTCCTACCTTAAGTAATTTCTAAAGTGGATTCATATTTGATTTTGTTTAGTGAATATTTTATTATGTGTTTTAATTAACCCTAAATTTATATTTTTCTTAAACAAATCTATTCAAAAGAAAGTCATTTAAGATTAAGTAAAGTGAATTAATATCACAAAACACACATTACTTCATTTCTTTCCCAACATATATAACATGCATATGAATGAATCCTTAGCATATCTATACATACAAATGGAAATGTTTAGCACACTTTATGATGAATGCTAAGAAATGTTACTTAAGAAAATTTAATTGCTTTAATATGCATGATTTTCATCATGTAGAAAAGAGGAGTTTTTTTTATCCATTATTCACATGCACATGTATATGTATGAAAGGCATAAGTGAGTGCAGTGCCATTGTTTGCACCAGGGGTGTAAGGTATAAGACCTACTTAGGGTTACTTAAAGTCTTGCAACCTTGGGGTTGTCAATACTAATATACCACTTTCCTTAAATACAAACACATGTACAAAAGAAATGAATAGAAAAGAAAGATGAAAAAAGTTTATATTTGTTTGTTTATTTTATTTTTGCAATTTATATGTACAAGTGTGGATGTACTTCTTGGGTAATAGCATAGGAATGGATAGGAATGGGATTGGGCAAGTGTTGTTCTCTTTTCAAATGAACTATTCACTTTGTCAAATCTTATTCAAAACTATGCTAAAAAGAAAGAGAAGGAAAGCTATACTATGCACATCTTTGTATTTATATCAACATGCAAGCTCATAAATAATTATAAATAGCACACTTTCAGTTTTAGATGTTTGATTTATAGATTTTGAAAATAGTTTTGAATTTAATAGTGCTAATAGCCATTCATATTTTTTTACAGCCAAAACATGCAATTTGACATAAAGAAAATATTTCATTTTTATTTTGACTTTTGAAAAGCATGAATGCATGAAATTCATATGACATACACATTTAGCATGTTAGAAAAGAACTAAAGTGATGAAAGCATGTAAACACATTCACCCTAATTAATTCCTAAAGACAATCTTATGAAATAAGAAAGCTTAAAACAAATCAAGTTATTTTTAAGGAAGGTTTGATTTTGTTTTGAGTTTAATTTAATTTAAGAAATATGAGGTGAGTTTGCTGCTCCTAACCCATTCCCACATATGTTTGTTGATTTAATTTGTTCTTAGGATTATTAAATGATTATTATAGGTTGCTTAAGTTAAGGTATGAATTAAGTGTATTAGTTATCCCTTACCTACACCACCTTAGCATATTTAATCAAATAATTATGAGCCAATGATATGACATAAAATCACACAAGGAATTTAAATTAGAAATGCACCTAAGAAAGAAAGGTACCTAATGTAATTGGATGATGATTAAGGATTAATTAAGCTAAGGAGTTTATTTTTAAGTAATTTCATAACACCTCTCACACATATCAGTTGAGTTTTGATTTCCTTAATTGTACTTAAGCTCTTAAACACCTAAAAATATACCCAAGATAGATTAACTGAGTTATGAATATTTTTAAAATTTTATGAAATTAATTAAGAGGGTAATTAGTGAATTAACCCTTAATTAAAGTTGGATTAAGGAAGAAAGGGGGGTTTAAGGAATATCTTAAGAAAAGTATCCCAAAATTATTTCCTAAAACTTATATTCACTTAAGAAAAACTTAATTGACTCAATCAATGGGTTAGACCACTAATTTTACCCTTAATTAAGCTTAATTACATTAAAGGAGTGATTAAGGAATAAACTAGCAATCCCTCTAATTAAACCACTAATAAATCCCAAAAATATTAGGGGAGGTAGGAGTCATCCCACTAATTATATACAAGAAGTTTGGGATTAATCAGTCGAGTAATTAAAGGGTAATTAGCAAAATAATATTCCCAATAAAACCCAAATCCAGAGAAAAGCATTGTTCAAAATACATTGAAATCATTTTTAGAATATTCTATATTCAATTATCTATCCAATGTAATTTGTTTCATATTTTTCTAATTTTTTTGGGCTTATATATGAATTTAGGAAGTTTCTATGATTAATTAGGTGATTTAATAGCCTAATTAAATGTTTAATCTTGTCGGCGCCATGTTAACTGCTGTGGGATTCGATCTTTAAGTTGTCACATTATAGTGCCATGTCAGCGGCGGCGCAATGCGCTTTCTCCCCACTTGTCCGATCAAGGATCGAACAACTGAGGATGTGTCTTTGATCATGACCATCCATCCAAAATGCACAGATGGATGGCCCATGATCCTTCCTTCTTCTTTTCTGTGAGAAATGGACACCATCCATCTTCTAGGAGAAGATCCAAGCTCGATTGAGCTTAGATTGGATTTAAACTCAACCCACACCATCTAAAGGTAAAGGGGATCACATTTAACGGCTAGAATCTCATGGGGGTGATACTTTACTTCACAAAGGCCCAGTCCACACTAAAATTATGCTTGGTTTAATGGAATACCTCGCCAGAGGTGATCACCAGTGTTCGATTCCCTTGGAGAAGCTTCGTCTAGTGGAAACGAAGCTTTGTTAAGAGTTTGAGGCTTTGAAATTGAATGGATCTTCCTAGAGGCCAAGCTCCCCTTGAAGTAGGCTCAATCTTGATCAAGATATCACCTCCCTTGCCTTAGGGACTTGGGAAAAGGTCTAGGCAAGTTCGATTTAATCCTCTGATGAAGCTTGAGGGAGGAATTAGCTTGGTATGAAGTATTAACTAGGTTGGATTTCAAGTGGAGCTCCCCTGTTTCAATCTATGAAAATTGAGAAAATGGAAAATCAATTTTACTTTAGGAAGCTTGGGATCACTTGGCAATGGCTCCTCTGGCTTCCTTAAGTTCAATCGAGTGTGAGAGAGTTGAGATTGAATGGAATTAGGGGGAGTATATCTCCCCTTTGAAGGATCGGATGATCGTACCTTCACTTATCATTTTCATCCAATTGACTCTATTCAATGGATTGTTTGAGCTGTTTAGAGTGGCATGGCATTCGATTTTGGCCAAAGGAGGAGTGGGTGAGGTAGCCATGTACTCAAACAAGGTGGAGGGAGGATTCTATGTGGCCATTTTCAAAGGACGTGGTCGATTTTGGGTTTGGGTTGGGTTTGGCTAACCCAAACTCATTGGGTCATGTGCACTAGGTCCATTTGTGACCATTTGGTCCACTAAGAGGATGTCAAGTGTCTATGAAAAGGCATTGACCAAATTCTAAGTGGTTTTAGCCAAAATTTACCCTATGGTCTAGGGGTAAAATGGTCATTTGGCTTGGGTTTCAATTTTAATATATTTCTTATGTTTGAGAAATAGGTTAGGCCAAGTTTCATTGAATTTGGAGATGGTTTGATATGATTTGGCTCATGTTGACCCATTTAGATCAAAATGGGTCAACTTGGGTCAAGTTGGCCAATTGGTCAAATTGGGTCAAACCAAGGGTTGGGTCAAGTTCATATGAACATTTGAAATGTTTTGGTGGCTTTGGTTTGATTCAATTTGGTTTGTATTTGGTTTTGGTTCAATCAAGTTCATTTAGGTCAAATGGGTCAAGTTGACCAATTTGACCCATTTGATCTATTTGGGTTAGGTCATGGGTTGGTTCATGTTTGGTTGGTCATATGAAATGTATTGGCATCTTTGTTTCCAATTAATTTGGTTCATATTTGAGTTTGGCTCAATTTGACCTTTTAGGTCAAGTTGAGTTCATGGTCAATTGGGCTAGGTTAGGTCTAGTTCACCAATTGAGACTTTGGTCAAGTTCAATAATCATTTTGGAATGAACTTGCCCCATTGATTTCAATCAATTTATCTTAGGTCAAGTTTTGACATATTTTGACTTTTTAGGTTAAGTTGGGTCAACTTGGGTTAGGCTCAAATGTTGACTTGGTCAAGTTCAAACATTGAGCATGAATGAACTTAGAACATTGGTTTCAATCAATTTGTCCTAGAGTGGATTTTAGCTAGTTTAGGTTTTATTTTGGCTAAGTGTTGACTTGGTCAACCCTTAGGTTTGACTTAGTTTGACCCAATTTGAGTGATTGATCATCTCATGATGATTGCTGATCATGATGAGAGGCTTAGGTGGGCTTAGTTCAATCCAATTTGGTTAGGATTAGAATTTAGCTCAGAAGGATACTTTAGGTCACATTGAGTCAAGTGAGCCTAAGTGGGTCAAATGTCTTGGTCAAAGCTTGATTTGAGTTTGATTGAACTCACATATGGACTCATGATTGAAATATAAATATATTTACAAGTGGTTTGTAGTCAAATGGGTTTTGATTCATTTGACAATCTCAAGTTCAAAGGTTGAACATGAGTTTGACTTTGGTTTGATTTTTGACTTGAGTTTTGGTTTGGTGATTAAAGTTTATGTTTATATTTAGGTTCATGATTGAAGGATTGATTAAATCATGAAGAAAAATCAAGGGTTTGGCTTGATTTGAAATTGATTTGGCTAAGTTCAAGATTTTGACTTGAAAGGCTTATGTTGGATTTTGATTGAATTTGAGTTTGATTTTTGGAGTTGGTTTTGGTTGTTTGAATTTATATTTCATTTATAATTGTGAATATAAATGATTTATGAGAAAAATTCATGAATTTGAATTGATTTGAACATGATTTAGGCTAAATCCTTAAGAGGAAATCAAAGTGACTTAGGAAAGAATTTTTATTAGGATTTGAATTTTGGATTTAGTTTGATTGATTTGAATTTATATTTCATTTATATATGTGAATATAAATGATAATATAAATGACTTAAGAGAAAATTTCATGAATTTGAATTGATTTGAACATGATTTAGGCTAAGTCCTTAGGAAATCAAAGTGACTTAGGAAATTTTTGATTTGGGATTTGGATTTTTGAATATATTATATAATATGAGATATTCATGAATTTAATTTAAATATTTTAGAAAATGTTTAGGAAAAATAAATATCATATTTCAATCATTTAAATTGATCATTTCAATCATTGATTTGGAGAAAATCAAAAGTGAAATTGATTTGATGTTGATTTGGAGTTTGAAGGAAAAGGAAAATGAGAATGTTAAGTTATAAGGTATTCTAAAACATGACCTATTCACATGGCTAACTCTTCTAATCTAGGTAATGTCCACCTAATCAATCAATCTAAGACTAAGGAACTCTTAAAGTCTAAGAAGTTTCTAAGATGGAGGTTGAGAGCTCATCCTAAAAATGAGGTCAACAGTGATATATTGGAGGAATCAAAAATGGCTTAATGAATCTGAATAGAATTTGCAGCAACCATGCAAGCTCATCGACAAACACGAGCTAGGTCCTATTGAAGTTTGAGAATTCAATGAATTCAAAACCAAATGAAAAATAAACAGTATTACCTTAACTGATTCGATAAGAATTAGAATAAATGCCACTGAATCTGTAATACAAATTTAGAAGCAGGCAGAAGGAGTTAAATTTCAGTTCTAAATAAACCTCACATACTTCATAAGGCGTCTACTTCAGATATTCTTAAAATTTATAAATATTTAGATGAATTTAATTCGATATGCATGCATGATAAGATAAACTTACGATTGAATTGAAATACTTCAAAATTCATATCATTTCATTGGTATCGAAGCATATGTGAGTGCTTTAAAAATAATAAATTCTTTGAAAATCTATGTATGCACTTAAATTTAATACATGTGGGAGAATCTGAATGCTTAAACTTAGTGTCTCGAGGATGCAACAGGATTCATGAATCTTAGAGGTCGAGTTAATAAAACTTAAAAATTCAATAATAATATTATAATTCAATAATAATATTATAAGAATTTCAACTTAGTAAAATATCTAAGGAGCTAATTTTGTCATGTGACAGTAGATCTGATCATCTATTATTAAATCAATAGAGTCGATAGGATATGAAATAGCATAATAATACATCTACCCCGATGATGGTTGTGTTAAATGAAGATTTTAATTGGAGGTGATACTTTCATGAAAATGTGATTGCAATTTCAGATCAAATTAACTCAAATTAAGTGTCAATTTAAATATAAATTTTAACAACTCACTAAGTTATAAATGCTTAAATGAAATTCAACCTTTAAAAAATTTAAAGTAAACTCCATTCAATCCACCTTCTATAATTATTTGTTAAAAGCGATAAATTAAGAAAACTCTAGTTCACGAAGGAGCCATAGTCAAATCAAGTGTATTTCTATATTCATTGTCAATAAATCTCATGCCCGGTGGGTGACTTGTCCTCTAGCGTCTTGGCCAATAGGCTCCACATATGATGCGATTTTCCAAAGTCCTCACGAGTGGCTACCGCCAAATGACACCATTATATCGTCATGGAGAATACTCCAATGGCTCCATCCTTTGAGTTGTGAATCATGGGTGCAATAGGACAAAATCCCTCATTAAGGTGGACTTAAATTTATCTCTTTGAAACACCCCAGTCTACAAGGCCTCCTTGGATGACAAAACTCATGGATGATAAGGATCCTTACGTCATGTTGTCACTACCTCCATTAAGTAGACTTGGGTTTGATAGCACAGAATGATGGAATCATGGGCTCTTGATCGAGCATGTCATCATTCCCCCAACCATCCACTTCAAGTTAAAGGATGATGAACTTTATAAATCCAAATTCTAAAACTCCATCTGCTACTATACGCTAAGCAATTAGTAATCTAATAACTAACCTTTATCGAAAGTTATCTCTCAACATTGGGAGGGGTAATTAACTATAAGTGCTTGCGCCTATAAGAAACTTGGAATCATATCTAAAGTTCTCACAAAATGAGGCCAAAATCTCTGGGTAGTGTCTTATCTACTATTTCATCTGCTTTCTAAAAAATTCACCGACGCATAAATCATACTCTCTTTATTAAGAGGTCGGTGGCAAATTTTTGGAGCCCACAGAATCTAGCTTAACTCTACTCATTTAGACCTCTAATCCATCAACGGCCTAGCCCCAAAAGGCCAATGTATTGTGAAACAACATGGTTACTCTCTCATAGAGCAAGACATTCAAAAAAAAAGGACACAAATGAAGAAGAAGCAAATAATAATAATAATAATAATAATAATAATAATAAATCCTCCAAAACCATTTATTGAAGGCAAGCAAATGGCCATACTCATACAAACCCAAAAAGCTAAAAATACAAAGCAGTTAGAGTAACAAATGCGTATATAATATAACAAACAAAGCCATCTTGATGAAAGCCACAATAGTTTAACTAGAAGAATCACGAGTAAATATATAATCATCGCATTGATCAATCCCATGAAGAAGTGGATGAAAGTTTACATTGTTATATTTCACAGAATAAATTGAAAACCAAAGTCCAAAGAAGTGAAGCAGAGATTAGAGAAAGCGGTCAAGGCAATGAGAAACCTTAGCATTTAGACTAAAACCACCATCAATAGAATGAAACAACATAGTAGGAAATCCACATGAGCCACCAAAATGCACCACAAAATCAGCATCAACATAATGATATATTCTAATCAAATTCACTAAAATAGAACTTATGCTTCTGAGCAAACATTATATTTAATCAGAAGCACATTGGTTTATATCAATTTAATGATGTTTTATGGGTAAATGCAATGATAGTGTCAAACATCAAAATTATTTTCTTGGAGCTCAGCCAACCACAACAAATAAAATGATAATGGAAACACTCAATATTGCTCTTTACAAAAAATTTAATAAAAATTTTCTATCTAAAATGAGATTTTATTCAAAATTACTTATATACATAATACACAATTATTTATTTATTTACCTATCAAATACTTAAATTTTTATTTGCATAAATATCACTTAAGTTTTTAATATTATATAGCATTATCATTTATATAAAGTGAAATACAACTTTTTTTACATTAAAAAATATTATTGTTGTATGCTAGAAAACCAGTTGTGGTAGAATAAAAGTTTACGCCTTAACCCTATAGTGAAATCTAGCACATACACAGATATTTGAAGAGTGAACAATAAACTCTAAGATTTATACGTAGAAAAACCCTTAAACAGGGGGAAAAAACTATGGGGCCTAGCCCAATAAAAATCTTCCACTATGTATCTATTTTGAAATACAAAGTTTTCCCTATTAATTATAGGCGTATAGAAAGCGATAATGAGAATCATAATCAATCACAAATCAGCGTAATTTGTATGCAGTTGTTGATAGCAGTTGGTGATGTGAACAACCTTGGTGTGTGATGATGATAGTTAGAATAGTCAACAAAACACAGTAGTATGGTGATCTGATCAGCAGCAGTGTCTGATCATGATTGATGAAGTACCGCTGATGGCCGGAGATTACGATGCCGGCATAATTAGCGGTGGTAACGTGGAGCGGTGATGATCAGCAGCGTGGTGGATGATAATGTCGATAGTGGTGGTAGACGGCCGGCCGCTCTAATGGCGGTATGTCAGTGGCAGCGGCAAATGATGGTTGGTGGGTGTAATTCGCTGTCAGACGATCCGGATGGCGGTGATAGCGAGGCCGGTGATGGCGATGGCCGCCAGTTATTCGGCGATGGTTAGTGGTTGGCTTAATTTGACGTCGGTGGTGGCATGATTATGCTTGGAGGATCTTCAAGCCTTAAAGATCTCTCTTCTCTTTAGCAGGCCCCTCATGTGAAGAATGAGGGCTATTTATATTAGAGGATGAAATTCTACTATGCAAAATCCAAACCATTCCATCAGATGGCTCAAAATTATTCCTTTGATCATTTGATATATTTTAAGTATTTGGATAGTCAAATGAAGTCAAAATCAAGAGATCTTAGGCTTGTTAGATTCGAGTAATAAAGACGCTCGATTTGATCATAAACACTCCATATTTAGGAACTATTTAGGGATTCAACTAATATCTCAAAGTTTCCAATAATATTTTAAGTGGTTGATCTGGTTTAGTTTCGACTTAGGATCAGATTTCTTTTGACATCAAGATTCGTGCTTCAATTAGTAGAATTTTTAGTACCATATCAATTGCCCCCTATTTTTGGATGACATTATCTCTATCATCCAAAAATATATACCAAGTAATTGAAAATAACAAATTCTTCAATAAAATTTATGGGTTTATTGACCTTTGGTTTAAGAGAATAGATCTTCATGGGTGCACAAGATTATGATCACGAAAGTGGATGCAGGGCTGTGAGTGCATGCGGGTGCTCATGGGCATAAGGCTCCGGGGCCACGGGCCCGCCCGAACGCTTACGGGTACTCGTGGGAGGCGACAAGCTGAGAGTCAATGTGGATCATTAAGTTTTGAGCTTCACAATCAATAATGGTAAGTCTCATCCCTGCGATGAGAGCCTCATATTCAGCCATATTATTAGTTACAAAGAATTTTAGGTGAAGTCCATACTTTAAGGTATCCTGTTGGGGGGAAATAAGTAAGATTCCTGCTCCGGCACCAGTATTTCCTGAAGTTCCATCAACATAGAGGATCCATTGAGGAGATGAAAGGGGTGTAATAGATAGCTCATTTGGAGTAGGGACATTGCATTCCACTATAAAGTCTACGAGTACTTGAGACTTTATGTTTGGCCTAGGTAGAAAATGAATATCAAACTCTCTCAATTCTACAGACCATTTTATTACCTTCCAGATGTCTCTGGTTTCTGTAGAATGACCCTTAATGATAAATGAGTGTAAACTCTGATGGTGTGAGCTTGGAATTATGGACGTAATTTTACCTCTTAGATAACTAAAGCCAAATCCATCTTATCTGCCAGTGGATATTGACTTTCTATATCAGAGAGAATTTTGCTGACATAGTAAATTGATCATTGGATCGCATTTTCTTCTTATACTAAAACTGAGCTTATTATGTGGGAAGAGACTACGAGATATAAGTATAACATCTCTCATTGGATATGCTTGGATAGTAAGGGTGGAGATGCTAAATATTCTCTTAATTGCTCAAAAGCAGCTTGACATTCATCAGTCCACTAAAAATTATTATTTTTAGCTCCCTTTGGTATTTTAAATAATGACAAGTATTTATCTCAAGAACAGGCTAAGAAGCTAGATAAGGTAGCAACTCGCCCATTCAAGCATTGAACTCCCTTGATATTCTTTAGAGGATCCATATCTCTGAGTTCTCTAATTTTATCGGGATTAGCTTCAATCCCACGATGGGTGACCATGAACCCATGAAATTTTTCCGACATAATCCCAAAAGCACACTTAGTCGAGTTAAGTCACATGTTATAACATCGAAGAAGGTTAAAGCATATTTCTAAGTCAGAAATATGTTGTGATTCTTCCAAGATTTTTACTAACATGTCATCAACATATACCTCCATTGTGTGGCCTAAGAGGACTTTGAAAACCTTATTCATATGGCATTGATAGGTAGCACCAGCATTTTTTAACCCGAACGGTATAACCTGGTAACAATATAAACCTTTATATGTTTAAAATGATGTGGCTTTTTCATCCATTAGGTCCATTTTTATTTGGTTGTAACCTGAGTAAGCATTTAAAAAATTGAGCATTTGATGCCCAGACATAGCATCAACCAATTGATCAATTTAGGGGAAAGAAAACTATCATTCGGGCAAGCTTTATTGAGATCAGTGTAATTAATACACATTCTCAAAGTTCCATTTGCTTTCTTAACCATGACAACATTTGCTTGTAGGTAATATACTTCTCAATGAATCCACCAGCTTGTTAACTTTTTTTATTCAATAGCTTGGAGATCGGTAAAACTTCATTTCTTTTGGATGATCGGTTTGAATGTTGGATCAATCTTGAGAGAGTGCATGATCACATTGAGATAGACCCTAGACATATCTGTCGGACTCCGAGCAAAGATGTCTTAATTTTTGAACAAGAAGTTTGTGTATTTTACCCTCTGTTCATCTGAGAGTAGAGATCCGACTTGCACTACTCATAAAGGTTGGTCATCTAACAATGAAACATGGAGCAAGTATTCTATAGGCAAAGCTCTCTGGGTACTTCTTCATCTCAAAAATTAAAATTCTTGATATTGAAGGTCATCAAATGACATGATTGAGCTTATCTGAGGTGACATGATTGTGTTATTTATTGATTTCCATAGATGACTCCAACCCCAATAAGGGTTGGAAATTTCATCCTTAGATGAGATACAGAAGTAATAGCACCAAAAATTGATTAGAGGAGCCTTTTGAAGATAGCGGTGTATGCCGAATCTGTCTTGACCACCTGAATTGAATTGGATGAGTCACTTATCGAGGAAATTCTCCTAGGATAACAGGAAGGTTGATTTCCCCCTCCACTCGTACAGGGTGATTATCAAACCCATATAATGGTGCTGCAGTGGGTTGGAGCTTTTCCCTAACCAAGCCCATGTTAAGAAATGTGGAGTAAAATAAGACATCGATAGAACTTCTGTTATCAATCAAAATTCTCTTAACATTATTACATGGATCACCGATCCCTGCATTGATGATAAGTGGATTGATGCGAAACTTGGAGTCCTTTTAATTCTAAGTCATTAAAAGTGATGGAATAATCAATATGAGATTTATTTAACTCTAGCTCTTCGGAGGTGGCAATGAGAACTTGATTAGATAGTAGTGGTTCGCCCACGATTGTTTCAATTTCTCCAACTATCTCGCGTCTATTTTATTATTTTTGTGATGATTATCCTGGTTGCCCCTTAGTCGGAGTTATGTTTATTTGAGTTGATTAATTCTGCATAAATTGACATAGATATCATTATTGAATGAGCCTCTCGGTCTCTTTTTTGAGTTGTTTACACGACTCAATAGTATGTCCACGACTTCGATGGAAGTTGTAATATTTCTCCTGATTTCCTGAATTTGGTTTCAGTATATGTGGCCACTTAATGGTCTCTTCATCTCAAATGACCATCAAGATGTTAACACGAGATGTGTTTAGTGGTGTGTATTCCTTTTTTGGTCGTGGTTCACATCGTTGATGTGAGGGCCATAAAGGAAATCACGACTGCCTTGTTGCTTCTTTTGATGAGATTATCGATCTGTATTTCCTGGGGTACTCTTATATTTTCCTATGGATTATTTAAATTATTTACAATGGGTATTAATAGCCTCATCGGCAGAAATTTATACTTCCACACAATGAACTAAGTATGCATATGAGCAGACCGTATCTCGCATTAGTAATGAGTAGAAAGGCCCAAGACGGAGCCCTCCAAGAAAAACTCTTCTTAATTATTCAGGGTCTATTCCAGATATTTGGCGAGCCTCTAAGGAGAACCTCTGAAAGTACTCCTTTAGTGATTCACCTTCATTTTGGAGAATGCTTGAGAGATGAGAGAGATCTTTAATGATCCTCTGGTTTGCAATGAACTATTCTATAAAATCTTGGCAAGTTCATCAAAGGTATAGATGGATCCCCTTGGAATGGAGTAGAACCAAGTGCAAGCCTGACCCTTGAGGGTGACTGGAACTACCTGACAAAGCAGTCTGTCAGGAGCTCGATGGATATGCATGATGGTCCTGTAATGATAGATGTGTTCATATGGGTCAATTGCCCCATCATAAAAGTCGATGCTCGAAAGATTGAACCCTACAGGAATAGAATGTTGAAGAATAGCTTCAGTCAAAGGTAAAGACTCCTGATAGCCGTGATGAGATGGAAGATGATTTCCATCTTTAAAGTAGAATTCTTCTCACACTAAGCGTTATAATTCTACACGTATAACATGATGGGTGGAATCAATAAGACGAAAATGTGTCAAGCTACTGGCAATAATTGGTGGATTAATAATCGGTCAAGCTGCAAGTGATGGATGAGTAGAACTAGTGGTGTCAAGGAAGTCAACATCATTGTCTAGAAGCGGAGGAACTTCAGCCTGATGGCGAGAAGGCCCCGTATTAGCATTTTGACCTCTCTTGGATAATAATCAATCTTGGGGGAGATGCGTTTGTCGTAGTAGTGGTTGTCGAGTTTCTCGTATAAGTCAGATTATCTCATTTTGAGACTCTTCTATTCAGTGAACATGATCTTCTAGAGAGATTCATGTTGCACCTTCATCGATAGGGTCATGCCTATATGAGGGAAGTGAGGCAGAAGCTTGGCATCCTTGGTTCAAGGATTGGTTTCGAGAGTGACGTGAGTTGGAGTGGGAGGTTCTGTTATTATGAGTATTACGCCTGTTGGCCATAATGCAGGTGTTCACATAGATTGCGATTATGGGATTTGCTTCCCACAGACGGCGCCAAACTATTGCACGCTAGAAAACCAGTTACGGTAGAATAAAAGTTTACGCCTTTAGTGAAATCCAACATGCACACAGATATTTGAAGAGTGAGCAATAAAATCCAGAATTTTTACGTAGAAAAATCCCTGAAGAGGGAGAAAAAATCACGGGGCATAGCCTAGTAAAAATCATCCACTATGTACCTGTTTCGAAGTACAAAGTTTTCCCGATAAAGGTATTATAGAATTGTATATGAGAAAGCCTGACAATGGGAATCTCAAAATCGTAATAGCATTAGAGTGGTTAGTGATTGTTGGTAGCTTGGTGATGGTGAAAGCCGGTAGTCGGCAGCGATGCGGCGGTCATGGTGATAACCGGCGAAAGATGGCCGAATGATGGCGGTGGCGAGAAGCGATGATGATGATGATGGCCGATGTGACGGCGGTGATGGACCGGCAACAGTGGTCAGCGGTAACCGGCATGGTAATTAGCGGTGACCGAATGATAGTGATGGTAATGATCGGTTATTGACAATGATCGATGTGGTACCAACGGCAGCGGCGTGGTGTGGCGGCAGCCACGTATGGTCGGCGATGATGGTGAGTGGCGGTGATACCGGATGGTGATCGATGATGATCCGGCGGCGATGTTGCAGCGACCGATGATCTATAATGGTGACCGTGGTTGCGTTGATAGCGGCGGTGGTGGCTATGCCGGCGGAGTAATCGGTGCAATGTCTAGCCGTTGAGTGGTGGTACAATTATGCTTGGAGAATCTTCAAGCTTTAGAGCCCTCTCTTCTCTTTAGCTTGAGCTCCCCTCATGTGATGAATGAGAAGCTATTTATAGATTAGAGGGATGAAATTTCTATAAATATATGCAAAATCCAAAGCACTCCATCAGATGGCTCAAAATAATTTCCTTGATCATCCGATGTATTTTAAATATTTGAATGCTCAAACGAAGTCATCGAGATCTTGGGCTTGTTAGATCTGGCTCATCAAGACGCTCGATTTGATCATAAACATTTCATATTTAAGAACTATTTAGAGATTTAACTAATATCCTAAAATTTTCAATGACATTTTAAGTGCTTGATCCGGTCTAGTTTTGACTTAGGATCAGATTACTTTTGACATCGAGATTCGTGCATCAGCTAGTAGATTTTTCAGTGCCATATCAAGAACGAAACAACATAGTAGGAAATCCACATGAGCCACCAAAATGCACCACAAAATCAGCATCAATAGAACGATATATTCTAATCAAATTAATTAAAATATAACTTATGCTTCCGAGCAAACATTATATTTAATCAGATGCATTGGTTTATATCAATTTAATGATGTTTTATGGGTAAATGCAATGATAATTTCATACATAAAAATTATTTTCTTGAAGCTCAGCCAACCACAGCAAACAAAATGATAATGGAAACACTCAATATTGCTCTGTACAAAAAATTTAATAAATTTTTTCTATCGTAAATGAGATTTTATTTAAAAATATTTATATACATGATACACAATTATTTTTATTTACCTATCAAATACTTACATTTTTATTTGCATAAATATCACTAGAAATTTTAATATTATATAGCAACATCAATTATATAAAGTGAAATATGACATTTTTTTTACATTAAAAAATATTATTGTTGCGTTATAGAAAATCAGTTGCGGTAGAATAAAAGTTAACGTCTTAGTTTTGTTGTGAAATCCAACACACACAAATATTTGAAGAATTAACAATAAACTTCAAGATTTTTACGTGGAGAAATCCTAGAAAGAGAGGGCTTTATAAAACTTTTCCACTACATATCCAGGCAAAGTTTAAGTTTTTATCGCGGGATTACAAAATTGTATGTGAGAAAGCCTCGCAATGAGAATCCCAAAATCAGGTAAGAACAGTTATGCATCATTAGTTGGGTTATAACAGTTGTTGGTGGCAGTCGCTAACGGCGAACAATAGTTGTCTTATCTTTGGCGATGATCCACGGCTGGTCAGGTGATGGTTGGCGGTAGTCTGCGGTGGTGGCGGCGGTAGTACGAATGATGATGATCAATATGGTGGCGATGCGCCATCGGTGGTCATCAGCAGCGGCCGGCCAGTGGTCGTCATCATGGCGATAATACCAATAATTAATTGGCTAATCAGCGGCGATGGTTGGTGGTAATGGTTGATAGACCAAAGTGATCAGCAGGAAGCGGTACGTGGTTAGCGATAATGGCGGTGGTAGCGCGGTTGCGGTGATGGTGATGGTCAATATCATTTTAACGATTGCTTTATAATTGTCAATCTCCACTAAAAATCAACCAATCAGCCTCAAAATTGCTTCTAATGGAATGTAATAAACATATTTTCTTCAAACAGACCAAAACATCTGACAAAAAATGAAAAAATTATATGTACTCTCATGAGAGTACAGAGGGTACAAATGCAAAATAGTCCTAAAAACTAACCAATCAGCCTCCAACTTGTTTCTAATAGAATGTAATAAATATATACTCTCCAAACAGGCCAAATAGACTAGAAAAAATGACAAAATGCTATGTACTCTCATGAGAGTACAAAGAGTACAGATGTAAAACACCCCTAAAAACTAACCAATCAGCCTCCAAATTGCTTCTAATAGAATGTAATAAACATATACTCAACAAATAGGTCAAATATATTGAAAAAATGACAAAATGCTCATCTTATCATGAGAGTCGAGAGAAATTAAATAAAAATATTTTTACTAATATATTATTGCTTAATGGAATGTAATAAACATATTATCTTCAAATAGGCTAAAGAAATTGAAAAAAAAAATGATAAAATGTTATGTACTCTCATGAGAGTATAGCGAGTACAGATGCCAATCTCCCCTAAAAACTAACCAATTAGCCTCCAAATTGCTTTTAATGGAATGTAATAAACATTTTCTCTCCAAACAGACCAAAAAATCTTACAGAAAATGAAAAAATAATCTGTACTCTCATGAGAATACAGAGAGTACAAATGCAAAATACTCCTAAAAACTAACCAATGAACCTCCAAATTGCTTCTAATAGAATGTAATAAACATATACTCTCCAAACATGTCAAATAAATTGGAAAAAATGACAATGTTCTCATGAGAGTACAAATGCAAAACACCCCTAAAAACTAACATATCAGCCTCAAAATTGCTTCTATTGGAATGTAATAAACATATTCTCTATGAAGAGGCCAAAGAAACTGGAAAAAAAAGACAAAATAATCTATACTCTCATGAGAGTATAGAAAGTACAGATGTCAATCTCCCCTAAAAATCAATCAATCAGTCTCCCAATTGCTTGTAATGGAATGTAATAAACATATTCTCCTCAAATATACCAAAAAATCTGAGAGAAAATGAAAAAATAATCTATACTCATGAGAATGGAGATACGTAAAATACCCCAAGAACCAATCAATCATCCTCCAAATTACTTGTGGAATGTAATACATATTCTCTCCAAATATGCCAAAAATCTAACAAATATTGAAAAATAATCAGACTCATGAGATTACAGTATGATGCAAAACACAAAATCAACCAATCACCTCCAAATTACTTGTGGAATATAATAAACATATACTCTCCAAACAAATATATTAGAAAAATGACAAAATGCTGATTCTCATGAGAGTACAAGAGTATGATGCAAATCTCCACAAAACTAACCAATCATCCTCCAAATTGCTTAATGGAATGTAAACATATTCTCCAAAGCCAAAAAATCACAAAATTGAAAAAAATAATGTATATGAGAGTCTGAGTATAGATACCAATCTCTCCTAAAAACCAACCAATCAAACTCCAAATTACTTCTAATGGAATGTAATAAACATATTCTCTACAAATATGGTTTAAAAGCTGGGAAAAAATTAGAAAATGTGGTGTCCTCTCAAGAGAGTACAAAGAGTATACATGCAAAATAGCCATAGAAACCAACCAATAACTATTCAATCTGCTTGTGATGGCATGTATTGAACATATTATATCCATCGAAATTTTAAAAATATGACAAATGAGTTGTACATGAGAGTATAGAAGCTGTCTGCAAATGATACAAATCAAGCAATCCTAAACAAATTATAATGTCATCGATTGAACATATTATATCCAAACATGTCCCAAATTTCATCAAATCCTTCATGAAACAACACTAAACACCCTACAATAGATATAAACATATATGACAAGCCCCATGATCAAAATTTTGAAAATAACGGCGTGTACCATGAGAGTATGAAATACGCAAAATATCTCCAAAATATCATTAAAACATGCTCCTTTCCTTTGAAGAACTCAAATGTTCCAAATGTTCTCCTATTCAACAGTGAGAATAATAGAGAAAATCCTAAATTCATTATAGTTCAAGAATCACGGGAAATATCTTATGTATAATACCTCAATTTTTTAATGCCAAGATTTAGCAAATCTCAGAAATCGAGCATCTTAGAGAGTGGGAACACTGAGAATAATTTTGAAAGAAATCCCTAAACTGGTCTGTGCGAAAGAATATGGAACGATGGGCGTAATATTTTCTCCTCTTTGTTGTTTGAGCGACGGGCGGGCGGAATTAGCGTAAGCGTCGTTCATTTCAGTCAAGTGGCTGAAGTGAAAATATGATATTTTTAATAATGAATGTTGCGTTCTTGAGTCGGACATAAAATACGTCCGTTTCATAATATTTTCTCCATTGCATGAGAAAGAGCGCACACACTTTTTTTTAAAAAAATAAAAAATTTACATACATATCACATAATTATTATATATTTACACATCTAATATTTAAATTTAAAATTATATATATATATAATACTCAAATCTTCAATATCATATAAAAAATATTATCACTCACTTTTTAAAAAATAAAAAATATTTTTTAAAACATAAAAAATACTAAAAAAATATATATTTATTAAATATTAGATATATAAATACATAAAAATTATATGATAAATATATAAATTTTAAAAAAAAAATTAATTTAATGATAAATTCGAAGTGGCAACACAAATACAAAATTTTAACTCAAATTACTTGCTAAAGTCAGTCCTTCAATATTATATCTTTTAATCATCAATAAATAATTAAATGCGAGATCAATTATTATGTATTAATTACGTAGATATTATATATTATATAAAAGTATTATATAACAATTATATACACACTATATATACTCTATGTACAAACTTTGTAAACTTTATATGCACGCTATGTATATGAATTATTACATATTTAATGCATAATAATCTAGATGTAAAAATATGTTAAATAGAGAAATCTGAATAAATTGTAAGCAGAATAAAAATTATAAAATTATAAATAGAATTGAAGTATTTAATTTAATTTTAATATAATAGAATTTTAAAATCTTTATAAAAGTGCGTGTATTCAAAAAATTATATGAATTAGTTGATAATTTTATTAAATTAATTAAATTGAAACAAATTAAAATTTATGATAATAATAATAATATTCCTCTTACTTATAAAGTGACTTGAATTAGCTGTACCAACGACAATTTCGATATATAACTCAAAAAAATTCGAGTTTAGGTTACCTGGAATAATTTTTAAGTCGGGTTAGAGTTGAAGAATTCAGCGTTTGATATTTTGGGTGAGTTGAGTCATAATCAAATTGACTATTTTTAGCCAACTCGAATTTGACTGGGAACTTGAAATTAACCCAATTTTTACCCACGAATCCGAATTTAACTCGATTTTGACTTAAGATATATTTATACATCATTTGGGTTATATCGGGTCAATCGGGTTGAAGTTTTTGATCGGTTTAATAAATAGTGATTGGTCGATCAAATTGACTCGAATCCGTCTATCGAAATTCATCTAACTTGATGATAGTACGACTAAGGTTTTAAAGTTAAAATAATTTTTTTATTATTTATTCATGATACTTTTATTTTTATGATTAAACTCTTTTTAAAAATTGAACTAATAATTAAAATCCAATAACTCTTTCTCTGAAACGAAAAAATAAAATATTATTTAATAATTTGAATTTAAACGTGCACGATAGCGTTTGATTTTCTATTCAAATTTAATTAATACAAACAATTTATCTCCATCTTACAACAATATTCATTATCTTTATACTTTTATTATTATTATTATTATTATTATTATTATTATTATATTTATATATATATATATATATATATATATATATATATATATATATATGATTTCTCTCAAGACTAAAATTGTGAAAATAAGACCGGACATTAAATCTGAAAAATAGATTCAAAATTCAATGATTCGAGTATGATTAAATTTAATCAGTTGATATAATAAATATTAAAATTATTTAAATATAATTTAAATAATTTAATGATCTAATTATACGATAAATATGTAATGAACTAATTAATCTATATAAATAATATTTTTAATAATTATAAATTTAAAAATTAAAATAAAACTCATTAAGATATAATTATAAGTATATTACATATTTAGATATATGTTATATTAAATATATTTAAAAAATAAAAACACATTTTATAATATAGATTTATAAATATAAATATAATTTATAATAAGAAAATAAAATTTACAATACAATTAAAATTATTTTAAAATTTATAAAATATAAATATGAAAAAATATATAATATATAAATATTTATGATAATATTATAAATTTTATATATTTAAAAAATTGTTCATATTATAAAATAAAATTCATAAAGAATAATAAAGTTAAGAATTACATAATTAGTTTTGGATTCGAAGCCCATTTACTGTTCTCAAAGCCCAAATTTCTAATATAATCCTTCATTTCTATAACCCAACTCTAGCTTCAACACATTCATTATTTTTTTAGTCTCACGTGAGAAGGAAGAATTAGTATTTCAAATTTTTTCTATTTAATCTTTATATAAAGAAAAGAGCTCTAAGGGATGAACTTAGAACTTACTGACTTGATAGGCATATTATAAATTAATTTTACTAATCTCATAATAATAATAATAATTTTTTTAAAAGATTTATAATATTTAATATAAAAATATTTAACCAATATTTTAAAAACTTTAGTATTTCATTGAGAATTAAAGGTGGTTAGAAGGGATATTTTATATAATCACAATTGGTTTATCGGTTCACCAATTGAACCATTGGTTCATTAGGTCGATTCTCATTAGTTCTATGTGAATGTGATTTTTAAGATTGATCGGACTAGCCGCGACGCCCACAATCCAACCAAAACATTGATCGATCCGATTTTAAAAGGGATTATTTTAAAATAAAGCTAATGTTAATCTTAATAAGATTTAGACAAATTTTTTTTTAACAAAATAGCCAAGTCGATAACGATCAGCACAATGACGCTGAGACACGTCGTATGAAGGATTTTTTTTTTTGCTGTAGAGAGAGAGAGAGAGAGAGATTTTTTTTTTTTTGTTTTTTTTTTAGAGAGAGAGAGAGAGAGGAATTTTTATTAAATTTTTTAATTAATATAATTATTTAAAATATTTAAAATATATAATTTAAAAATATTTTTATAAAATATTTAATAACTAAATATTTATATATTCAATTATTAATTAATTAATTTATATATATATATAATTAAATATATAATTTAAAATATTTTTAATTATATATATAAATTTAGAAATTTATTTAATACTTTTTATTAATTAATATAATTATTTAAAATATATAATTTTTATTAATTTTTTGTTAATATATAATTTAAAATATTTAAAATATATAAATAAATAATTTTAATAAATAAATAAATTATATAAATATTTTATAAATTTTATAAATAAAGTAATTATATTTATATTTATTTAGTTATTTATATATTTAAATTATATAAATATTTTTAAGTTATTTAATATATTTATAAAATATTTAGTTATTTATATATATATATATATTTATTCCTTTCTTTATTTATTTATTAAAAATTATTTATTTATTTTATATTTTTATATTTTTTTATATTTTTGTTATTATTATTATTATAGACTTATATAAATAAATAAATATATATATATATATATATATATAATTAAAATATTTTATAAAAATTATTTTTAAATTATATATTTTAAATATTTTAAATATTTTAAATATTTTAAATTATTTATATAACTTAAAAAATATTTATATAATTTAAATATATAAATAACTAAATAAATTTATAAATATATATATAATTACTTTATTTATAAAATTTATAAAATATTTATATAATTTATTGTCTTTATATAATAAATAAATAAATATATAAATAACTAAATATTTTTAAATAATTTATATAACTTAAAATATTTATATAATTTATAAAATATTTATATAATTTATTTCTTTATTTATTTATTTATTAAAAAATTATTTATTTATATATTTTAAATATTTTTAAATTATATATTAACAAAATTAATAAAATTATATATTTTAAATAATTATATTATTTAAAAAAAATTATTAAATAAATTTCTAAATTTATATATATAATTAAAAATATTTTTAAATTATATATTTATATATATATATATAATAATTAATTAATAACTAAATATATAAATATTTAGTTATTAAATATTTTATAAAAAATATTTTTAAATTATATATTTTAAATATTTTAAATAATTATGTTAATTAAAAATTAAATAAAACTCTCTCTCTCCTACCGAAATCAAAAAAACAAAAAAAAACGCGCTCTCTCTCTCTCTCTCTCTCTCTCTACCGAAAACGAAAAGCAAAAAAAAATCCTTCGCTATCGTCTGTCAGACGACGTACGACGTCAGATCAAATGTCGTTAGACACGACATTTTATTTTGCTAAAAAAAAATTTTTTGTGCCTAAACGCCTAATTAAGATTAACACTAAACCTATTTTAAAAATAATCCCTTTTTAAAACAATGCTCAAGACTACTAATTTCAAAGTAATTTACAATGCTCAAGACTACTAAAATTCAAATTCTTCGACATGACGATGATGGGCAATATATCAAAGAGAAATTATAAAGAAACTTTTAAACACATTTTCTATATCAAGTCTGTTTGGGGCAAGTATAGCTGCTATAAAAAAAGCTGTTGTTTAAAAAACTGCGGTGAGTATTATAAATTTTTTTATTTAAAAAAAGCTAAACTATATCTTTCTGACACTACAACACTCTATCAAGACCATAGATTCTCCAAAATGAGGCCAAATCACAATTTTCAAATGCACCACCGCTGCTGCCCCAAACACGCCTCAATATATCCTCAAAATAAAGGTATTTTTGTTATGATCCAACCACAAGACATGAATACACCACACTAGGTGTCATCTTTGTTGAATCCGAAACTATGTTTATACTTATCACCTACTAATGATTCAATATTTCTACAAGTTTCAAGGTTCCTTATAAGCATAATCACAGACAACCAGACAACTGATATTCACCGGACCATGAACCAAGATCGATAAGATAACCAATATCCATAGATTATCACACCAAATCAAAGTATTTAAACATTTGAAAGTGAACTCAAGCAATAACTAAAAAAATGAAGGAACTGCAAAAAAAAATTATACCTAGATGTTAGTACAGTTAGTAAAGGGAAAGAAAACCATAGAAATGTATGTAGGTATTCTCAATCAAACGCAAGATGGATGGTTCAATCAAAAAGTACAAGGTAAGACTTATAAATATTCAAATTTAAGATAGATTATTAAGAGATTGTTTTACATTCGGCAAAATTGGACACTATCAGATTATTGTTATCTCTTGCTACAAACTTAAGACTTACTTTTATGATAATTTGATTTAAAGAATGAATGCATTTCTTCGTGGAGATCTAGAAGAGAAATTGTACGTAGATATTTCTCTAAATACCTCACCAAAGAATGATGTAGGATGCAGATAAAAGAAAGCTCCATACAAGTTAAGGAAATCCTGAAGAGCCTGAATGGAAGGTTTAGAATTGCAATGAAGAAGCATGGCTTCAAACAAAATGATTAAGATCACACTTTATTTTGAAACATTAGGATGAGATGGTGACAACCTTGATAATGTATGTAGAAGATAGGAAATGATGAGAAGAAATATAGAAACTTGCAAATGCATCTACTTACTGACTTTGAACTTAAAGATCTAAAAGGTTTAAAAAAAATTTAGGTGTTCAAGAGGTTTGATCGAACAAAGGAACTTTTCTATTACAAAAGCAATACATACTCTATTTACTCTTTGAAACAAGAATGATCAATTACAAAACTTGAAGACACACCAGTAATACAAAATCATGGAACACTTGAATTAAGCAACTACATATTAAGAAAGATACAAATGTCTTATGAGAAAGCAAATCTACTTGTCTCACATGTAATGTAATCGAACAGTGCTTATATCTAGAATGTAATGCATTCATTCCTGCATCATCATAGTGAAGATGACGTGAATGTGGTACTCTGAATTATATGTTATTTGAAGCCATCATCGGGAACATGAATGTAGCACTATCTATTGAAAGTCTACCTCAAGTTAGTTCATATTTATAGGGGGTAACCTTGTCACTTAGAGAATTAAAAAACAAAAATTTGTAGCACTATCTAGCACTTAAGTGAAATTTGAAGGCATGGCTAAAGAATTGCGTGACATGCTATGGTTGAAAATATTATTGGAAGAAATTGATTGCTCAACTCAAATCATAATGAATCGATTTTGTGACAATGAGGATGTCATTGACATTGCTCACAATCAAGTTCACCACAATCGAACCAAATAAGTTGAAGAACAACATTTATTAATGAAAAAAAGGAACTAAAATAACTCAATTTTCATTTGTGAATTAGAAAATCAATTAGTTGATGTTCTTAGTAAGGTTGTCTCAAGCAAAATAATATATATAGCTCATTAGAGAAGCTGGGGCGTGGAAGATATTTATGCACCAACTTAAGGGGATTTGGAGACATGAGATGATCTTAAAGATCTCTCAGAACAATTACCTAATTTTAGTTTTGAATATTAAATCATTATTAATTTAGAATAATTTCTAATTTTGTCTAGAGAATATAACAAGGTTTTATTTACTTTCTTGTAGCATTGTCTTCTTAAATGGCTCTTGAATAGGTTATAAATAATGTGCCATTTACACAAGTTAATATATAAAAACAACAACAAGCCTTTATCCCACTATGTGGTTGACTACATGAATCTTTTTTCTCTAATGTATTCTATTAATTGTTATATTATCATTAATCCTAATAAATTAAGATCATTTTTTATACTTCCTAATCAAGGATTTTAGGTCTATCTCTACCTTGCTTAACATAGGCCGAATCTAAGACATCTACTCTTCTTACTGTGTTATCAGACGGCTGGCGTTTTATGTGACCAAACCATCTAAGGTGACTCTCTCTAATCTTGTTTATCATTGGAGCTACTCCAACCTTAATATTTAATATATATATATATATATATATATATATTCTTCTTTAGAAGTGATTCCAAGAACTAAAATTATGAGGTACTTATGCATGGGATGCCATGAACAATGAGAGAAACAATGTCAAATCTTTCAATGACAATATCTTAACAGTCTCACTGATCACATGGCCAAGTGGAGCCGCACTAATAGTGAAGCAAGCGAATTTGGTTTGAATCACAAACTTGGTTAGAAATAGTTCCAAGTAACGATGACTCCAAAGAGCAGTATGTGATTATAAGTGGCTATCCCTTATTGAAAAAATTTTACTCCAAATATTTTAGAAGATTTTTCCCAAAAAAAAAAAAAAACTAAATATTAGCCCAAATAGATGCATTATTAGAGTTAAAAAGTTCAAATTTTCAATCAAATTGCTAAATATTATAAATTATTAATTTTTATGATAATTAGCTAAATATATTGCATTCAATATAAGAATTACACAGACAATTTCATTGAGCTACAAACAAATATAATAAGACTATCTAGCTCAATCAAAAGTGGCTCAAAAGATTAATAAAAAAACCAGTGTTGAATCTTAAGAAACAACAAAACGACTCTTTTCAGAAAAACAGAGAGAGCCTCAGTAAATAGCTGGGAGAAAGAAATGTCTGGGACTCGGAGAATATTTGTTGTTGAAGAAGATGACGAGGGAATAGTTGAAGAACGAAATTAATGGAATAAATAGTAGCTGGGATTAAATAAAAATGATTAGTGTAAAAAATGCGATGATTGGAACTCAAAGGAGGGAAGGTACTGAGAACAAGGACAAATAATCAAATGCTTCTCTAATGGGACTGCATATTTTGCACCTGAAATATTTTGAAACCCCGAATCATGAATTAGAAACAAAAAATAAAAAAAGGAAAGACGACGACATAATTGTTATAAAAAGAAGGAAATCGAATAGGATATTTTCATCAAACTTTAATTATAATAAATAATCAATAAATTCTTATGTTATATTCTCATCAGGATGTTTTCACCAATTTTTTTTACCTATAGTCGATGGATTCTAACTCAAGCATCAGAAGAAAGTACCAAAACCTTACTCATCTATTAGCTCGCATTGGTCAAGAACAGTTTAAATTTTCTGACGTTTAATTGTTTAGTGCAATGATACTAACAAGTGTCAAAGTTACCTTCTTGAAGCACAGCCGCGTTATTTCATCAGAAATCTCCAAACAGTTTCAACCACAACAGTTCAGGAAATCTTAGATACTTCACCTTATACAAAGAAGGCGTTCAAATACAGACACCGCACATCATCAATCTCATGGAACAATTTTGTAACCCTTCATCTTATCGATCCACGAAACAAAGGAATTGCGTGTATTTCGAAACCCCAAAAAACCGTGTTCCTTGCTCTTGTTCATGGAATCCAGGTGTTCCTCCGTATTCAGCATAGCGTCAGCAAACCACCAGTTACCCACCTCCAGCTTCGTCGGAGCAAGCTGATTCTCTTGAACGATCTTATCCCAGAGCTCTTCTTTCCCCTTCATCGCAACCTCCAATTTAAACCTTTCCTCCTCTCCATTATACCCCACAGCCTCCAATTCAAACTGCTCTGCCAGTATCGTCCACAAATGCTTCCACTTGAACACGTCCCCGTTGCTGGAGTTAAACGCTTCATTCTTCGCATACGGATCCACAGCCGCCCAGATGTGCTGCTCGGCGATCAGATCTGCGTCGGAAGCATCACTGAAACCTTCCCAAGCAATCCTACTCCCAGGCCACCGCAGCGGCTCGCCCTCACGCTTGCAGATGGCCGCGTAGACGCAAAGCGTGCCGACCATGTTCATCAGGCTGGTTGGAGAAAAACCAAAGATGACGGTTGGTCGATGAACAGACCAAGTGACTGCGCCATCGCGACTACGAAGGGAGTCAAATAGGGCGTCCTCTTGTGCGTAGTAGAAATTTGGGGCAGGGAGACGAGGGAGATCCTCGTGGAATGGGGGATCGTGCGCCTTGATCTTTCCAAGGGAATCGAAGCTGCCGAGGTAATGCTTGCGGCCGGTTTGGAGGCTAACGTGTTGGAGATTGGGCGCGGAGGGGAGAACGGCATCGAGAACGTTGCGGAGCATCGCGGTATTTGCAGGGATGTTCTCGGTCTCATATTCGCGATTGGCCCACGCGACGTAGAAGATATGGGTGACGTCGGTGAGGGGGGAGAGTTTGGCTAGGGCATCGGCGGGGTCGGAGATGTCGCACTGGATGACTGTAAGACCATCATAGGAGGAAGAAAGCCAGGCAACGCGAGGACGACGGGAGACGGCATAGACCTTCCAGGGTCCACCGGGAAGGGGAGGATGTCGACGAGGCTCATTCCGACGATGCCGGTGGCACCGATCACGAGGCCGACACTGGGATATTTGCCGGCGGCGGATGGAAAGTCATCGTCGAGCTTCTTCTTAACGGCGCCAATCGCACCGGACCACCACCAGCTCATTGTCGACGGCGATACGGAAATGGGGATCCAAGCTGGCTCGCGTAACTGGTCCGAGGTCGCCTTCGCAGGTTAATAAGAGCGGACACTACCGACTAGGGATGTAATTCTGATTCACCCGTTGGATACGGTTCTCATCCAAATTTGACCTAATCCAACACTAATATTATACATATTAAAAACTTTGATCTGAACTTACTGGATATGAATCAGATTGATTATATATATATATATATATATATATATATATATATATATATATATATATATATATATATATATATATATATATGATAAATTCAAATAAAATTTGAGTTAAACTAGAATTGTATGATTAAAATCAATTCAATTTTAAATTAATAAGTCAAAATATGATTAAATTCAAATTAGCTGAATTTGATAAATTTTGAATTTTAAGTTTAACCCAAATCACATGACACTAAAAACATTCGAGCTAACTTGAATCTGATTTTTTTTTAATTAGTTTATGTCAAGTTATTGAGGTCAATTCAATTGCGAACACCCTTATAGAGAGGCCAATTCAATTGCGAACACCCTTATAGATGCGCATAAAATTAAACACTCATTCTTATTTGTTTTTACTATTTTGGAATTATTTTTATTTTATTTAATCATTTTTAGTGAGTGATTGAGAGTTTAGATCTAAAATTTATATATAATAGATATGTCACTAAACTCTAAAGACGAATCTTGATATCAAGAATCTCATTCTGAGTACAGTGAGATCAATCACTTAAAATATAATTGAAAACTTTGGAGTATCAGTCGGATCCCTAAATAACTCATAAATATGGAGTGTTTATAATCAAATCGAGCGTATTGACGTGATCTACAAAGTAAGATCTCTTAATTCTGACTTCATTTTGAGCATTCAAATACTTAAAATATATCAGATGATCGAAGGAATCATTTTGAACCATCTGATGGAGTGGTTTGGATTTTGCTTATATTTACAAAAATGATACTCTCATAGTTAATAAATAGCCCCTCATTCTTCATATGAGAGGGAGTCAAGCTAAAGAAATGAGAGAGCTCTGAGACTCGAAGAATCTCAAAACATAATCGTCCCGATCATCGCCAATCCGCCGCCGATCAACCACCACCGCCGACTCCATCGTATTCCCGCCGTGCCGCCATTGGCTACACCATATCGCCATTATTGCCACCATCGTGGCCATCACCGCTGCCAACCACTCGGTATCGCTGCCACTGCCGCTCGTCCAAACCATCGACCACATCGGGTTAAGCGTGCCACCACCGCCGACATGGTCATCGAACCATCGCACCATCTGCGCCGCACACCAACTACGTGCTGATCACCACCACCATCATTGCCGCGAAATCACACCGGATCATCGTCGCCGGCCAGCCGCTCGCTTTCACCATCGCCCGACATTCGTCGGATCACCGCCGACCGCTAGCTTCACCATCGCCGCCATTTAATTAACCGTTCCAACTTTCGATAGTTTCTTGAATCATCGACTACCACCTCAAGTCATCCGAAGCTTCACAAAACTTACTCTTGTAAGCTATCCTTCTTCAACTTTGGAGAAAGGATAATAATTGTAACAAAAGCTGATATAATAAAATTATTTTGAATTTGGCTAGGCCCCGTGATTTTTTCCTTCTTTTTTTTATAAAAATTTTGAGGTCTCAAAATCTTTGTGAAAACTTTGTGCAACGCCAAGACATCGAATTTTTCTACTATATGAGAATCTTCTAGACGCAGTTTGACGTCATAAGAAAGAATCACAATCAATCTATGTGAACACCTACACAATGGCCAATAAGCGTAATACTCCCAACAACGGAGCCCCTCTCTCCAACTCCCATCATTCCCGAAGCCAATCCTTAAACTAAAGATGTCAAGCTTACCTCATTTCCTATAGTATTACCCTATCCACAAGGTATATCGTGAACCTCTAGAATATCATGTTTATCAAATAAAAGAGTCTCAAAATGAGATAATTCAACTTTCACGAAAAACACGACGGTCACTACTACAATAAATGCATCTCCCCAAGATCAATCATTAGCTGAGAGGTCAAAATGCAGCAGGCCTTCGCCATGAAGTTCCTCCACTTCTAGACCGTGATGCCGACTTGCTTGACACTGCGAGTTCTACTCATTCATCACTTACGTCTTAACCAATTGTTAACCCACCAATTATTGACGATGGCTTGGCACGTTCTTGTCTTATTGATTCATCCCATCATATTATACGTGCAGAATTATAATGCTTAATGCGAGAAGAATTCTACCTTAAAGATAGAGATCATTTTTCCTCTCATTGCAGCTATGATGAGTCTTCACCTTTAGCTGAAACAATTCTTCAATATCTTATTCCCGTAGGTTTCAAGCTTCCAAGCATCGACTTATATGATGAGGCAACCGACCCATATAAACACATCAACCATTACAGAACCATCATGCACATCCAACGAGCTCCAGACACACTGCTTTGTCAGGTCTTTCCAGTTACTCTCAAGGGTCAAGCTCGCACTTGGTTATATTCCCTCCAAAGGCAATTTATCCATACATTTGATGAACTCGCCAGAATTTTTATAGAACAGTTTATTGCGAACCAGAGGATCATTAAAAATTCCTCTCATCTCTCAGACATTCATCAAAATGAAGGTGAATCACTTAAGGAGTGCTTCCAGAGGTTCTTCTTAGAAGCTCGTCAAATACCAAGGTGTACCCTGAATTACTAAGAAGAGTTTTCCTTAAAGGGCTTCATCCTGGGGTTTTCTACTCATCACTAATTAGTGATACGGTTCACTCACATGCCAACTTGGTTCATCATACGGAAGCACAAATTTTTATTAACGATGCTATCAATGTACATCGAAAGCAGTTCAAGCAATATGTGAGAAACAATCATGGATTGAGAGGACAACTCTTATTATAACCTCGAAAGATTATTCATGTAAATATATGAGTAATGATTATGATATTCAATTTCCTTGTCCACCTACTTGATTGCCAGTCATAAAATAAGAAAGTCAAGTTTGTGGAGTAATTTCACCTTTAAATTCGGATACACGTGACAATCACCTCATACCAATCAATATATAATCGATCCTGGGATTGATTTGACCCTTCTATCTGAGGTTAATATCATCAAGTAACACTTTGACAAACAACCTCGAATGGGTCAAAAATTATTGGCGGATTGCTTTCCACCTGTTCTATACAAATTAATGTCAACGAGTAACATTATAACAAATAACTTAGGATATGTCAAAATCTTTGATGTATTTCTCTCAACCTCAATCATACAAGTTAATGTCATCGAGTAATACTCTGATGAATAATCTTAGATATACCAAGAAATTTTGATGAATTTTTTTCAACATATTATATATAGGTTAACGTCATCAAGTAAAATTATGACAAACAATCTCAGATGGGTTAAAAATCCTTAGCGGATTCGATTCGGCATATTCCATACGGGTTAATGTTATCAAGTAATAGTTTGACAAATAATCTCGGATGAATTAAAAATCTTTGGCAGATTTGAATTGACATCTTTCATACATGTTAATATCATCAAGTAACACTTTAACAAACAACCTCAAACGGGTCAAAAATCCTTTACGGATTCAGTTCGACCTTTTCCATCAAGTTAATGTTATCAAATAACACTTTTACAAACAACCTCGGATGGGTAAAAAATTCTTGGCGGATTCGATTCAATCTCTTTCAAACAGGTTAATGTCATCAAGTAACACTTTGACAAATAATCTCGAATGGATCAAAAATCCTTGGCTGATTCAGTTCGATCCCTTCATTATAGGTTAATGTCATCAAGCGACACTTTGACAAACAACCTCGGATGGGTCAAAAATATTTCACAAATTTTTTCAATCTCATCCATACAAGTTAATGACATTGAATAATACTCTGACGAATAATCTTGGATAGGCCAAAAATCTTCAATATATTACTTCTAAGTTCTTCCATATAAGTTAACAGCATAAACTATCAACTGTTGAACAATCTATTGGAGTTTCAAGAAAATTAATTTTCTATAAGAAAAATAGAAACTATGGGGCCTTGATCGCCTCCAAACCTGATAGGTCCAAAGAGAATAGTTGACACCTATTTCAAAGGAAAATCAGAGCCTCGACATATGAACTACGGGCCTTGATCATTTTCAAACCCGGTCGGTCTGACGAGGACAGTTAACACCTCTTTCAAGAAAAAATTGGAGCCTCGCCGTATAAACTATGGGCCTTGATCACCTCCAAATCCGATTGATCTCACAAGGCAGTTGACACCTCTCTCGAGAAAAAATTGGAGCCTCGTCGTATGAACTACGGGCCTTTATCGCCTCCAAATCTCATTGGTCCAACGAGGATAGTTGATGTCTCTCTCGAGGGAAAATCGGAGCCTCGTCGTATGAACTACGAGGTTTAATCAACAAATCAAAAACCTTCTTTTTAGAAGAAAGTCAGAGCCTTGCTGACAAAAGAAAAAAAAATTTTACCCTTAGCCCCTGAACTTCTGCTGGATAATTTCTCATCCAACGCTGGAAAATATTAGAGCATATAAGAGAAAATTGTGTCTCTTTACTTGATCCCAAGGGGAGTTTATAGATCCACAATAATAGCAAAAATTGAATAAATTTTGAGAAAAAATTTGAAAATATTTAAATAGATTTTGAAATTTCTGCACTTAAATTTATCATTCATTTTATAAAAGTGCAAAAAAAGAAGAAAATACGAAAAAATAGGAGAAAATATAAAAAAAATATAAAATTTCCATCATTTACATCATTGGCATTTCGATGCGAGCACAAGTTGAGCAGATTAGCCATGCGATGCATGTAGCACTGTGCCCTGGTCTACATGTTCACCCGCGCCTCATCCGCGCATACCCATCGCGTTAGCGCCAACTTCCTACCATCGTCGCGATGTGCTGCACAAGTTGGCCATGACCTCTTTCTGGCTTTGTTTTCTCACATTCATGGCCTCATGCACTGATGACGGTCTGCCTGGTCATAGTCTTGTGCACCCATGAAGATCTATTTTCTCAAACTATATCTGATGCAAAGGTTAATGAACCTGCAAATTTCATTAACATTGAAGTTCTTATTTCAATTATTTGACATATATTTTTAGATAATAAAGATGATATCATCCAAAAATAGGGGGGCAACTGATATGTCACTGAAAACTCTATTAGTTGAAGCAAGAATCTTGATATCAAAAGCAATCTGATTCTAAGTCGAGACTAGCACAGATCAAATACTTAAAATATAATTGAAAATTTTGGGATATCATTTGAATCCCTAAATAGCTCCTAAATATGGAGTGTTTATAGTCAAATCGAACGTCTTGACGAGCCAGATCTAACAAGCCTAAGATCTCTTAATTATGATTTCATTTGTGCATTCAAATACTTAAAATACTTCAGATGATCAAATGAATCGAGTCGTCGATGGAGTGGTTTGGATTTTGCTGATTTACAAAAAATGTCACTCCATGATCTATAAATAACCTCTCATTCTTCAATGAGAGGAGCCAAGAAGAAGAGAGTTATGAGACTCAAGAATCTCAAAGCATAATCAGACGCATCGTTTTGGATCATCGCCAACCATCATTTCACCGCCAATCGCCATCGGCACCGCAATCACCAGCCGCTAGTCAGCCATATTTCGTTCTATCGCTGACTACAGATAACGAGGGTCTCGCCGTATTCCACCACACTTATTGTCACCGCCGTATACTTACATGCGCCGTACAGCCATCGGATCACCGCCATCGTTTACCATCGCTAGTTATTGCCAACTGCCACCTGACCATCTTTTGATAATTTTTGTCGGATTGTCATACCACCATCTCAAGTAAGTTTCGTTAATCAAAGCTTCACAAACTTACTCGTAATTATCATTCTACAACTTTGGAGAAAAATAATAATTGTAACCAAAGCTCATATAGTAAAATTATTTCGAAGTTGACTAGACCTCGTGATTTTTCTCTTCTTGAGTTTTCCATATAAAAATCATGAACTCTCTCAAATTCTTTTGTTGTGTGTGTGAAACTTTTGTGCAACACTAAGATATCAAATTCTTCTATTCTACCGACCCGAACCTTCAAACACGTAACAATAATAATGTGTGTGAGTTTATGATTAAGTCCGCTCATGTCGTTAAATTTTTTAAGTTCTTTATATTTTGATTTAAAATAAAATATATTAATTTTGATAGTTATTTTTAAATATTTAAAATATTTAAAATTTAATATATTTAAAAATAATATGATTTATTTTAAAATTTTAAAAATAAAAAATATTTAAAAACACATTAAACATGCATCATTTTAAAAATAACATAAAATTAAAATTAAAAATTTGATCTCAAATATGCTCTAAATCTAAATAAATTATAAGACGAATGGAAATTAAAAAATTGTAAGTAGAATGAAATGAAAGAATTGAAATATAATCTGATTGATTTAATTTAATTTTAATGTAATCAACATTTTAAATAAAATTATGTATATTAAAAAGATTTATATAAATTAGTTTATAATTTAATAAAACTAATTAGATTACATTAAAAAAAGTAAAATTTATAATAATAATAATAATAATATTCCTCATGGCTCTCGCTTCTAAATATTTTTGTGTAGGGCTGTCAAAATAGCTCGTTGATCGTGAACAATTTATGTTTGGCTTGTTCATTAACTAAGTGATTCGAACACTAATAAATATTTCAAGCTCGGTTTATAAAAGAGCCGAACATGAATAATTCTTTATTCGATCATGTTCGGCACGATTTAACTCGAAAAAAAAAATTATATATATATATATATATATAAAAGTTGCAAGTATAACTTAGTGGTTATAATTTTTATTATGCAAAAGATTGGCCTAAGTTCACATCCTATCTCTTCGAGCCGAATGTGAACACTGAAATTTGAAGCTATTTCGAACGTGAGCATAACACGAACAAAAGTTCGGATCGCTCAAGCTCGTCTGGTTTATACTCCTATTTTTTTTTTCTAGTGCGTCTAAGGTTTTAAAGGCGTCGTCCCCGAGAAAATTAATCAGCGAATCTGGCATTTTAAGAAATGCTTGATCTAATCACCGATTTGGCAAAACTACGGTTGGCCGTCTCGATGACGAACATAACATCAGCATATCGATCCAGAACTTCGAATCTCGGATCAAGCTATCGACATGAAAATGGATCTGATCCGCCAAATGGTCACCAAAGCGACATATTTATAGTCGGATCGGCTCGTCAAGGCCATCCAGCGAATCCAACATCACCCAATTAGACATCATTAAGGCACCCGGATCATCAAAATACGCCCGTCGATCGGGGATCGCCTTGGGCCGTCAGATGGGAGTGGTTGGAGTTTTCCACAATTTACGCCACTCCCAAAAACTATAAATAGAGCTTCATTCTCTCTTAGAGGGACGGAATCGATTTGAAGACGAGAGCTCGAGAACCACCGGTCGACGACGTGGCGATCTATCCCATCAGGTGCCACCACAGGTGGTGCACGAAGATCGGAGTTGCCCCAGGAGATCGCCCCAGGACTAGAAAAGACAGTTCAGCTCCTTTCTCCACGAAGATCGAGGTTGCTCCCAGGAAGATCGTTCTGCGGCTTTTGGGAAACTTCTCCCCTTGGGTTGGAGTTGGCCGATGTGTATTTTCTACACTGAATATTGTTTCGCTGTAAACACCTTCTTCTAGAACTACGAAGCGAGGACACGTATCTTTGAACACATAGTGAAAGTTCTCTGACTGGGCAAGGCCGTGGTTTTCCTTAGCGGGTTTTCCGTATAACCCTTCGTATCACTGCTTGTGTGTTGGATAATTTTTGGGCTACGGCGAAGATCTGCATCTGGAATAAAATTCTCTAACGCATAGTTTGGCCGTCTGTGGGAACAAGTTCCCCATTGCTATATCTCCAATATGGTTGGTAAGCGGGGTTTGCTCCAGCGCTCCTCATTCGGATCAAGGGCCAGTCTCCAACACTTCTCTACATAGACTTACGTCCCGGTGAGGGTCCGTCGGGCCCCTCTTTGGAAAAAATTCAAGGATGGAGGATTCCCGAGCGAAATTCTTGACTCTGAGGAAGGGCGGCAAAAGCGTTCAACACGCTGGAAGAGCCACGGGTTCCGACCCTCGGCATAATCGATTTTCTTCACGAGAATGATTGCAGGAATGCGGATCAACAAGTAGAGAACCCTTGGCGGCACATCCAGATCTTTGAACTTACGGATACGCGATTCTACTCACCCCGAATGGCTCGGACCTTATTGGTGAAACTCCCATCTTATCTGCGATGAACTTCGACGGCAGTGCGGAAGAGTTCCGTGAACAACGAATGATCCATTCTCCGCCTCTTCCAAACTTCGTCCCTTCGGCAGATCATCTCGCAGATTAGCGAGATTCAAGCTTCCCGGCATGGACCCTTACGATGGCACCGTCGATAAGCATATCGATCACTTTGAGCGATCATGCACATTCGGTGTGCAAATGACCTGTCTTGTGTCGGTATTCCGGCGACTCTCAAAGGCAGACTTCGTACTTGGTTCTAGCTCAGGGGTCCGTCAGATCATTTGGAGAGCTTCGCCGATTTTTTGTAGAAGTTCTGGCGAACAAGAGAATCATCGGGGATTCATCACATCTCCGAATCCGAGCGATGGAGAGTCCCTCGAGAATACTTCGAGGTTCTCCTCGAAGCGAATCTGGGGGTAGATCAGAACTTTTGAGGCGTGCTTCTCGGAGGACTCCGGGGATACTTATTCATCATTAATCGCGGAGGTCCATTCTATCTTGACTGGTCCACGAATAGAGCACAAATCTCCGGCGAAGCTATCGGTGCTCATCGGCAGCAGTTTGAACCACCGGCGGGGGAAGGTTCCCAAAGGTGATGTTCAAACATCTCGAGAAAAGAGAGAGCGACAACCTCCCCAAAACCTCCTCGGCGGCGACCTCGGATGACTCGGAGAGGAAATATCTGACTCTCAACCGTCATGCGAACATCCTGCTATTCGGGAAGAGGATGGCGTCAGTGGCGCGACCTTTAAAGCACATTGGAAATCAAGAGAATTACGCCACTTTTCTGGAGGGCGAAGAGTGCCAGCGAAGGAGGAGATTGAAAGACTAATCGTCGTATCTAGGCGTTTTATACAAAACCAACCAGCTCGTCCGGCAAATCTTTGAGGGGGCAACCCTGGAAGGAGCAGCGGTCGGAGAGATAGAAACAATTGCGGGAGGGCGTGTGCTCAGCAAATATTCATTCGCCTTTGAGCGAGAAGAAGTCTCGGGTTGACCATTCTATCACCTTTGATGATTTAGATCTAGAGGGCTTCATCCCACATCAAGATCCCCTTGTCATCGGTCAGTCGGTGATCCATGCTTCAATATTAAAGGATATTGATCGACAATGGGAGTTGGTTGATGTTCTTTTTTACTCCACTTTCCTTAGCATGGGTATAGAAGAAGCTTCAACAGCGGCGGTCCATGGATTTGATAATCGATCCATATTAGTGGAAGGGACAATCGTCTTCCGTAACTCTTGGAGAATTTCCCCGACCAACCCACTTGATACAATTTATTGTAGTCAAGTCAGTCAATCCATGCAATATTTGGGAGACCTCTCCGGTCTATTACTAGATCACATCATTGCCTCACCTCAGATGAAATTCACACCGGTGGCATCGGCGTGGTGGTGGGAATCAACGGATAACCTGGCGTCTTTATATCAAACAAGCCGACCATTTACGTCGGTAACCCTCACATCGAGAACTTGACTCGAGATGAGGATGCCTCACGAAAGGGCTTCTCCGGTTGAAGATGTAATTTGTCTTCTATCTCGAAGTTGATCCATCGCGAAGGTGAAGGTGGGATCGTTCTGTTGTCTCGATCGGCTCGAGTCGTAGATTTTCTGCGTAAAATCAAGATATCTTTGCACGGGCGCGATATTACGGGCATTGACGGAAGTCATTACGCACTCCTCAAAGTTGACTCGACCTACCTGGCGGTGTCTGAAGAAAAGAACGCTTACGAGCGATTGCGGTCATAGAACAAGAAATCACCAAACTTACGGAAGTCAGTTCATTGAAGTCTACTACGGTTGGCTAACGTGGTGAGTCAAGAAGGCCAGCGGTTCGGAGAATGTGCGCACTACACTGACGCGATGCGTATGCCCAAAGATAGCTTCCCCGCTGCGTGTCGACCAACTAGTTGATGCGACATCAGGACATCGAATCGCGACTTCATGGATGCTGCAGCTACAATCAACCCGGGATAGGTCAAGGTCATAGTGGACTTCCGCGACCTCTTCCATCTGAGTTGTCGTGATAGCTCGATATGGATAAGTTGGCAATCCTCATATGCGCACAACTTTCTCCATAACGAGTTAACATCATCAGTGGCGCTCAGATAAATAACCTCGGATAGGTCAAAATCCTCGGATTCAATTGACCTCTTCCATCTGAGGTTAACATCGTCGATGCACTCAGCAAACAACTCGATAAGTCAACTTCTATAGACCGCTACAACTTTCTCCATAACAAAGTTAACATCATCGAAAACGCCCCATACACAACTCCTGATAGTCAAAATCCTCGGATTCACCAATCTTCCATAGTGTTAACATCGCCGAGTAACGCCTGATAAACAACCTGATAAGTTGGCAATCCTCTGGACGCCACAACTTTCTCCATAACAAAGTTAACATCATCGAAAACGCCCGATACACAACCTCGATAGTCAAAAATCCTCGATCTAATTCGAGATCTTCCTATAAGTTAACATCGCCGAAGTAACGCCGATAAACAACCTGATAAGTTGGCAATCCTCTATAGATCGCCTACAACTTTCTCCATAACAAAGTTAACATCATCGGTAAACGCCCGATACAACAACCTTGATAGTCAAAATCCTTAGTGATTCAACTCACTTCTTCCATAGTGTTAACATCATCGAAAACGCCTCGATAAACAACTCGGATAGTCAAAATCCTTAGGGATTCAACTAACTCTTCCATAGTTAACGCCATCGAAGTCACGCTACAAACAACCTCGATAAAAAATCTCGGGATTCACCTAACCTCTTCCAGCAACGCCATCGAGCACACACGACAAATGGATATAGTCAAAGATCCCCTCAGACCAGCTGCCACTACCGCGCCATCACCGGGCCATCACCGACAATCTCCCGGTATCTCCGCAACTCACCGTCATCATCGCCACTGCCGACTACCGCCGCTTACCGCCGCCGACCACAACCTCAGAATGGCCACCGCCGCCGCCATCGCCGAGTAACGCTCGATAAACAACCTTGATAAGGTAATCTAGATCGCTTACAACTTTTCCATAATGTTAACGCCATGCAACACTCGACAAACAACCTCGATAGTCAAAACTTATACCTCATACAGTTAACGCCATCGAAAGCAACACGACAAACAACCTCGGACTCAAAGATCTCAATCTAATTTTCTTCCATACAAGTTAACGCCATCGAAGTCACACTTCAAAATGTTTGATAGTCAAAGATCTCCGGCCATAACTACCGCTGCTACTTTGCCGCTATTACTCCGCTGACTTCGCCGGAATCTTTCTGGCTATCATATCGCTGATTATCCGCGCTGACGACCGCTGCCGCCACTGCTGGTTGCCGGCCATCGCTTAATTATCGCTGACATTTCATTTATCGACGCTTATTCTACGCGCCGTTTCAGCTTGTTGCCGACCATAATTCGGCTGCCAACTATTGTTACCGACTACTGCCGCGGCTACTATCGCTGAATTCGTTTAATTCGCCGGCTACCACCATCATCGCCGGCTATCTTGACTACCGACGCCAGCCACCATCATCGATTACGCCACCACTATGGCGGCCACCATCGGGCGCCATCGCCTCGCCAACCCCGCCTCCCGGCTATCGCCTCCTTCATCGCCCAAACCCGGACGGCCTGGCTGCCCGACGCTTCTTTCGAGATGAAAATTATTCCAAGGAGAGTGCCCAAACTCCCACCGTGGGAGGGCTATGCACTCGCTTGGTGGAGATGAAGAGGAGGTTGATCCAAAAAGAGTGCCCAAACTCCCACCAGGGGGAGGGCTATGCACTCTAAGAGGAGAAGAGGAGATCCAAAAAGAGTGCCCAAACTCCCACCAGGGGGAGGGCTATGCACTCTAAGAGGAGAAGAGGAGATGAGAAAAATGTGCCTTTCCCTCTTAGCCCTAGGGGGGTTTTTATAGACCCCTTCTAGGGGCAAAAGCGTAAAAAAACCGCAAACCCAAAACCGCTGCTCAACCCCTTCTGCTCACTCAAGGCCAAGACTCATGACACATAAGATGGCCACAGCTTCGCTGAGTTCACAAGGCCAAGATCATACATCCTGCTACTTCTGCCGAACTGTTGGCCCACTGTCAAGCTGCGGCCCATGGGTTAACTGCCGCCATGGCCGAACTGCTGCTCATGGGCAGAATCACGCCGATTGCCATGCGGCGAATCTGACCGGCTACGGTTTGCGGGAATCGCCACGTCGAACTGCTGGCATGCTTCGGACTGGCCAAATTGTTTCAAATTTATCAGGCCGATTTCCTCATCCTGACTACACACAGATTGCTCTGCTCAGATCCGTCGCATTCCGGCTGAACTAATCAGCTCATACATAAGAGGCTACAAGGGGCTATGCTGATAAGGCGCTACATGACGCTCGCATGGCGCTACGGCACTGGAAGCTCTGTTTCGCTCCTGATCGATCCATCTAAATTCGCTCACGATACTTACACATATTTCATGCGTGACGCTTCCATATAATAATGTGCTATGAAGATCTTTCTCTCAAAATATTGATGGACTCTCAAATTTCATTGAGAATTTGCTATTTTCAAGATTGACATATATTTTGATGACCGAGATAATGTCACCCAAAAAGTAAACGATACGCCCTAAAATTAATCCGATCAAGCACTAATCTCAAGGCATTTTCGTAAATGCTTCGATCTAATCACCGATTTCAAAGTTTACATAAACCGACCGCTCGATGACTAACATAGCAACATCATAGTCCGATCCAACTCAATCGACTGATCAAGCTATCGAGCATGAAAATGGATCCCGATCCGCCAAATGGTCACCAAAATCGACATATTTATACGATCGAGCCGTCAAGACGAATCCAACGAATCCAAGATCACCCAATCGACATCATTAAGGCAGTGATCATCAAAATACACCGTCGATCGAGGGATCGTGACCGGGCCGTCCGATGGGAGTGGTTGGAGTTTTCCACGAATTTACCGCCACTCCCAAAAAATATCTATAAATTTCATTCTCACCTGAGGACCGAATCGATTTGAAGACCGAGCTCGAGAACCACCGACTCGACGCCGACGCATCTATCACCAAAGCCACCACCAAGGCTCAAGATCGAGCGCCTTAGAGATCGCCCAAAGGACTAGAAAAGACTGCCGCCTCTTTCTCCCAAGATCAAGAGGTTGCTCCGTAAGATCGCCTCGCCGCTTTTGGGAAACTTCTCCCTCCGGAGTTGACCGACAGTATTTTTCTACACTCTAATATCATTTCCTCAGAACACCTTCTTCTCCGAACTAACGAGAAGCAAGGACTCAGATCTTTGAACACATAAAAAGTTCTACGACGGCAAGGCTCGTGATTTTTTCCCTTAACGGTTTTCCACGATAACCCCCGTGTTCATATCCCCGCCAGGTGTGTTGATAATTTTGCCACGACGAAGATCTCGCATCTACCGGAATAAAATTCTCTAGCACGCAACAAAGACAAAATAATTTTTATAATTTGTTCAGTTCAATCTGTTTTTTAAAATTGAACTAATAATTAAAATCGAAGTAAGTTGAATCTAAAAAATAATTATTTAATAATTTGAACCAAAATAATTAAATATGCTCGATTCCGTTTGATTTTCTATTTAATTAATTGATATATTTACTTTGTTTCACTTTATGTTTATTTTCTAGAAATTCTCTTTCTCCTTTTTTAGGAACATGCAAAGGTGTGATACGATAATGAAAAATTTAGCCAAATATATATATTTATTTTCTTTTTATCTAACTTTATTTAAAAATAGGTAAGTACGATTGGGATTTAAATTTTTAAGCAAATTAAAAAGAATAAAAAGTATACATAAAATGATTATTTATTATAAAAATATAAATGATGGTAACTTTTAATAGAAAGAAGGAATTTTCAAATATATCACATAATTATTATGTATTTATATATCTAATATTTAAATTTTGATATTTACATATATAATATTTTAGTGATAAAATCACATTAAAATATATACATGCAAAGATATATTTTATCATAATGAATTTGAATGTAAGTAAATAAAAAAAAATGTTTAACAAGTTTTTCTTTTTATTTTGATTTTTAATGATCCACTTTTGACTATCTTTAATTTTTTTTATATCTTTCATTATATTATTTTTGCATTAAACTATCTAAGGTTATTTGACATTATTTTTTTTAAAGGAGCATTTACATATATATATATATAGCACACAATTCTTATATATTTACATCTCTAACATCCAAATATAAATATTTATATATATATATCACATAAATCTTTATTATTATAACAAAAATAGTACTTTTCTTAATTTTTTTGAAGTAAAATTTAGGTTTTGAAGCATAGAAAAGATACTATATTTATTGATATGACACTTAAAATACTACTAGTCGAAGCACGAATCTTGATGCTAAAAGTTGATTGAAAGTTGAATCGAGATCAAGCACTTAAGATATCCTTAGAAACTTTGGGATGTCATTAAATCCCTAAATAACTCTCAAACATTGAGTGTTTATATAAATCGCATCTCGACGAGCGATCTAACGAGCAAGATCTCATAATTTTGACTTCATTTGAGCATTCAAATACACAAAATACATCATATGATCAAGGTAATCATCATGAGCCGTTCGATGGAGAGGAGTGGTTTGGATTTTGCATGTATTTACAGAGACGTCACTCCTCCAATCTATAAATAGTCCATCATTCCTCATATGAGGGGAAGCCAAGCAAGAGAGAGAAGAGAGCTCAAAAGCTTGAAAATCCTCCAGGCATAATCGTGCCACCATCGATGCGACCACCTGGGTTGGTTAGAAACCACCGCCGCCGCCGCCATCAGCCGCCACCGCTGATCCTCGCCGCCAATCTCCGTCTCATCATGACAACCTTCATCGCCGTCGCTTTCCGCTATTCACCATCATTTGCTACTACTAGCAACTACTACCACCTGAACATGACTATATGGTTGTTGTTGTCTGATTTTGGGGTTCCCATTGTCAACCCTTCTTATATACAATTTTGTAATCCCATAGTGGGAAAACTTGTACTCCAAAACAAATATATAGTGAAAGCTTTTAGGCTAAAGCAGCCATTTTTTTCCTCTTTTGAGGTTTTTAATAAAAATTGAGTTTTCTTGTTCACTCTTTAAATACATGTGTGTGCCGATTTCAAAAAGGCTGTAAACTTTACTCTACAACCGGTTTTCTAGCAGCATGCACCGTGGAACTGATTCCCATTATTTCATCTTGTATGACGACCAAGTTTTCCAACAAGATCAAAACTACCATCGAGGTGGAGCATTTCAAGCTTTTAAGGAGTGCAAGAGAAGAATGAAGATTCATCAAACTTCATTCCTTCAATATTCTGCAACTTGTCTCAAAAGATTATCCAAATCCTGATATCTAATTGAATATAAGTTAGAAGCAAAAGAAATACTAAGAAAAGACCAAGGTTAAGGAGCAGCTACAACCACAAACGGATGTTTTAATTCGATCTCTTCCATACAAAGTTAACGCCATCGAACACTTTGACAAACAACCTGGATAGTCAAAAGCTCGGTGGATGATTTCTGCTTCCACATAGTTAACATCATCGGTAACACTCGACAAACAACCTGGATAAAAATCCTCGCAGATTCAATTCAACCTCTTTCATACAGTTAACGCTATCACACCTTGACAAACAACCTCGATAGGTCAAAATTCGCCGATTCAATTCAACCTCTATACGTGTTAAGCATTTGCAACACTCACAAACAACCTCGATGTCAAAATCTCACCATTCCAACCTCTTCAACACGCAACGTTTAACATCATTTGAGCAAAGATCGACAAACAACCTAGGATAGTCAAAAGGTCCTTGATGGACTCTACGCCTCTTCCATTTGCTAACGCATAAGTAACACTCGATAAACAACTTGATTCAAAATCTCGCTGATTTAATTCAACATCTTCCATACAGCAGTTAACGCCATCAGTCACTTTGACAAACAACCTTGATAGGTAAAAAATTTATCGCCGCCTACGCCGGTTAATCGCCATCATCGCCGAATTCATCGGTCATCAATTTCGACTACTTGTCGTTACCGTCCATACCGGTACGATCATCATGCTGGTCGCTAACACTGCTATTTACCGCCAAGATCAATCGCTGCTCGCCGGTAACCATATCGCTGGCTACACAGCTTTGGCTATTTCACGATACTGACACTGTTTACGTCATTACCAAGCATTTCACGCTGCACCGTTTCGCTGGCTACGACCGCCGCCAATCGTCTGCATTTTTATTCACATCGCCGTTATTCACTAATTGATCGCTGGCTGCCATTTGACTGCAGCTTGTTATTACTCACGCCGCAACATTTTGCTTATCTTTATCGCTTACCATTATCATCTCGGTAATCCTGCCACGTTGCGTTATCCTGCACATTATGATTACATTGACTACCGCTGCTTGCAGCTTTTCGACCACTGCCGCTAACCACCATCGCATTTTCACCACTATTGCCAATTTCAATGTTCAGCCACTATCTGCTCTACGATGACGCCATTGGCACTGTATCATGTTGCGCAGACCAACTGCTTTTGCCGCCAACTATTAATGCCACCGCTGCCACCATCGCCGCCGACTATCAACGAGCAATACCACCATCATCGCGCCATTTGTTATCACCGTTGAGTACCATCACTCCACCGCGAATCGCCAGCATCGTCCAACCCTGCCCCATCGTCTTTGATCGTCTAAACCCGGCCAACGAGTTACACCTCTTCGAGGGAAAAGAGCCCATGAACTGCATGGCTTGTAAAGCGGTCCGACGAGGTATTGACCTCTTTCAGGAAAATCAAGCTCGCCAGATGAAAACCAGGCCTGATCGTCCAAACCCAGGCATATAACGCCAGGAAAATAGCTCAGTATAAACCACGGCCATCCCTCACTAAGAAGCAGAAAAAAAAGTGGCCTTCTCTTAGCTCTGGGAGTTTTATAAATGTGGGGATAAAAGGAAAAATTGTCCAAAATCTCAAAATTTACCAACTGTTAAACGCATTTGGTGGCTCTGGGTAAAGACACAACCGCCCTGTTCTGGCGCCGCCCGCCTGATCAAGCTGGGTTCGAGCCACCGCACTTACGCCCATAAGCGGCTTAGCGGTCATCCGCTGAACATGGCCCGACGCTTCGCGGCTACCGCGGTTCGCCACGCTCGCGCAAATGACGCTTCGGCTATCAGATCGCTGGCTGAATCCATGGCCGGCTCAATACTCTTCATGAATTCATTCATACCCGAATCCAGAATAAATTCACTGCATACCTACACATATCCAACTGCATCTATTTTCGAGTCAAATGCTCGACTGTTTCTCAAACAAAATGTGTGGTTAATTTCAAATTTCATTTGCTATTTTTAAGTATTTGACATATATATATTTTGATGATGAGATAATGCCATCCAAAAAAAAGGAACTTATATGACTTAAAATACTAAAAATAACAATCTTGATGTTAAAAGCAAGTTGATCCGTTGAAACCGGTCGAGATCAAACACAAGATATCCTGGAAACAGGATGTCAATTAAATCCCTAAATAACCCTCAAACATTGTTTATAAATCGAAAGCTAATGACCAGACAAGATCTCATAATTTCAATTTTGAGCATTCAAATACACAAAATATATCATATGATCGGGGAATCATCAGTCAATTGAGAAGAGTGGTTATTTTGCATACGCCACTCCTCCAATCTATAAATATCATTCCTCATGAGGAGGGGGAAGAGAGAGAGCTCTAAAGAAAATCCTCCATAATCGTTGTACCAGGCCGCCACCACCTGTAAAACCACCATCGCCGCCGTCGTCGCCACCGGGATCCTCACCATCGCCGTTCTCATTTGCTTCCATCATGACAACCTTCATGTTCATTCACCATCATTTGCTACTATAATATCACTGAACGGATTATATTTATTGTTGTCGATTTTGATTCATATATTCTTATATACAATTTTGTAATCTATGAAAACTTATACCCAAAATAAATATATGTAAAGTTTTTACGCTAGCTAATTTTTTTCTTTTGAGGCCACAAAAAATTCTAAGCTTGTTATAAATATATGGTAGCAATATTTCACAACAGCAATAGAACTTTTATCTTAGAACAAAATATTTATAAATAATAAATTTTAGATGTTAGATATATAAATGCATAAGAATTATAAAAAATAAATATATATATATATATATATATATATATATATATATATATATATATATATATATATATATATATATATATATATTTCCTTTTAAATATATATAAAAGTTTTCATAAATTTTCAAATAAATAACTTTTTAAAAATAATTAAAATATATATTAAATATTTTATGATTTTAAAATATAATAGCATCATCATTTGCCAATACCAATAGCACTGTTGCCTTATCTACACCCTCATAGTGGCCTTATTCTCTCCATTATTTTGCCCCTATTGCCCAGTCATCATCTACATAATAATAATTATTAAAATAAAAAAGTTATTGCAATTAACATATTAAACATATTTTAAAAAATAAATTAAAAAAATATAAAAATGATCTCAAATGATCCTTTAATATTTTTGTAAAATTTTTATCTATTTTTTATTTTTCAAATATAAGAAAGTGATAATTCTTACACCTAACCACTTTTATGCATATTGATATTATGACTTAAACTATTTGTTCATATGTGATTATATTAAGTATTTTAATAATAGTAAATATGATAGTATGATTATTTTTCTAATTTTTAAATTTTGTGATAATTGGAATGAATTTGAGAATAAAGGTAAAAATAAAAAAGGTGAAGTTGTTTTTAACTTTTTGTACCCTAAGAACAAATTGATGTATTTATACTTTTGACTAAAATATAATAGTTATCCACTTAATTATCATATTGTTAGTACATATCTCAAAGTGCACAAATTCATTATTGATATTAAGCTCATGAAAAATATTAGACATTCTAGTTAATATATTCTTTTAAAATTTATAAATCAAGCAAAAATATTAAGTTAAAACATAAAAAAATCAAATGACTATAATGGATGAATCCATGTTAGAATCAAAAATCGAGCCCAAAACTCAAATCAAACTCAAAAGATATGAAAACTTTGAAATACTAATTGATGATTAAATGATTAAATTTGACGTTATAATGAATTGAATTTGACGTCGAATAAATCACATCACTAAATCAAAGATATACAAATAACCAAAAACCATCTATGATCAAATGAATCGATATACATATCTGTTTTGATGTTGATTTTGAATGACAAAATGTCCTCTCATATAAATAGATCATTCTCAAATATTAGCAAGAACTGAAAACCGAGAGAGAGAAGTTGTTATCATCGCCATCCGCCATCTATTATCGCCGATTACCAAACAACCATAACCAAGATATGTTGTAATCAATATGGAATTTACATTGTGATTTCACATATAATAATCGTTATCGGAAAACTTAAACTCAACTTCAAAACATATATATTTAATCTAAATTTGATCTTTTTTTCCTCTTTCTGGGATTTTTCTACATAAAAATTATGGAGTTTATTATTCTCTTTCAATCATCTGTTATTATATTTATAAGCTCAAAGTTTATTCTCCGCTATAATTACCTCCATACATATAACGTCGCCACAAAAAATTCAGACTTTGAGGTGACATGCAAATGGCTCAAATACAACGCCACTAAAATGATCAACGACCTCCATTGATGAACTTATCTTCGGGTTCGTAACATCGAAACCTATAATATTGCATAATCAAAGATCGACTCATGTAATAATGGAATAAAGTGAGGCTGTCCAACGACCTCCTTCATAAAATTAATTATTTCAAATATCAAATCTATCAAGACTATTTCCACTCACGGTTACACGAATTCAGATGTAAGCGACGCATTTGAATTGAAATGACTCACTGACGCCGAACCAAACGGCTCCGACGAAAGCATCTGCCGCTTTAGATTCTAATAATAATATATATATATATATATATATATATATATATATATATGTGTGTGTGTGTGTGTGTGTGTCATTTTATGAAACCATTAAAAATTAACTTAAAATCAAATTAAAAAATCTAAAACCAATCCTAAGCCCTATTCAACCCTGCTCGATGCCATCACATCCTCGCTGATCCCTCCACTTCACGCAGACAAGCCAGGCTTTCTGCTGACGCCTGACTCCCCCTCACTGCAGGACCTCCGGCCTGTTTCCTCTCACTATAAACCTCTCCTGTCTTTCTCAACCATAAGACTTCCAAAGTGGGCATTCCTCTGTCCAAATGAAATCAAGATTTTTCTTCTTCCACTTCCTCCTCCAAATCTATTCCTTCTTTTTTTTTCCTTCCAAATTGACACCCTTGTTTTTCACATCCCTTCCAAAACCAAAGAAAATTCACTTATTTTTCCATCATTTCTTCCAATTGAACATCCTTATTTTCTTTCATTTTCAACCAAATCCACCTGTATCCTCAAAGAAAATCCACCCTTATCTATTTTTCCAAATTAAATCCACCCTTATTTTTCCCTCATTTCCAAATCGAAAATCATTCCTCATTTTCTAATCCATTTCCCCATTTCCCATCCAATTCTCAATCGCTTCACAAGAGGAAGAACACCATGAAAAGTTCTTTCTTCAGCTTTATCATTTCCAATTTCTTATCATCAAGAGAAGCACACCAAAGAGTTCTTCTCTTAGTTTTCATATCCCCACATCTCTTGCTGATCTTTGTAGCTGAAAAAATGAAATATATGGAATATATATATTTGTGTTTCTTTTCGTTTGAAGGCCCCCATGCTCATAAGGACGAGATGAAAAATCTCAAAGACATTCACGCATGAGGGCAAGAGTTTCAGATCCAGATGTCGCCCTAGACCTAAATATAGTCAAATTTTGAAATTTTAGAAAAAAATGAAATAAATACATTGTTTCTCTTCTAAAGTTTCAAGATGCCCATATGAGAGTGGCTATGAAATCAAGACACCACTACGCCTAAAGGTAAGAGAGCCAAAATCCGAAAATTTCAGATGGCTTGCCAAAATTACAAATCTTTAAAAAAAAGAGAAAGAATGAACCTTAAGAAGTTAAGTAAGAAACTAAAGAATTTAACTAAAAGTGTCAAACAAAAAAAGGAGGAAAGAAAATGTCATACAATAAATATAAAAGTAAAACAAAAGATGAAATTAAATTTATCTATGAGAGTGAAGAATCTAAATTTAACCCAACCTTCAAACAAATGGAATGAATGTGACTTCTGGCCTTATTTAGAAATTAGGATAATGAAGGTCCACTTTCAAAAGAAAAAGAGGGGAAAACAATGGAAAGTTTGAACAAAAGAAAAAGGAATGTAGGAAGTTCAATAAAAAGAGGGGAAAATCTACTCAGGAGGTAAATCTTCTTTAAACAACAAATTAAATTGTCTTTGAATCGATAACTTAAAACAAGGTTCATCACCTAATCTATAATTTTTACATGCAGAAGAGATGATACTAAATCAAAATCTACAAAACCATATCTCTTCAATAAAAAATATTGAATTTTATTTAATTATGATTTTTAAATCAATGATTTCATTAATTATAAAATTAGCTTTTTAAATACTGACGTGGACATAGATTTCAAGTGCAAATTTTAATGTCAAAAGAAGCAGTTAAATTAATTAAATAAAATATAAAATCAATCTCATAATTCAAAATAAAATTACCTAAATTACTAATCACCCGATACCCCACACTGCAATTAAATTCAAGTGTTGTCATGGTTGCTTCCCGGTTTAGTCTTAATTGGGTCCGGTTAACAAAACTTAAAACCTATAATAAGAGTTTTAAATCGTGAAATATTTGAGAAACTATTAGTGATAGTAGATCTAATCCTCTAGCAACTAACAGGTTGTGATCTAAAGCTCTTAAACATATTCAAATTAATCAATTTTCAAATCAAATTTAGCAATCTAAATTGCTTAAATGAAACTCTATCATTAAAAAATCAAATCAAACCATCTATTTCACAACTATTTATCTATAAATTAAGAAAACTTGTTCACATATCAGTGTTCTCATTATGTTCACTCTCAATCAATCTGTAAGATATATGTTCGTCCTTTAACCACATGAATAAAGCTCACATGACGACACCGAGTCCTCGACGGGTGGTTTGGCCAGCCACTCCATTATATTATGATCAGACCGTAGTATGCTCCCAATGCCTTTGAGTTGAATCATAGGTATACTTGATAGGAAAACAACCTCTCAGGTAGCTTAAGATTGTCTCTGGACAAACACCACCCCTACCTGGATTTCTTGGATGATGTAACCCATGTGATGAGGATCCTTCATCGTCGACTACCTCCTCGACTAAGTAGACTAGGACCACGCCTGATGACAAAATCATGGGATCTAGATCCACGCCATCATTCCCCAACCATCGATTTGTAAATGATAAATTTCATAAATCTTAAATTTTAAAACTCTACATGTGCTATTATATCTAGCAGTAATCTAAACTAGCCTTAATCGAAAGTCTCTCTCACTTATTGAGGGGTAATTAACTATGGCTTTATAAGAAACCTAACCATATCTAAAGTCCTACCAAAATGAGTGAAATCTCCGGGTAGTGTCTTTATCTACTATTCCATATGCCTTTTACATCGACATTTTTAAATCATACTCTCTTCAATTTAATTTGAGAGGTGGCAATTTTTGCTTTATGACTACTAATGATTCTCTTTCCATCTTTGGCTAGTCATATATGTAAGAGTAATAAAATTTTTGAAAATTCAAAAAAAAAATGGTGATTTAAGTGTATAATAAATTCAATATGAGGCTCTATGTAGAATGAATCATTCAAGAGTATATCTTTATTACACCATTATTTTGTTCAGTATCTGATCTTGAAAGTATGGGGTAAAATAATAATTAATTACTAAATCCCATCTTTCACTTTTGCAATGGATCTACAAAGCACTCCTTTCACCGCTCATAGTCGAAGTAACATCTCAGCCAACCCATCATCAACACAGAGATGTTGGCTACCATTCAATTTGGTAGCTTGAATTTCTATATCGTTGTGGTACATTCGTCCAGGTGCTTGAAGGCTCAATTGAAACTTTCTAGCCATGTGTGCCAACCAGTTCAACCAAAATCAAGCCAAGGAGTTCTCCCGATAGAGAACTTCAATTTTCAAAAGGTTAGGTCAATTTGAAGCTCCATGAAAAGAACCGCGTGCAAACTGTCTTTAATGCCTCGTGGTACAAACGGCCTCGATTGAACCTTGTACTGAAAACATGATCATGAAGCTTCCTCATCGAAGCAAATTAACAAGAAGAGAAATGTCGAGAGGCTCAAGATCCCCTTTGAATGACCTAGTGAATAAAGCACTGTCAAGAGTATCCTACCCACAATAACTTTGACAATAAAGTGGGTAAAAGGAATAACTAGTAAGTGGTTTCTGAAGAACCAACCATGTCAAGCTCCACCACCACAGAGAGAGATAAAACACTGTCTGTCAGGATACATAAAGTTCTCAAAGTAGACAAGGATAAAGGCCTAATGAAAAGAAGATTTAGGCTGGTGATGAAAATACAAGCTCCACCAAGAAAGTACATCTCTTATGGTAACTGCCATGAGCCAAGACGCTGGTGAGTGAGCAGACACTGACCCGTCCAAGAATCCAAAAGGTCCGGAAAGGGTAAAGCAATATGGAGGCCAAGTCCCCATAATGAAACTTTAAATAATGAAGAGGTGTGACATCCGATACATATACTCAAAAAATTCACCTCAAAATAACTCATAAAGTGGATACCCAAAAGAAAAGATATCATTGATGAAAGATATGATGATCGACACCGGAGAATCTCTGGGATCCCATCACATCGATTCACCCTAAGAGAAGTTGACTTTGATCCCTTTAATAGAAGAAGTATTTGTTCACATTGAACCAGATCCAAGAAATGCGATGAAAAAATTCATGCAAGAAGAAAATAATGAAGAGGACACTATGGAAGTGGAAGTTGTCTATATGGTTAGAGATATAGATGAACTTCGCCATCACCATCAACAACACAACTCGGGAATCAACTGAATTCGACATTTATGAAGAAGAGTCTTCACAGAAGAAAATAAAGGATGGATCTTCGATCTTTATTGAAGATGAAGAAGAAGAGGACCATAACGAGAAAGATATCATGGTGTCGCCTATATGGTTGAACCTGAAATGATCACCTTACATGCTTTTATAATCAGTCATCGTTAGCTCCTACAACCGTCTCTCGCAAATACAAGGAGAAGGCGTCAAGTTCTTCTCAAAATGAGCAAGGAGCAGAACAATAACAAGAAAGAAGAAGAAGAAGAAGAGCTGTACTGATTGATGCCATGACGCTAGAAAGAGCAAAGAGAAATGCGCAAATAAGTCGAGATAAGAAATTGCAAGCTGGTACCAAGATGAATGATATGATGGTACAAATGAATATCATGATGGATATGAAGAATATCACATCAAGTGCAACACCTATTTTGTCTGCTAATCAACAGCAATAATACAACTTCTATACCACCACTATGGTACTGCTCACAAGACATACTATGATGAGAAACAAAGTTAACTCACTACCTCTACCAACAATTCAAAATATGGCTAACACATGAACGATAATAACCGCTATAAATAATAATCAATGAAAAGATAAAGGCCATAGCCTCGAAAGCAGAAAAAGTGGTGAGTAAGGGTCGCCTACCCAAAGAATATGACCAAGTTATACCCAAAAGGTTACTTTAAATTTAATACTTTAGCGTTGGTAATCCAAAGCAACATTTAGCCCAATTTAAGGCTACTTGTGGTAACACAGAGGGAATGATGCACTACTTTTCCATTCATCAAGACGACCTCACCGCTTTTGAATGGTATACAGAATTATCAAATGATTCAGTTAAGATATTTGCTGAATTAAAGACTATATTTGTGAAGAGGTTCATCAGTGCAATTGAGAAAATCATAATCACTGACCTTGCCTTACTGAAAAGAAGGAAAGATGAGTCAGTGAAAAAATTCATAAGTCATTGGCGTAACCTAAGTATGAAGTGCGAGTAACAATTGGAAGAAGAACATGTGATTCAATTGCTAATGGAAAATCTAGATGATAAAATGACATCATTTTATGCAATTGCAACATTCCGTGACTTGCTCGATAGGTGGCTAAATTTGAAAAGTTGAATCGCCTAAGTCTGAAGTCTATGCAGATAAAGCAAAGAGAAACAAACCTTCAGACTCAAGAAGAAATGAAATTCATGCCGCTTCCTATAGCTCAAATGGAGAAAAGAGGGTGATATATAATGTGGATAAAGGAAAGCAACCAATGTATAATGATGATAAAGGAAAGAAGCCTATTTATTCTAATCCACATCCAAAATTGGTATTAGGAGGCAATGACAAACCTCAAACTTTTTCAAGTGGTGGAGAGCATCCAAAATAAATGACAAGCGATGATGAGCGAATGTGATCATCTCTTAAGGAAAAGATGAACAAAGAATTTTTTTTAGAAGGGATAGTGTGACCAAATTATTTCGGCAAGCAATCAAAGTTGGTCTACGCTACAAATTAAAAGAAGAAGGATCAAGTCAACAATCCAAATTATCTCCTATCATCGGATGATCTCATCCTATTGAAGATTATTATGTCCTCAAAGATTGGCTAGAAAGGAAGTATCGACGAGGTGAATTTACACTATACGATAGTGTTCTAGTCAACCCTAAAGAAGAATCTACAAGGATGATTAGTCCTCTTCTGTATCATCCATCAAAGACAAAAGGAAGGAGAAATTAGTTCAGACTGAAGAATGGAAAATAGTAGTCTCCAAAAAGAGCATGTTGTTAAGTGGAAATCCTCACTTGAACCTATATTGAACTTAAGAGAGATGCCTAAACCAAGTATTTGGGCTTCAACGATTTTGATAAGGCTACATTACAACATGATAGCCTACTAAATGCAGCCTCATAAATCAAAGAAGTCAAGAAGAAAGAAAGATCAAGAAGAGAACTACAACTCAAAAGATCATTAACAATTAGAGAGTATCACCAAAGAAAGCAACCATTTAGGCTTGTGACTTCATGCCTAAACTTCATTGTTGAATCGATGAAGAAGATAATGATGAATCTTGTCCATTAGAGAGATTCAATCATCACATGATGTCGATATTCTTCAACATCGCTTACTCAAAATGACAGGGAAGTGACAACCAACCCATCAAAATTTTTATCGAAAGCAAGAAGAGCCTGAGGAGCTAACGTCTAAATTTTGTTTAATGACTCAACAAGATAATAGTTCGATGAAGATCTATGTTTTCTCGAGAAGAGTCACTCATCGATCATCATATGAAACATGACGTTGAAAAATGAGTCTAGCCCTTTTGGCCAATCTTCCAAATAAGAAAATTTGAAGAAACTACCTCTTCAAGAATTTGAGCAAGATAAGGTGATTCAAGTTGAGAGAAGTGGTAAAGTCTTACCACCTTCATCAAAGAAGGGAAATGCAAATAAAGACAAATAAACAAATTGAAGTCAACAAGATATCATTCAAAATCCTAGGATAAAGCCTAAGTCAAGCGAGAAGATAGATTATAATATTATATTACATATGAGAAAGATCCCAGCATAATTGAGTGTGTACGAGGCTCTCTTGATGTCAAAAGACCTCCAAAAAATTTTGATACATGCTCTTAAAGATCCGAAGAGTTATGAAGCTTACTTTGCTAAAAAATGCATGATTAAAGCATTGCAAACTCAAGATGTCCCAGTAATCACACTTTCTAAAGAAGATCTTATGTTGGGAATGGCAGATCACAACCATTCTCTATATGTTACTGCAGAGAATGATGACATCTCTATCAGTTGAATATTGATTGATCTAGGTTCTCCTATCAATCTTATGAGTCTAAAAATATTAAGAGGATTATCACTGATATCCAACATCTTGGGAGAGATAAGTTGATGGTTCATGAAAGTGAAAACTTTCTTTTATTCTCCCACAAGTTCATTTATATACGTAAGCCAAGTTTCATGTAATCGATGCCAATACATCATTTAGAGCTCTCTTGGTCCATGGTCATGAGTATGGCATGGTCCCATCAACTATGTACCAATATGAAGTATCTAAAAGAAGGAGAAGAATTCAAAATTCATGGTAACCTACAACCATTCTCAGTCCATGAAGCAAAGATTTATGAAGATGCAAAATATTTCATTCCTAAAGAGCCTAAGCCAACAGAGCCTCCTGAAGTGGTAGCATCCACTTTAGGAATTAAAAAGCAATTTTACAAAGTGAAAGAGCAGAAGCGAAGAGGAAGAAAGAAGGCAATGTCAACTCTTCCTAAAGCACTTGATTCTGCACCTAAGTTAAGAAAATTAGTTCCTCATTTGGGAAGTGACACAGAAGAAGAAGATATTCTTGTCAAACCTAAGGGAACTTATAAGCTTTCAAGAAAGGCAGAGTATGAAATAAGTGATTCTCGACTATGATTTTGAATCTACTTATGAAAATAGAGTTCGATTTGCATCAAGGAGGATAGCTTGTTTGGAGTCGATGACTCACTCAAAAATATATCCCTCAAAGGTTTCAAAGAAATCAGTCCACTGAGGTTCATAATATTGAAGAATTGATAACATTCTATGTGCACGTTGAGTGAGTGGAACAAGAACTCTATTTTACAAATCAAGAGTCTCACCTCAAAATTTTGACTACTCAACATGAAAAATGATAAGATAGTACAACAAGAATACCAATATACTATCACAAAATTATGAAGAATGATGCATAAGCTTGAAATTCATATTGGAACTGCTAAATATAAGACTCAAATCTTTAACAAGATGTGGAGCCAAAGAAGTCCTCATGCATCACAAAGAAATGATAAGTTTATCACTAAAGGTCTTGGGTTCATTGCAAATCTCATCAAAATAATGCTTGTTATAATATAATAGAAGCTAAGATAGAAACTCATAGTGATGAAGAAGATGATTCCCATGAAATTCTTCTTAAAAATGATGAAGAAGTAAGCCACTTGAAGAACTTGAAGATGGTGGACAAATATTATGGATGAACTTAAAGAAATCAACCTAGAGTTGAGGATGATCTCAACTTTCGCCGCTTCACTGATGAGAAAGTTGAAGAGCTAAAAATGCTACTTTGAATTGTGGATTACTTTTGAGACATATTCAAATGCCGCTTATCCGATGTAGTCATAAACTAGCTATTAAACTGATGCAATGCTAAGCAAGCTCCTAGAATGAGATTGAGATTAAAGAATAGGTAATTGCAGAAATTAAAAAGCTAATTGAAGCAGGCTTCATCCGAGAAAAGTATGCATATTGAATAGCCAATATTGTCATAATTAGGAAGAAGAATGGCCAAATCTGTCTCTGCATTGACTTCTAGGACCTAAATAAGGCGTGTCCAAAAGATGACTTTTTGCTTCCAATATCAGAATTACTAGTAGATAATACCTCCAATTATGACATGTTCTCATTAATGGACGGATCATCAAGATACAACCAAATCAAAATGGCACCTGAAGATGAAAAATATACATCATTTGGAACACCTATTGGCATCTATTGCTATACAGTCATGGCATTTGGCTTGAAAAATGCTGGAGCTACATAACAAAGAGCCATGACGCATATTTTTGATGAGTTTATCCATCAAAAGGTGGAATGTTATGTTGACAATCTAGTAGTAAAAAGCTTAAATCATGAAAATCACTTCAAAGACTTGAGAAATGTATCGAAGAGAATCAGAAATATGATCTCAAGATGAATCCTCTAAAATGTGCATTCGAGGTATCCTCTGGAAAATTCCTGGGGTACATTATACGTGACAGAGGTATTGAAATTATTGCTAAAATCAAGGCAATGGAGATGCCTCCAAAAGAGTTTATGTCATTCTTACAAGGATAGCTTGCATTCATCCATCGATTCATATCAAATCTATCAGGACGTTGTCAACCATTTGCAAGGTTGATGAAGAAGGATGCTCCATTCAAGTGAGATAAAGACTACCAAGAAGCCTTCAATAGCATTAAAAGCTATATGTTAAATCCACAAATCCTTGCAATGCCTACTCTTGGGAAGCCCCTCATTCTATACACAACTGCATTAGAAGAGTCCCTTGAGCATTATTAGCACAATGAAGAAAGCAAAGAGAATGCTCTTTATTATATCAGAGATTGGAGAAATGAGATACTCCGATGAGAGAAGCATTTAGCATTGATCTTTGCACCAAAAGCTTCATCACCATATGTTATCTCAAGATTCCTCATCTCAAGGATTAATCCGCCAAAATACATGATAAGACGTTGACAGTTGAAGATGCTTTACAATTTGATATCACATATATTATGCAGAAAGCAGTGAATTGACAAGTCTTAGCAGATTTTCTTGCTGCACATCCTATCCATGCAGACTCTTCCTTTAATGATGATTTGCCTGATGAGAAAATTATGCTCATTTATGAAGAAAAAAATAACAAAATTGAGAAATGTACTTTGATGGAGCCTCATCGATCAAACAATTCCAACATCTAGATTTTCCAAAAGCAAGAGCAGTGAATCGATCTTCATAACACTGAAGGAGGGATAATGAGATGATCATATGGATTGACCAAGAACTAATAATGAATAATATGAAATATTAAGGTCGAAGAAGCTATTTTCATAACATTCAAAACTTGCATATTTTTGATGATTCTCCTTATTATAAATCAAGTACTTGGCATCTATAAAATCAACAAGCTTGAGTTAGCTTTCTATCACTGAGTTCTCGAGCTTATGAAATATCAAATATCACACTAACTCGAAGTCTCGATCCGAGAATAGCAAAGTGTTAGCAAAATTAGCTAAGAAAATGACAAGTATGAATGGTGATTATGTCATGATCGATATTTACCGACGAGTCTAGAGCCAAAGTATCAATCCTCACGCAGAGGGGTTACCAAAGAGGGATGCTCGTGTTGCTCCTCATACTCTCCAAAATCAACAAGAAGTTGTACCAAGAAGAGCTAAGAATGACATTGCTTGAGAAGCTGTGAAGCTTTATTATAGAAGAGCCATGATTGAGGCAACCCTTCATCGACTACTTTAAAGAAGGCAAATTACCAAATAATAAATTACTAACAGCTCAAATTGAGAAGAGAATTATGCCTATGCTTTTGTCAACAATTTTATATCGTAGATCCTTTGAACAAATGTGCTATGATGCTTAAATGAAGCTAGTAAAGTGTTGTTTGAAGTTCATGAAGAACTTTATTCGCCAGTCCCAAGATGGCAAGAAAGATCAAAAGGATTTATTATTGGCCATCTATGGTGAGACTATATCAATCATGCTAAGAAGTGTCATGAATGTCAAGAAATGGGAATATAATCCATCAACCTCCAAATCCATTACACCCTACAATAGCATCTTGGCCATCCGAATGTTGGGGCATAAATGTAATTAGACCAATCAATCCACCGTCATCAACTAGACATTGCTTCATCCTAGTAGTGACAAACTATTTCTTTAAGTGGGCTGAAGCTACCCCATTTAAAGAAGTTACCACTGATCGAGTGATCAACTTCTTCATGCATAATGTGGTTTATAGATTTGGAGTGCCACACCGAATAATTTTTGACAATAGCACAACCTTTAAAAGTATAAAGATTTATAGGTTCGTCGATCGACACAAAATTGATTGGCGATACTCATCAATATACAATCCAAGAGCAAATGATTTGGAGAAAGCCTTCAACAAGACATTAGTCAAGTTGCTCAAGAAGATCCTTACTAAAATAAGAGAGAATGGTATACTAAGTTAATAGAGGCACTATGGGCGTATCAAACCACCTACAAGACACCGACTAAAGCCACTCTTTATTCATTGGTATTTGGAACTGAAGTAATTCTTTCGCTCAAAGTTGAGTTTCTTCACTCCGAATAGCCATCCAATACAATCTAACTGAAGATCAAAATGCTCATCTAAGGATGGAGGAACTCGATGCATTTAATGAAGTTAGATTGCAAGATCATCAAAATCTGGAGGTTTATCGAGCAAAGATGTCCAAGGCTTTTGACCATACAATACGGCCTCGAACATTCCAAAAGGAGAATTGATCCTAGTGCTGAGAAGACTAATTATTCCCAATTAAAAATTTGGTGACAAATTTGAGCCTAATTGGGAAGGCCCTTTTATCATTGAGAAAGTGTACCAATTAGGAGCATACCAACTCATTGACATAAAGAGTGAAAGACCAATACCGCCAATTAATGATCGATACTTGAAAAAATTAATATACATGAGAATACATTCTTATATAGAAATCCTACAATAGGCATTTTTTAGTATACCTATTTAGGTCGACATCGTGCTTCATGCCGAGATCAATGTTACATGGGGCATTTTAGATTTCTATATATAGATGAAATCAATGTTACATGTCAAGATTCTATTGAGAGCATATCAACTCAAATATTGATGTATTTATACAATTTCATCTGAAAAGTTCTTTTAAATGTTCTTTAGAATTCTCTCTGCAAGATATTGGCATTTTTAGTTTATGTTAAGTTTATTTGAGTTGACATCGTGTTATAAGATGAGATCTTCAAATACATTATGATTTAGGTTGACATTGAGCTTTATGCAGAAATCCCTAAATATATCCATAATTCTTATTATTAAGTTGTAGGTTCTTATAGGAACAAAAAAGAATTTATTACTACGCAGGAAAAGACAACCCTAAAATGTCGAGAAATTTATTTCCCAGATTTGCCAAATTGAGATCAAGTCAAGAACTCGTTTGAAAGTTTCAATCAAGTTAAAAATATCAACTCTACATCCTCAAGTTAGACAAAGTCAAAAGGTCAACTCAACAAGCTACAAATGGTCGAGTTTGCTCTCCTCACTCAACAAGATGCAAGAAAAGATAGAAAGAGCCCCGTCATCCCATGACAAAACTACCAACCCATCATAGCTTAAGTCGAAGACTGAGAAGTTCTAAAGGTCGAACTCAACAAGCCCAAATAAGTTGTCGATGCACCTCACTCAACCATAAGAAAGGTCAGAAAGAGCCTGCCGCCCAATGATGATATGCTCAATCTCAAACCGATCCACTTAGTGATTATAAGCAACAGATCCAAGAGATCTTTACTTGATTGATCAGATAACGAGGAAACTCAATTCAATCGCCAAATCAATCTATATGTCCGGGTGATATCTCAATTTATTCTCAAATGATTTCAAGCTCAAAGCAATCAAAGCCAAACTTCATCAAGTTCAAAGAGAAAAGCAGACCAGGAAGCAATTCCATAGTTCATACAAAGTCGATGGAACTAAAGGAATTTCATGGTTATTGAGTTCGTTAATGCACACGCTGCGATATATCTCAACATTGACCCTATATAAGAAAGGTCATTTGTGCACCTTCAATGACCAGCAAGCACAGATTCATGGTAAATACACTTCACAAGAATATGGACAAAATCATTCCTTCATCAAGTCCACAAGTTTAAAGGATAGAAGGAATTTCAAATCCGACCAAGCATGGATAAACCAATTCCCCAGTAGAATCCTTCATCAAAATAAATAAACCAATTCCTCCATCAAACCCAACCAAGCACGAAACTAGGGTTGGAGGAAACTCAAATTGGCAAAGACATAAAAGAAAGAGATCTTCAACAAAGCCATTGAAGTAGATAGTAGATGATCTTCGTATAAGATAAATGATCTAAGTTTTGTACTCACACAAATTAAACCCAAAGCACAAGCATACAATCAAGCCCAGAAACACATCAAAGTTGATCTTCTTATCAAATCCAAAAGCAAAAAAAGTAATAGAGCTAATATCCACTAATATAACAAGATGATATGACCGATAAAAAAAGTACATCATGAGAGCAGACTATAGCTCAAGTCTGTTAAATAACGCAAAGACTTGCTCTCCAGCATCGAGTCCTCAATATCACGTCGCCCAATGATAATAATGTTTGCCGCCGCCAAAGCTTTCTATCGCTTAACATGTAGCTCTCCATCAAATAATGTGTCTAACTAAGAAGCATCTATCAAACTCGAGACAGGTCATGAGTCGACTCTCCAAGCATATCGCTAGGGTCTCACGAAGCTCTCGGGCTCAAAAAGTGCTTGAGCTACAATCGAAGCATCTCATCGTGGATTAAGAACTCTATGTCTCTACAAAGAGTCTCCAGATACTTGAAAACTTGCTCTTCCAAGCCAGTATAAGCTAAAAGGTCCAAAATAGTGTTTGCATAAGATGTGAAGCTGTCTAGTGACTCTAGTGAGTCCAAAGTAAGCCAAGAAACCACGTCCCTCAAAAACATCAAGACGCAATCCTACATGCCCCTGTCATGTGGATTTGGCCTATAAGGCTGATGATGGTAGATCTTAAACTCATAACTTACAACAGGCACTACAAGGAACAAATGAAAATAATCAGCATAAAGCAGAGCAGTAAATTTAAAGAAGTGCATCTAAAGAATAAAGAAAGGGGAGAAAGTACCTGAATATGATAAATTCGACTGAAGTGGTGTATCGTAAGAGATATAATCCTCGAGGATCCTCACTATCTGATAAGCTCCAGGGCTATGTGCTGGCTCAATAGAGGCCTCACTAGGCATGAGGTCCCCCACTTTAGAAGTCCCCCCAAGGCAATGGGTAGAGTCAGGCTCAGTAGAGAAAGGTGGCTCCACGGAAGAGGTAATAAAATCGAAAGTGATAGTATCAAAGGTCGACATGAGTGACAGCCCAACTCCGGAGTCCGCAATAACATCTCTAATGCTGCCTGACACTTGTGGCACTTCATCAGAATCCCTAACTCTGCCACAAGAAGTGGTATCCTCTAACCGCCCCAAGTGGTGCATCTCAAGAATCAAATTTGAGTATCGACACTAAGCATATTTTGATAAAAAAAAGGGAGGGGAGAGAGGACAAAAGTATTGAAAGAGAGGAGCATAGTGATTATACCTCTAGTGCTTAATCTCTTACTAATGGTAACCGACAATGGGTCCTTTGATCTCGAGGAATGCCAAAGTCCTCATCGTACGTTCATATCTCCTGGAACCACGCTCCAAAAAAGGGCCAAAAGATAGCCGTACCCAGGTGAGGTATGTATAGCTAACCCCCATGCGACCCTGTAGAGGAGCTATCTGAAAATGAGCACTAGTACCAAGCCTTAGTAAATGTAGCCAAGCAGCTGAAGTAGCAAAGTAACGTGTCTCAAGGGGTATCATCCTGATCCTCCTGAAATCCACTACACTAGGGATGAATGGCCTACCATCACGAGTAGTCGATTGGAAGAAGCCAAACTACCGTGCAACTCGGTTAAGCTGATTGCCCTCTATAATAACTAGCTGCTCAAACCGATAACATAACCATCCTAGACGTATACTGAAAAGGTACTCATCTACTCTCAATGTCTGATGGTCATGAAGCAAGAAATATCTGTCATTCTCATCAAGACTGTCAATAAGATCAATTCCTATCAAGTCAGAGGGTAAGCTGAGTATATCCGGCTGGTGAACCAATAAAAATCGATCTCTGACCAAATGGGGAGCAAAAAAGAGCATGTGAATCCTCTCCATCTCCAAAGCAGAGTATGCTCGATATAACTGTAAGACTGTAGGATACCCTCACTCTAAAAAGAATGCTGGATACTCAAAACAAGCAAAGACACCATGTATGTGGAGATGTATCCAAGCATATAAGTACTGCCAAGGTAGAATCACATCTAGCAGCTCTAGGGAACCTACCGCAGAAATCACCCCCAATATCTTATAAAGCCTGGCTAATACTGCTGGGGTAAGAGAAACTCGCTCACCTCGAGAGATCCTAGGCTAATAAAGCGCTAACTAAGCTCTATAATGGGGAGCACAAAAATGCAGCCATGTCACTATAAAATGCCATCGTGATCCTCACTCAATCTCTATAGTGCTGGAGAAGTTGCTCCTACTAATAAAATAGGCTTCGCGGTCTCCTCGGATAAGCAACTACCTTCAGACACACCCAATCAAAAAGGGTCATGCAGGTATCCTCAGATAGAACATAATCCTACAAGAAGCTCTGAATCCATGTACTCACAGGTAATGCATCTCATGATCAGATAACGCCCACACAAGGTCGATAATAGTGGTCCGTAAGATCAATATAAAAGGCATAACTAGCCTACCTGCGATCACAATCATCTGAAGGCTGCCTACAAAATAACTCCCCATCAGATGGAACACTCCTCGTAGAGATAATCAAATACGAGAAGACCCGACATAGCCTATAAGTCTAAAAGAGTGACAGTCAACTCCTCCGGGCCAATCCAGCAAGTGTTACTACTAGGATCCCAGAACTCCACTACTCTACGAGCCTAAGAAGAAGGCATACCTCCAAAGTCAATAAAGATACATATACTTCCTCATAAATGCTGACTGTCCATAAAGTATCTTTGTGATCCTGTAGAATATACCTAGCTCATGTGACATATATATGGGGAAGAGTAGGAATTCTACCAATAGAGGAATCCCGAAGCATGTTTAGTGAGCCCGGCTGTAGTTGATGGTGGCTCAGGAGTCTAAACTGTCTCGTCGACTCAATGCTATCAAAGTAGGTTGTAAGACATCACAATATCCGAAACTAACCTGAGCTACTGTGCTATCCAAAGGATTGTAGTCCCCGTACTTCAGCTTAAGGGTAGCCACCTAGTCTACAGGATCCTAAAAAGCAAAGGAATCTGAAGTACAATCAGGAAGTAGGGAAGAGCATGCAAAGAAACCCTAGTAAAAATCATGTCCTCATAGCATATCGGTGTGCTGCTTAATCCTATCTCTGATATCAACATCTCCACGAGGATCATGTCTGTCAATCTCTGACCACGATCGAGCTATCAATGTGTCGACACGTATATTAGAGTCGCGAAGCTGCGATGATGTCTGAACGATCTCCGTTCATAAAATTGATTGCATCGTTAGCTTCAAAATATTGAAATCTATCAAGTGAGACTATTTGTACCCAATTTGGATGAGTCTGCATAAAATGTCGAGATGTCAAAAGCAACGATACATATTTTGAACTGAAATTGACTTAATTTGATGCTGATTTGAACCAAACGGCCTCCGATAGTGAAACGGACTACACCGTTGCGTTCGGAATAACGAAATAACTTTACATTGATATATATTGGCCATGTGATTTTATCGGCGTAAAGTTCACTTTAAAGTTGATTAATTGACTTAAAAATCAAATTAAAAAAAAGCTAAAATCTAATCCTAAGCCCTAAATGAACCTGTTCGCCCTATCCCCGCCACACCCCTCCTTCACGATCCGTCCACTTGCACTCGGGAAGGTGATCGGGTCACCTTCACGCCATTCGACGGCTGGACTTGTTTCCCTCACTTGGCCTCCTGGGTTCATTCCTCTCCCACGCTAGTTTTTTTCTTCTTCCCAATCGCAAACCACAAAGACCTCTCCTCTAAAAGGGCTCCATTCAAATAAAATCTTCCTTCCTTCTTCATCCTCCTCCAAATCAGTCTTTCCTTCTTTTCCCTTCCAAAACTAAAATCCACTTATTTTTTTCCTCATCCCTCTCCAAAACCGAAAATCCACCCTTGTTTTTCCCTCATTTCTCTCCAAAATCGAAAATCGACCCTTGTTTTTCTCTCATTTTTCTCCAAAACTGAAAATCCACCCTTATTTTTCCCTCATCCCTCTCCGAAACCGAAAATCCACCCTTGTTTTTCCCTCATTTATCTCCAAAACTAAAAATGCACCCTTATTTTTCCCTCATTTCTCTCCAAAATAGAAAATCAATTTTCAAATTCCCTCATTTTCCACCAATCCGAAATTTCCCCCATTTCCCTAATCCGAATTTCGCTGCAATCGGAGGAAGTAACACCATCATGAGGAGGGTTCTTCTTTCAGTTTTCGGTGTCATATACCTTGCATTACATTCCCAATTTTTCGTTCACCGTAACCGGAGAAGCAACACCGTCATGAGGCGGGTTCTTCTCTTGATTTCTGACATATCCAACCCTATCTCTTTACCGATCTTTGCAGCACGCAGAAAAATGAGTCAGAACATGTGGAATGTTTGAATGTGGATATATACATGCTTATTTTTCTTTATAAGGTCTTCGTGTGTTCAGGCGCTGAGATGAAAATTGGTTGCGGTCACAATACACCGCTCATTATGCTCATGAGGCGTTGAGTAAGCCAACATCCTAGATGTCGCCCTGATAAAAATGCTTAAAATTTTGTCTAAATTCTAGACTTAGAAAAAAAATGAAATAAATACACATTGCACTACATTTCTTTTTCTGTAGGTTCCAAGACCCCGCTAATGCCTATGAGGGCATAGTGAGTGTGAATACGATTGTGATGTCACAAGACACCACTCGCTACGCTCATGACCAGAGAAAGCTCAAATCCTGACGATCATGCTTAGGCTACCAAAATTGCTTCAAATCTTTTGGCTTAGAAAAAATGTGAGAGTGAAATGAACCGGCTTAAGAACATTAAGTAAGGAAATATACAGCTAATTTTAAACTAAAAGCATCAAATAAAAAAGAGGGAAAGTAAAATGACATACAACAAACATAAAAGTAAAATAAAAAAGAGGGGTGAAAAGCACTTACGAAATTTATCTAAGTAGAGTTGAAAGCCCACTAAAGTTTCTAATGTTCTCTTTCAAATGCTCCAACTCCAACCATTCAAACAAATATAATGGAATGTGATGCTCCCTATTGGCCTTATTTATAGAAATTAGAAAGGATAATGAAGGGTTCACTTTCAAAAGAAAAAGAGGGGGGAAAATGAATGTAGGAAAGTTTGAATAAAAAGAGGGGGAAAACGAATGTAGGAAAATTTGAATAAAAAGAGGGGGAAAATGAATGTATGAAAGTTTTAAAAAAAAGGAAAGGAGGGGGAAAATGAAAGCTACTATAAGGGATAAATCTTCTTTTAAAATAACAAATTAAATTATCTTTTGAATCTATAGCTTCAAAATAAGGTTCGCCACTAGATCTGCAATTCTTTGTATAAACAAACAGAAGGCAATACTAAATCAAAATCTACAAAAATCATAGGGCTTTCTTTAATAAAAAAATTAAAGAATTTTATTTTAATTATGATTTTCAAAATTAATAATCTCATTAATTAGATAAAAAATTTTATAAACACATGTCGGACATGAGATTTCAAGCAAAATTTTAATGTTCAAAAGATGCAGGCTAAATTAAAATTAAATGAAAATATAAAATCAATCTCATAATTCAAAAATAAAATTACCTAAATTACTAATCACAAGATGCCCACACTATACTAAGTGCTTAAATTCAAGTGTGTGAGGATGCGCTTCGCTTAGTCTTAGACTTGTTAACAAAACCTAAAAACCTATAATCATAGTTTTAAATTAGTGAAATATTTGAGAAACTGATTCTGTCAGGTGACAGTAGATTTAATCCTCTATTAGCAACTAAACAGAGTTGACAAGATATGAAGCTCTTAAACATATTCAAATTAATCAAATTTTCAAATCAAATTAAGTAACAATCTGAAACTGCTTAAATGAAACTCTGTCACTAAAAACTTAAATCAAACTCAATCCATCCACCTTCCACAATTGTTTGTCAAAATTAAGAAAACTTTAGCTCATAAAGAAGCCAATATCAAATCAAGATTACATGTTCACTCTCAATCAATCTCATTAGTAAGGATGTACTGGTTCTCTCAATTTGGAAAGAGCTATACAAGTAGTTATGAGTCCTCTGGGTGGTTTGACAAGCTCTATTATATTATTTATCACGACCATAGTATGCTCTCAATCCCGCCTTTGAGTTCAATTATGTATACTTGATAGGGAAAACATCGTCTAAGACAGACTTAAAATTGTCTCTTGACAAACACCACCAGTCTACAAGGATTTGGACGACGAACCATGTGTTGATGAGGATCCTTCTATCGTCGTTGACCACCTCCTCCGACTAAGTAAACTGGGACCGCAATGCCGGATGACTGGGATCAGATCGGTGCACGTTATCATTCCCTCAACCATCCAGGATGAAATGATAAATTTCATATCTTAAATTTTAAAACTTACATGCCGCTACTATACGCTACGCTATCTAACGACCAAATTTTAATCGAAAGTTCTCTCTCTCACTTATTGAGAGGATAATCAACTATGGCATGCACCTATAGAAAACTTGGAACCATATCTAAAGTCCTCACAAAATGATAAATCTCTAGTGTCTTATCTACTATTTCATCTCGCTTCTCTAAAAAATTACAGACATATTTTAAATTATACTCTCTTCAATTTAATTTATCGAGAGGTTAGTGGCAAATTTTCGGAGCCCACAGGCACGCAACACTAATAAAAAAGGGTTTAAATTAAGGTGGCTATCATAATATAAAATGACATTTAATTGTGTGTGTATATATATATGTATATATATACTGAGATGTATTTTAGAACTCAATTTCATCATAACATTAAATATTCTTTCCCATTTATTTAGATTGATTGATCTATTCATTACACGTGTTTTAGAAAAATGTATATGTTTTTCATATTATAGAGTATTTGACCTATATGCACTCTGCCATTAGGATTTTAAGAATTTGAATTTCTTGTCCTTCGTATATTTATCAACTTAAAATAATCATCAAATAATTAATTTCATGAAAAGCTAATATATGATTTCTTTCTAAATTATTATTTTTAGGACAATTGAGTCAATTTAATAACAAATTCACACAAACAACATATATGTAAACTTTAAACTCAAGACTTCTTGATCGAAAGTCTTAGCTCTGAACCACTATGTTAAAATAACTTACATACTTAGGACTATTAATTTTAGGATTATTAGTTTTATAATACACACACAGTTAACATAAAATCATAAATCAAGTCAATTAATTTCAAATTAATGCATGATTTCATGTAAGTGGTTAGTGCATTTAAAATAAATCATCTTACGTTTACATTAATTGAGAGTTTAAATTTTTAATCAAAAAGTTTTAGATTTGATATGGCATAAAAAATCCAAACAAAAAGCGAATCTTGATGTTAAAAGAACTGATCCCAAATACCAGTCCAAGCACTTTAAATATCATTAGAAACTTTGAGATATCAATTAAATTCCTAAATAGTTTCTAAATATGGAGTGTTTATAATCAAATCGAAATGCTTGATGATGATCTAAGCCTAAGATCTCTTGATTTTGACTTTATTTGAGCATTCAAATATTTAAAATACATTGATGATCGGGAATCATTTTGAGCCATCTCGATGGAGTGGTTTGATTTTGCATGTATTCATAAATCCCTCTAATCTATAAATACCCTCATTCTTTAATGAGGGGAGCCAAGCTAAAGAGAGAGAGCTCAATGCTTGAAAATCCCAAGCATAATCGTCACCATTGATATCACCATCGCCATAAACCATCGCGCCGTCGTTACGCTCCACCACTGCTGCCGCTTTGCCGCGTAAGCACCACATCACATCGCGCCACCAATTGCTGACCATCGTTGCTAACCACTGCTATTATCACCAACCATCGGACATATCTGCTAACCACTGCATCATCGCTGGTTCACTGCTGACCACTGTTGCTGATTACTGCTGCCATCGCGACAACCACTGCTGCTGTTCATCAGCCACCACTGTTGCTGACATTGCTGGTCATTACTGCTAACTAGCCACCGGCTATTGCTCCAACTATCATTGCGGCTATCTCGCTACCACTGCTGCCGCTGCCACACTATTGCTATTGCTGCCACTTGCCGATCGATCGCCACCACTATCACCATCGCTATCAACACCGTACTCGCCACCACGCTATCAATTCATTTGCCGCCGCCATCATCAGAAGCATTTCCGCTATCACCATCATGACTATCATTATCGCCTGTTATTCACCATCATCAACAATATTATAAACTTAATTTATTGATCGGGTGATTGATTCATTCTTCTCATATATAATTGTAATCTCATTATCGGAAAACTTTGTACTCAAATAGATACATAGTGGAAGATTTTACTGCCAGCCATGGGTTTTCCCTATTCGGTTTTTCGTGTAAAATTTTGAGTTTTCTTGTTCATTCTTCAACATTTATGTGATGGATTTCATAACAAAGCTAGGAAACTTTATTCTACGAATCGGTTTTCTAGACGCAATTTGACACCATATGTGAATCAAATCACCTAATCACAATCTCGTGAACATGCATTATCACCATAATATTGAACAACGAGCCTCCCCAACTCCCATCACTCTCGAAACTAATCCTTGAACCAAGGATGCCAAGCTTCTACCTCACTTCTCCTGAAAGGCATGACCTTATTGGTGAAGCTGCAACATGAATCTCTCTAGAAAATCGTGTGCGCTGAATGGAAGAGTTTCAAAATGAGATAATCTGACTTTTACGATGAACACAATAGCCACTACTGTGACAAACACATCTCCGCCAAGATCGATCATTAACTAGGGGAGGTCAAAATGCTAACACGGGGCCTTCTTGCGATCAGACTGAAGTTCCTCTGCTTCCAGACCGTGATGTTGACCTCCTTGACACTGCTAGTTCTACTCGTCCATCACTTGTAGCTCAACTGACTGCTAATCCATCGATTATTGCTGATAGCTTGGCACATTCTCATTTTGTTGACTCTACCCATCACATTATACGTACAGAATTATAACACTTTGTGTGAGAATAATTCTATTATAAAGATGGAAATCATCTTCCCAATCATCACGGCTATTAGGATTCTTCACCTCTGACTGAAGCTATTCTTCAACATTCTATTCCCGTAGGGTTCAAGCTTCCAAGCATCAACTTTTATGATGGGACAACTCACCCATATGAACACATTGACCATTACAGGACCATCATGCATATCCAACGAGCTCCTAACACACTACTTTATCAGGACTTTCTAGTTACCCTCAAGGGGCAGACTCGCACTTGGTTCTACTCCCTTCTAAGGGGATCCATCCATACCTTTGACGAACTTGCCAAAATTTTTGTAGAATAATTCATTACAAATTGGAGAATCATTAAAGATTCCTCTCATCTCTCAGGCATTCATCAAAATGAGGGTGAATCACTTAAGAAATACTTCCAGAGGTTCTCCTTAAAAGCTCGCCAAATACCTGACTGACCGAACTATTAAGAGGAGTTTTCCTTGGAGGACTGTCCCCGGCCTTTATATTCATCATCATAATGCATACACCATCATATTGACTTGGTTCATCGGTGGAAGCACAATTTCACCCATGAGGCTGCCCATCGTAAATAATTTGAATAATCCATAGAAAATGTAAGAGCTGTGGAATGCGATCGATAATCCCATCAAAAGAAGCAGCGCTGGATCTCTCCACGGCCTCACATCAACAATGGAACCACAACGTAAAAATATACACCACTGAACACATCTCGTGTTAATGTCCTAATGACCATTCGAGATGAAGAGACCATCAAGTGGCCACATCCGTTGAAACCAAATTCAAAAAATCATGAGCAATATTGTCACTTCCATCAAAGTCTACACGGCATGCAAACAACTAAAAGAAGAAATCGAGGCTCATTCAACAAGGATATCTGCCGCATGAAGAATCAATCACTCAAGCAAACATAACTCCAATTGGGGCAACCAGACAATCATCACGTAAAATAATAAAAATACATCAATTGGAGAAATTGAAACAATCGAAAGGACTACTATATATCAATCAAGTCCTCATTGCCATCTCTCAAGAACCGAGTTAAAGAAATCATAATCATTCCATCACTTTTAATGACTTGAAAGAAGGAGTCCAAGTTTCATCAAGATCCACTTATCATCGCAGTGGATTGAGACCATGCTATAATGTTAAGAGAATTTGATTGATAAAAGGAGTTCTGTTGATGTCTTATTTTACTCTACATTTCTTAAGATGCTGAGGGAAAAGCTCCAACCCTACAGGACCATTATATGGGTTTGATAATCGCCGCGCAGTAGAGGGACAATCACTCTTCCTTGTCCCGAGAATTTTCTCGACAAGTGACTCATTCAATTCAATTTATGGTGGTCAAGTCAGATTCGGCGTATAACACTATCTTCAGAAGGCCCCTCTAATCAATTTTTGGTGTCATTACTTCAGTATCTCATCTTAAGATGAAATTTTCAACCCCTGTTGAAGTTAGAGTGGTCTATAAAAATCAATAAATAGCACAAGCATGTTACCTCATATAAGCTCAACCACGGGATTCGATGACCTTCAATATCAAAAATTTTAATTTTTGAGATGAAGAAGTACCCCAAAGAGCTTTGCTTGTAGAAGACTTGCTCCCTGTTTCATTGTCAGATGACCAACCTCTACGAACAAAGGTAAGTTGATCTGCTCTCGATGAACAGGGAAAAATACATAGACTTTGCATAAAATCAAGACATTTCGCTTGAGTCAACATATATGCCGGGGTCGACAATGTGATCATGCACTCCTCAAGATTGATCCAACATTCAAACCGATCATCCAAAAGAAGCAAAAGTTTTGCACCGACGCTTCCAAGCTATTGAACAAGAAGTTAAGCTTCAAGGGATTCATATGAGAAGTACATTACCCTACATGGCTAACAAAAATGTTGTCATGGTTAAGAAAATAAATGGAACATGGAGAATGTGTATTGATTCGATCTCAACAGCTTGCCCGAAAGATATTTTCCTCTCCTCGAATTGATCAATTGGTCGATGCTACATCCGACATCAAATGCTTTTTTTGATGCTTACTAGTTACATCAAATAAAATGGACAACCATGAAGAAGCATATCATTTCAAACATATAAAGGTTTATATTATTACCAAGTTATGTCTTTGTTAAAAAAATGGTGCTACTATATCAACGCCTTATGAATAATATTTTTTAAAGACCTCTAGCCACAATGGAGGTATATGTGGATGACATGTTAGTAAAAAAGTTTGAAGAATCACAACATATTTTGACTTAGAAATATGCTTTAACCTTCTTCGACATTATAACATGACTTAACCCACCAAGTGTATTTTGGGTTACGGAAAATTTCTTGGGTTTATACCACGGATAGAGGCCAACCCGAGAAAGATCCCTCAGAGGTATGGCTCCTCCGAAGAATATCAAAGAAGTTCAATGTTTGAATGGACAAATTGTTGCCTTATCTCGCTTTCTAGCCCGTTATGGGGATAAAAACTTATCATTCTTTAAAATACTAAAGGGAGCTAAGATTAATAATTTTCAGTGGACTGGTGAATGTTATACTTTTGAGCAACTAAGAAATATTTAGCATCTCCACCCTACTATCCAAGCCTATTCAAGGAGAGATGTTATACTTATATCTCGCCTCTTCCCATGAGCAAGCTCGCTTTAGTGCGAGAAGAAAATGGGATATACAATGACCAATTTACTATGTCAAAAAATTCTCTATATAGAAAGTCATTATCCACTGACTGATAAGATGGCTTTGGCTTTAGTTTTCTCGCAAAAATTGTGCCATACTTCCAAGCTCACACCATCGCATTTACACTCATTTACCATTAGGGTCATTCTAAACCGTGAGGCATCTGAGGTTAATCAAATGGTAGTAGAATTGGGAGAGTTTGATATCCATTTTCCCTACCGCTATAAAGTATCAAGTACTCGCAGACTTTATTGTGGAATGCACTGCCCCAACTCCAAATGAGCTATCTATTACACCTTTCGCTCCTCACCCTCTATGTTGATGGAGCTCGTGAAATACCTGTCGTGAATCTTACTTATTTCCCCAGATACCTTAGAGTATGGACTTCACCTAAAATTTCACAACCAATAATATGGTCAATATGAGGCTCATCAGTGGTTGAGACTTTCCATCGACATGAAGCTCAAGACTTAATGATCCACACCTCGCCTTGTCACCTCCCAAGTTGAGGGAAACTTTAATACTCATAATTCTCAGCTGGCATAATACCTCAGCTTGGTGAAGCCACTTCTTTCCCATTTCAAGACACATCAAATCATTCACATACTATAAGAGAAGAACACTCGAGCTGACGCTCTCGCTAAGCTCGCTACCTCTGCTAATGGAGATCTATTTAAGAGAAGATATGTTAAAGAAATATATTTTCTTAGTATCCAAGGGTCATGGGTAATACAAGCAATTAATGAGATAAAGGAACCTTTGTGGATGGATCCATCTTTTTTTCTACAAGAACATACCCTTCCTCAACAACCGCAACTCATCTCAAGAAAGCTTCAAACTTATTATTATCGAGGTGAACTATACAAACGAAGCTTTTTGGGTCATACCTTAAAATGCCTCTCACCATCGAGGCGACATATTAAGAGAGGTTCACTCGGGGATATGTGGAGAACATCTAGGAGGAAGGGCTCTAGCCCTTAAAATTATAAGGCAAGGGTTCTATTGGCTTACGATGAAGCAAGACGCCTTGGAGTTCACAAAAAAAATGTGCAAGTTATCAGTTGCACTCTAACCTCTCTCATACACGCATACGAGCTCATCCCTTCAAAGCCATCCTTTGCTCTGGGAATTGATATCATGGGACCTTTTTAAAGATCATGGCAACGAAAGTTTATCATTTTAGACTACTTCACTAAATGGGTGGAAGTCGAACCACTCGCTAAAATCATGAGGCAAATGCTAAATAATTTATTTGAAAAATATAAGATTCGATTCGGTCTTCCTATAAAGATCATCATCGACAATAGAACCCAATTTACGGGAAAAGTCTTTACGCCTTTTTGTAAAGATCTTCACATACAATTACTGCATACGGCTATGACCCATCCTCAAACTAATGAACAGACTGATGCTACCAACAGGACTATACTTAAAGGGTTAAAAATGCATCTAGAGAAGGCTGGGGGGCAATAGGTTGATGAGCTCTCTAATGTTCTTTGGCTTACACACTACATGAACTCCGACTGAGACACCATATAACTTGTGTTTTGCATGTAAGCTATTATACTAGTAGATATCGATTCCAAGTCCAAGAGTTCAATCATTTGATCATGATAATGAAAAAAAACTCGATAACTTGGACCTACTCCCAAACTCGTGACATGGCCCTACTGATCGCTTCCTACCACCAAAGGGTAGCTCGCCACTTCAACGTAAGAGTAAACCTCCCCATCTCTCTTGGGTGACGGTCGCTGGTCTCAAGTCAGCAAAGGCCCTCAACGCAATAAACTCTCACCTTTGGGATGGCCCATGTGGTTATAGCTATGGTCAAGCTGTGAACATTTAAGCTCAAGGATCGAAGGAAAACTTACCTAAACTTGGAACACCGAGAATCTCAAAATATTATCACAATTCTATATAATTATTGTAACTTTTATTTTATCTCGCTTGTCATTTCCTCTTCAAACTCATATCTTGTTAAAATTATCTTATGATTGTATCACCAACCTTATCAAAGTAATAAGTTTATGACTTTTCTTTAATTGTTGCATATAAATCTCCTTCATTTAATCCTCCCACTGAGAATACAACTCATGTCTCGATGATCAATCAAGGGACTTGATCAAACTCTTTCATAAAGAAGTCAAGTAACATTTGACTAATGAGATAGGTCAAAAGTCCTTGGTGGACATTCCCCTCTTCCATACATGTAAGAAGTCAAGTAACACTTTGGCTAGATAGTCAAAAGGTCTGACATTTTCCTCTTCCATACAAAGACAAATAATATTTTGACTAATACCGATAGGCCAAAAGTCCTTGGGAGTTCCCACTACCATCCTCAGATCAATAATATTCACCAATCACCTCGATAGATCAAAACAAATCACCCAAAAAAATTTTATATGCTCACTAACATGATGATATAAGAAAGAATCAAAACTCGATATAAAAAATAATAAATAACAATACATATAAAAAGAAATGCATCCTCAAGTGATACTACATGATATCAACGCCCTCCTCACCACTAGAGATGCTCCTTAAACTCACTCTCAACCCCTTCATCTCCGACCGCATGGTCTTCAAACACTTGGTCGAGAGATGATTCTCAATACTAGCTCCAATTTATGATGTACTAAGTGGATTCCTTTAGAACCTGATGAAGCCTTCCTCTAAAATTGGCGCTCCAAGTCCTTCACTTCAATATCAAGAAAATGATTACGAGCTTCCTAGACATGGTCCTTGATAGCATCACGATAAGTTAGAGAGTTCTTAAAGTCTTCTACAACCATCAAGAAGATTTCATTTACTTCTACTTCTGACATTATAAGCTCCTTCTTAGAAAGGCGATCCTGTAATGCTTTCTTTTCCAGTTAAGAGCTTTCTTCTCCACAAGTGCCTCGAGTCTTTTCTCTTCGTGAGTCTCTCACCTCAATCACTCATCATCAAGTGCTCCACCTCGACACTGAGAGAAAGAGAAGTTGACATGTTCGCTAGCTCTCACCCACTAATCCTCCAGAGACTTCTTTGGCCTTAACACTCATCTTTCGCTCATACGCTTTGTATATATTTTACCTTCACAAATTCAAGATTCCACACCTACAAAATGAGCCATCACCTAATTGAGCTACCTATAATAAAAAAAAATCAAATATTACACAAAGAAAAAAAGAAAAGAAGAAAAGAAGGAGAAGACAACGTAACATGCCTACTCTGACATCCGCCCCATATGTTTTAACACCTCTTAGAATATGACTGAGAAACAAATTCTCCCATTATGAGTTGAGATAGCTAAACTCGTGAGGCCAACCTGGGGTGAACATCTTCCCAGAATATTTGATATAGTCGACATGTCTTCTTTTCTTTAAAGAAGAAACATGCTATCACTGATTTCAGAATGCTTGAAAGAATAATATGAGGAGACCTTTCATCACCTTTACTTGATCTCTTCAGGAAGAGCATGAGATCTCCCTGCCTGAATGGAAAGGCCAACCTTGAACATTCTATCTTCAATATATATTGTCAATGTAACGTAACTCATGAGTTTCTGCATCGTGAATATTAAGAGTCAAGATTTCATTCTATTTAATCAAGAATGGAGGAAGGTCATTCAATCTTCCCATCTCTCGTGAGGCCCCACTCATTTTTCATAAAAAAGAATCCATTAGACCAATTTCTAAATGGATCCTGCAAAAAATTCTATCCAATTCTTATAGCATAAGAAACACGCCCCTCGAGCATCACATGTGAATCTACACATTCTAATAACAAGTATTTGATGAAGTAACACATGCTCTAAAAAAGGCAATCAAACCAACGATGACCACTAAAGCTTGAAATAAAAATTATGACAAAGCTACACCGCATATTTTAAAGATCTCAATCAATTCAGGAGCTAAAGGGAATCGCGGTCCTGCACAAAGAATCATCTTGGAAATAGTAAGTATCCTGACGGAGGTAAACGGGCTCGATCATACTTTTTGTCAACAATAGCCACCAACTCATTAGGGAAATGAAATTTTCTGCGGAGCACCATTAAACTATCAATGATAATGGATAATATATCGCCTCAGAATACTTATGGTTTTCTTCCGGCCATCATCCTGTGAAAATACACAAAAAAAAGAGATAGAAAAATACAAAAGTTTGAGAATAGTGTGAAGCAACTCACTCACCTCAACACTTGGGGATATCTTTTCTTGACTTTGTCGCTCACGGATAACTTTGGATAAAATTTTTCGCCTACGATTTGACAAAAAATATACGCATACTTATGAAAAAAAGAAAAAAAAAACTATTCCTCTCTAATGATACCAAATTACCGCCATTTTTCGAGTGAAGGATGGTTCCTAATCGACACTTCCATCGGCGGTCAACTATCAACCATCATTGAGTTTCAGATTCAATTCCTAAAGAAGTAGAAACACGATGATCTCTAAACTATCACCGACGAAGATGCTGACGCTTCGAAAAAAATTGAGACTCATCATGTGAACTCGCATCTTGACCACTTAAACGATCGTCCAACGAGAAAAGTTCTCGAGAAAACTAGCGACGTGATGAACTACTGCCTTGATCGCCCAACCGGCCGGTCCGACGAGGCTACACCTCTTCAAGGGAAAACCGCAACCTCGCATATGAACTACGAGTCTTGATCACCTCCAAACGTCGGCCGACGGATAATTGAGAAAATCGGTGCCTCGCCATAACTACGGGATCGCCTCCAAACTATTGGTTGATGATGAAATACACCGAGGAAAATCGTCGCCGTATGAACTACGACCTGATTACCTCCAACTCGGTCCGATGAGGATTGACTTCTTCGAGAGAAAACCGAGTCGCCATATGAACTACGCCTTGATCGCTCCAAACCGGCCGGTCCGACGACAAGACGCCTCTTCGAGAAAAAAATCTGAGCTCAGATGTGCCGCTGGTCTTGATCATCAAAGAGAATGACCTTCTCTTAAAAAGAAGGTCAAAACTTCGATGCCAAAAAGAAAAGAAATTTTTTTTTTAATCCTAGCCCTTGAACTTTCGCTAAATGATTTCTTATCCAATGCAGAGGAACACTAGAGCATATATTGTGTCTCCTCTTGACCCTAGGCTGGGTTTATAGCCCACTAGGGCAAAAGGAAAAATAAAAATGGAAAGAAACAAAAAAATCAAAAAATGAAAATGCTCATCTACGCACCCGCCATATTGCACGCGCTCAGTGGCAGCTGAGACTTGCGACGCCGTGCTAAGTCCGGGCGGCCCAGAATCAATCACACCCAAAAGCACCCGCAGACGCATTCGTATCATACTTCCGCGATCATAATCACCTTATGAAGATCTATTCTCAAACTATATGTTAATAAACTACAAATTCCATTGAATTTATTATTTTCAATTATTTAGATATTTTGATGAGATAATGTCATCCAAAATAGAACCGATATGACAAAAATCTCACTAATGGCGAATAATCTGATGTCAAAAGCAATGATCCTAAGTCAAAACTAATCCAATCAAGCACTTAAAATATCATTAGAAACTTTGGGATATCAATTAAATCCCTAAATAGTTTCTAACATGAAGTGTTTATAATCAAATCGATCGATCTGATCTAACAAGCCCAAGATCTCTTGATTCGATTTCATTTGAGCATTCAAATATTTAAAATACATCGATGATCAAGGAATCATTTTGAGTCCGATTGAGTGTTTGATTTTTCATGTATTACGTAAATGCCTCCCTAATCTATATAAATATCATTCTTCATAGGAGCTGTTAAAGAGAGAGAGTTTCTAAAGTTTGAAAATCCTCCAAGATAATCGTGCTACCACTGACGACAGCACCACTGGCTGCTTAATCAGCCGCTACCATCACTACCACCGCATCTCGCCGTTAATCGCTGCCGCATCACGCACAACTACTTATCGGCATTGTCACTACTGCCGCTGGCATCGCCGTTTACCACTGCCGTTTATCACTCTCAATACCACGCTATCGCCAACTATCAACGCCATTGCAACATCATCGTTGTTGCTCATTGCTTGCCGCTATCACCATCGTTTTTTTGCCAACAACCACTGCTGCCGGATCATCGCTACCATCGTTGGATCTTTCTACCATACATCGCTGCCGCCGCCTTACCTTTCACCATCACTATCACCGCCATCTCCGCCGGCTATCATACCGCTGCATCGTTTTTGATACCGTCGCTATCATTAATCGCTACCAACAATTATAACATAATACGATCGAGATATATTAATGTTCGACGATTCTATCGCTCTTCTCATATACAATTAATTCTTTATAAAATTAGACATTGAATATATATAAGAAAAGATTTTATAATCGTATTTTTTTCTCCTTATTCGAGTTTTACTAAATTTTGAGTTTTTCTTGTTTCATTCTTCAAACATCTATGTATGTAATTTCATAATTTTTAAATAAAATTTTATTCTACCGTAAATTTTAGTACTCAACAACATTTGTTCTATACATCGATTAGGATAAGTTTATGATAAAAGCGCACAAATATTAAAGAAAATTAATTTTATGACGTTTGTTTGACTAATGCAATGATAACGGAAACGCATCAAAGTTACCTTACTGAAGCACGGCTTAATTATTCCATCATAAAACTCCAAACAGCTCCAACCACAACAGTTCAGGAAATCATAGTCATTCTACAAGGAATGCACTGAAATACAGACAAAGAACGGATAATCAATCTCACGGAACAATCTTGTAATTCATCTTATCGATCCACGAAACGAGGGAATTAAAATGTATTGCGAAATAAAAAAGTGTTCTTGCTCTGTTCATGGTAGATGCTCCTCCGCATTCAGCACAGCGTCAACGAACCACCAGTTACCACGTCCTCCAGCTTCACGGAGCAAGCTGATTATCTTGAACTATCTTATCCCAGAGCTCTTCCTTCTTCATCGCAACCTCCAAAAACCTTTCTTCCTCTATTATAACAGCCTAATTCAAACTGCTCCAAGTATCGTCCACAAATGCTTCCACTTGAACACATGTTGCTGCAGTTGAACGCTTCATTCTTCGCATACGGATCCACAGCCGCCCAGATGTGCTGCTCGGCGATCAGATCGGCGTCCGAAGCATCGCTGAAATTTAAGCGATATTTACCGCAGCGGCTCGCCCTCGCGCTTGCTGATGGCGGCGTAGACGCAAAGCGTGCCGACGATGTTCATCAGGCTTTCAAAACCGAAGATGGTTTCTGAACAGACCAAGAGACTGCACATCGCGGCTGCAGAGATTAAGGCGTCCTCTGCGCGTAGTAGAAATTCTAGACGAAGATCCTCGTAATATCGTGCGCCTTGATCTTTCCAAAGGAGTCGAAGCTGAGGTAATGCTTGCGGCCGGTTTGAAAAACGTTAAGATTAAAAAGAACGGCATCGAGGACGTCTCATGGCGGTGTTTATGGCGATATTCTCGGTCTATTCGCGATTGGCCCAGACGATAAGACATATGACGTCGGTGAGAAGAGTTTTGCGAGCGCATCGGCTCTGAGATGTCGCACATGGTCTCACGGCAAGACCGTCAGAGGAGGAAGGAAGCCAGGCAACACGAGGGCGGCGGGAGACGGCGTAGACCTTCCAGACCAATATAAGGGAAGGATCTCGACGAGGTTCATTCCAACGATGCCAGTGGCAGATAACGAGGCCGACAGATACTGCCGGCGGATAAAAGTCATCGTCGCGCTTCTTGACGGCGCCAATCATATACCACCAATCATTGTCGTTGTTGTGGATGAACAAGATACCACGCAGATAAGTATCTTGGCTGCTCGTATAGAAAAGGAGAAAGCAGCTCGGTCAAGGTTCAGTCAGCCAATATGAGCCTACATGCTCGCATTTATAAAAATAATATATAATTATAAAATTTTAACGCTACCAATATATATACATTTTTAAAATACTTAGTGCCAATGATATAGTTATTTATAACGAAAAAAAATATAATTAGAAATTTATTGTCAAACGAGACTGGCATTATCTACGTCTATGTCTTCTATACGATTTTTTTTATGGAGAGAGAGAAAGAGAGACAGAGAGAGAGAAAGAGAGAGAGATAGAGATTTTTTTTTTTTTAATTTTTTTTAAATAATATAATTATTTAAAGTATATAATTTAAAAATATTTTATAAAATATTTAATAACTAAATATTTATATATTTAATTATTAATTTATTTATTTATATATATAAAATATATAATTTAAAAAACATTTTTAATTATATATATATAAATTTATAAATTTATTTAATATTTTTATTAATTAATATAATTATGTATAATATATTTTTATTAATTTTGTTAATATATATATAAATTTTTTTTAAAATATATAAATAAATAAAAAAAAAAAGAATAAATTTTATAAATATTTTATAAACTATATAAATAAAGTAATTACATATATATATATTTATAAATTTATTTAGTTATTTATATGTTTAAATTATATAAATATTTTAAGTTATATAAATAATTTAAATAATTTTTTATAGAATATTTTTAATTTTTATATATATATATATATATATATATATTTATTTATTATTATAAAAGTCTTTAATATTAATAACAAAAATATAAAAAATATAAAAAATATAAATAAATAAATAATTTTTAATAAATAAATAAAGAAAATGAATAAATATATAATAATATATATATATATATATATATATATATATATATATATATATATATAAAATAAATAACTAAATATTTATATATTACATTTATTTATTTATTTAACCAATTATAAATATTTAGTTATTTAAAAAAATTGTATATATATTTTAGTTATTATATAAAAAAAAAATTATTTATTATATAAATATTTAGTTATATTTAAAAAATTTTTTATTTATTTTTTATATATTTATATTTTATATTTTGTTATTATTATTATTAAAGATTTATATTAATTATATATATATATATATATATATATATATATATTTATTTATATAATTAAAAATATTCTATAGAAATTATTTTTTAAATTATTTATATAACTAAAAATATTTATATAATTAAACATATAAATAATTAAATAAATTTATATATATATTTTAAATTATATACTTTAAATAATTATATTATTTAAAAAAATTAAAAAAAAAAAATCTCCTATCTCTGTCTCTTTCTCTCTCTCTCTCTCTCTCTCTCTCTCTCTCTCTCTCTCCGTTTCTCTCTCTCTCTCTGCCGTTTCTCTCTCTCTCTCTTACCGCAAAAAAAAAAAAAAATAGATTCATCAAACGGACGACTGCACGCGGAATACGTTCGCGTCGTCCGTTTGACGGACACAAAATTTTATTTTCATAAATAAAATTTTAATGCCTAAATTTTAATTAAAGTTAATCTGTTACTATTTTAAAAATAATCCCTATATATACCGTGTCGGTTTAAACTCTATAAAGAGTCGTGATTGATTAGTAAACGATGAATAGTTTTAAAGTCAAATTAAAAGTCTAAATATGACAAAATAGGCGAGGTTATAATGTTTAAAAATAGAATCTTGATTGAAAATTTTGATTTTAATTAAAAAATCTTAAGTTCAAATCTTTATATAATTGTATGTATAAATTTATAATTAAATTCACTTAAATATTTCTCAAAAAAATTTGATTAAATTACGCTTAGTAGATTAATAGAATAAGTTTTTTTTCATGGAATTAAAATTTTAAAAAATATATATTATTTATAATAATATTTTAAAATTACTTTTCTTTTAAAAAGTTTTATAACCATCTCTATAAATATAATCTTTAAAAAAAAAACTACAATGACTCTAAATAAATTATTTATCTGACTTCATGTTATGCGAAATTTTACAATTTTTAATCAGATTGTCAAAATTAAATTTGTTTACTACTACACATAGTCACTGTTAATCAGTTGATTTGTATCGTATTAAATTTTTTAAAAATAAATTAAAGAAATGCATTGATTTTCTGCCAAATTAAAATATTTTGTTAGGTCAGATGTCCTAATAAGCATGTGATTAATATTGAGTTAATCACGTTTTTTTTAACATAATTAATTTGATTAAGGAAATGGTTCTCCACATGTTCATCATATTAGTTGTTGAAGCTTTTATAACTGAGAGCGTATTCTCTTTGTTCTAATGACAAAGTATATTTTATTTTAAGAGAATTTAGGTATATACCACATATATATATATATATATATATATATATATATATATATATATATTATAAAGAATTGTTTTCCTTGTCAATTAAAAACCTAAAATAGTTTTAAATTTAAGTATTTTAAATATTTAATTAATTATTAAATATTTTACTTGCTAATAATGTCTTAAAATATAACAATAATAATTTTTTATCTTCATATATGGAGTGGGCTACATGAATATTTTAATGATGTATTAAAATTATTATAACTAAATTTAATATGATAGTTTTTTATTTTTTTTAATTTAATAGAAGATAAAAGAAAAAATTGTACAAGAATTTATTAAATATATAATTAAAAATTAAATCAAGCATTGTTATATTATGCAAAAAAAAAATTTTACAAATGGAATTTATTATCTTATTCCACGATAAAAAAAAAAAAATGTTCGTGGCTTAGTGCCATCCCTGTGACCTATCCCTAGTTACTACTGAATCCTTCGACTTCGCCGGTTGCCATTGGAGACGGGTACGCAGATCTTTCTGTTTCTTGGTCGTCGCCCGCAGTCAAGGCAGCGCTGAAGCTCTCTCTGGAGACTAAGCTCTGAATTAGAGCGGTAATCTCGCCTTCTCTGTCCAGTTCTCCCGACCCATCTAGTTCCCTCCTCATCGTTCTCATCCCTTTCTTCTTCTACCATGGTCTCACTTATTGTGCCTCTGTTCATGGAATCATGGAAAATGATGTCTATTCCTGCTTTTGGGGGGTAGGTTTTTCTAGGACACAGACAAACACATTCTGTCGAGAAATGGACCCAATTGGGGATTATATGAATAGCAACCAAAGGAAATTACAATGTATATCTGGTTGAAAATGATTGTGATTTAGGTCCATCTAAAGATGGACATGATGTAGACTTGCTGGTGATGATCGCATCTAGGCCTTATGGCAGATCATTACAATGTTGGTCTTAGATGGGTCAACTGCAATATATGTGACATTGTGACATAGGCCTTGATGCAAGTATGGTTGTTATGCAAATGATGTTGCGACAAATGTCTTAAGACAGAGATACAGCCACAATGCAATCAAAGGCTGGAAGGCAAAAGGTCAAAGGTGATAGCAGCACAAACAAGATTGTGATTTGTGATGTTGGAATCGAAAGAGGTGATTGTAGTGTAAGTGAAGTTGCGTTACTAGTCTTGAAAGCAATAGTTACAATGTATGAGAGGTTATAATGTAGGTTGTAGATATTTGAGACTATAGAGGCCACATTTGTCATGAATATTATAGATGCATGAGATGATAGGGGTTGTAATCAAAGGCATCCATAGTGTAATTTTGGTTGAAAATATTTGTCATTTTGGTTTATCTAAAGATGAATATAATGAAAAACTTGCTGATGATTGTAATATAGGATACTACAAGAAAATAGCCTACTTTTGTCAAAAATCAGCTTTTATTCATTAGTAAATTTATTTTTGATGGAAAGCTAATGTTGATAAAACTCTCCTCAATAAGTAAGTTTCATCACTGATTCGCCAGATTTTTTTGATGAATAGATTTTTGATTAAATTTTCATTGATAATATGACTAACAAAAATTTCATTTGTAATATCATGCATTTTGACTGAATATTGATGGATTTTTTTTGGGCAACCCAACATAATATCAAGTTTGTGACAAATATGTCAATAATATGTTTGTAACCTATAGATTGTAAATTTTATGTTTAAAATTTTTTCACAATTAAAATATGTTACAAAGCAAGTATCAATCAAATATATACATGTTGAAAAAATAGGCCTAGCTTCTGGAAATATTGGTCGAATAAAAGTTCATTGTATTTACATAAAATCCCCTTTATTCCTAAGCCTCATTTCCAGTATCTCCATGCATAGGTCTTGGAGGTGGCAGTGGATGAGGCTGGTCATAACTAAAGAATGTCTTTTTTATATATTTTTGCCCGACTAACATAGCTTTTACTTGAACTTGAAGATCTATACTCAAGGTAGTCCTTGGCTCCTCATAATCTCCCATATATTTTTCTTTGCTTGTGATGGAATTAGGGTTGTAAATGAACCAAATTGACTTGTGAGCTTACACCAATTCAGCTTGTTAATGTGCTCGTGAGTTGAATTTATTGAGACATGAGTAGAGCTTGAGGAGATTATGCTCATTGGCTCACTAGTCAACTTGAATTGATCTTAATCTACATATGGTTTTTCTTGTTTGTTGTGCGATTTGAATTTGATGCTGTTGGTTCTGTGAACTCGAACCATAGTTTCACAAACACGTAAATATTATCTTTGCAAACTCTTCTTCTTCATCCATTTCCTTAACTCTTATCGTATCTTCTCCATCAAACTCTCATTCTTTATATAACACTTTTGGCCTTGATGATGCCTCTCCAACTCTCATTTATGCAATTTCCATCAAACTCCTCTTCATCAAATGTGTAGATGATGTGTCGTTTGCAAACTCCTATTGATGCCTTCTTTATTGAACTCCTCTTCATTAAATGTTGTTGCTCACATCTATGCCTTTCTAGGGAGCTCCATTGTATCTCCCCTTTGTCTCGCTTGATGTCACCTCCCATTTTTTGGCTAAAAGCTCACAAGTTCTTGAGTTTATAACGAGCCCCCAAGTGCATCAGATGAGTTTAATTGAGCTTGAGCTCAATTTCAATTTTAACTTGTGACTCAAGCTTGAATCTTCTTGTTTACACCTTAGATGACATTTTACTTGATGTATGGTGTGTATTTATTACACTACTATGAGAGCCAACTCCATATTAGCTATCCTTCTTCACTCTCCCAACTTGTGTTCAAAAGTTAGCATCTAATTATTAGAAGGAGCTTCTTTATGTAGCAATTGCATAAAGTCATTCTATATAATATTAAAATTATGATTAAATTCAATAGGTTAAGTAGAGATAATGTATCATATATAAATTATAATTATATATGCCCTTCTAGATTTGACATGCACCTAGGAAGCATCACTCTTTATTCGGTAAGTCTTTGCATGCGAGACCATATTAGTTATAAATATATAGATTTTTGAGATGACACGGGTTCTAGTGTAACCAAAGGTTATCAGATAGCTTTGGTTGAAGATGGTTGTGATTTAGGTCTACCTAAACATGGATATGATGCAAGTCTTGCTAGTGATGACCATACATGTCAATGGTGTGCACCATGACTAAATGGCTAATGCACTCTCGTGCCATTTGTATATGGTGCGACATATCAAAATGGAACGCATTATCATATATGCATGGGCAATGACGCATGACATACATGGCGAGCACCAAGTTAATCTTTTGAATATGAAAAATAATGTGTGTGTGTGTGTGTGTATGGTGCACCATTCGCCATTGACAAGTACATGAAGCAATATAGGCCATGTGGTGATATCATTACAATACAGGTCTTAAATGGGAGGATAGAGATGCTTATGATGTAAAGTTGTGATCTAGGTTTTAAAAGAGATGGTTGCCACACAAGTCTTGATGTGATGATGATAATGCCACCAATGTTATAATGTAGATCTTAAGGGAGTTGATTGTGATGCAAGTGAGATTGCAATGTGTCTTGGCATGATAATGGTTATACTTAAGTGAGATCTTGGATCTTAAGAGAGATGACTGGTACAATTGAGAAATAAGGATGTCTATGCATAAGAGCTTGTAATGTTACAAGTAGGGCTTAAATGAGACAATTATGGCAAGCTAGTTACACAATTCTTAATGTTGTGACATCTACAATGCCAAGGAGGGATAAAAATTTAGTTGGATGATGCTACCTGTAGATTAATTTGAGTAGTTGTCAACAATTTATTTGTAGTCGCCATTGGTGATATTTCTTCCTTCTATCAATGAATTGAATATGCCACATTGTAGATCTTAATGCATGAGTTTAATGTATATGACAAATCAAAATTTCAATAATTGGATTGATGAGAATAATTTCAAAAATTTGCTTAAATGGCTATTGAAATGTTTCTCTCTTTAAAAGGAGTCATTTGCCAAAATTAGCTTGCAAAATGAGTGTTTGTGGAGGTTGTAGTGTCTCTTGGGAGTTGAAATCTATGAGCAAGTTGCTTAATAATGATTGTGTGCTAGCATGATTGGATAACGACATGGTATTCCTTGTTCAGATGGACCTGTGGGGTTGATTTGGTACCCGAGAAGCCATTGCAGCCTTCTTCAATTGATTGTGCGCAAAAGCTAGAGGGTCAACCCAAGTCAAGTTCATCCAAGCTTGCTTAGCTTTAATTAAATTTTACATTTTTATTTGAGCTTCAAATCTCATAATCCTTGTGACAGTGGGTCATCTCAATGAGGTCATTGCGGCGATGTTTTCTATTTTGTCGAGCTCATTTTGTCATTATTTTTTTGAGTAAATTTTAACTTTTGTTCAACTTCTTGAGATGCCTTAAGATTCATACACCACGTTGAAAATTATGCTTCATCTAGTAGGATTTAAGGTCGAAGGTAATAATTGATGCATAGACATTTGATTTATTTATTATTTTCTACTTATTAACATTAGTGTCAATAAATATGTTACGGGTCAAAGCTATAAAGGCTAATTGCTCAGACGGTCATTTCAAGAGAACCCATCATCATCATCATTATTGATAGTGTTATTTCTATGGGTCAACTTCGTGAATTAGCATTCTTCATTTGTTCCTATTAAATATTGTAAATCTTTTTTGTAGAAGTTCTTTTTATGTTATTTTTATTCTATTATTTTTCCATTTTAGTCCTTCCTCACTGATTGCATTGAGCCATTTTGTTGTTGTATCTTCTATCTTCCATTATACATGCTCAAATCACAAAGTCTATTTTCCACTTTATTTTCAATTGGTGTTGTTTTCACATTCTTTCATAAAATCAAGTCTCAATCCATCCTTTCTCACATGTTCATTTTTTAACGTTTTCATTCATGCTAAACTCAACTTAGCTATTAGTGCTTTCTTTGTTGCCCAATCTTAAAGTTGTATAAATGTCATACTAATTGTATTTCTAAAATTTTCTTCAAATATTTAATGCATTCTCTAGCATCATACCCTAGACATTTCTCCATTTTAATCACCCAATATTTTGTATAATAGATCCAAGATGTTTAAATCTAACAACCTAAGTATCACTTAAATCTTCTTTATAATTTTATATTTGTATGTATTTTGTCAAACTTAAATTCTCTAATTTACTGAACTTTTCACATTTAAGATTAGTGTGCAGTTCTCTGCAATCAAATGTCTGCATATGCCTTCTGTGACTGAAGCATATTTGATGTGACAATAGAGGACATAATCTGCTAGGGATCACTTGGCCAGGATCGCTGCAGGAGTTAGTTGTATTGTTGTGGATGTCATATGTAAGAGGAATCCGTACTTCATTTTGTCCTACCTTTAATATTGAAAACTAAACAAATATTCAATGAGGTTATGAGGTGCCTTTAGCTAGCATCAATGATATTATACCAGTTAATTTAAAATTGTTTATGAAGGGGCTTTTATATTTTCTGTGTAGATCGGTATCAGAACTAATTTCGTTAACTAATTGTCTCAAATCTATTGTCATCATCATCAGCCTTATTCTTGCTATTTGGAGTTGCTCTATGTATTATTCATTCATTTTTGTTGAGTGCTACATGTTAACCTTATTTTTTTCACAACTATTAGTTATGTGAATCCTAAATTATTTGATTTTTTGTTCTATTCCTTTCACATTAATTATATATATCTATTTTATTAGTGCCGAATTAGTCCATCTTATTGTCCCAAATGAGAGATAAACTACTGAGACTTCAGGAAACCTCATAAATGGACAAAAAATATAGAATTTAGAGTTGGAGTTTTCATACTCCAAAGAAGTGGATGCTCTATACAAAGGATTGTCTATTATGAACATCCTAAACCAAATGATGGTTTGTTTTAACAAGTTTCTTTTTAACTCCATCATAAGCCAGTTTCAGTTTTTTAACCATATTTTGAAAATTATACTGATCGCCAAATTTAATTATGATTTCAATGCTCTTAATTTTTATTTAGAACTTTTATTGGCTATCTCTCTTTTCTTTTGGACTTCCTGCTTGAGAAGCACTAGTCTTGTTTATGTTTCAGGTTAATCAAAGCTTTATTCAAGAGAACATTGAACAATGTTCTTCCCATCTTTGATCTAAACCTAACTGTTCATTGTTTAAATTTTATCTTTATGTTTGCATTAATACAAATATTGTATTTTTTGTTCATCGGATGCTGAAGTTGCTCATTTTTTTTTCAGTTTTCTTAATCCCAAGCCATGGTGCTTACAAATTTCACCCTGGAATTGGTTTGGGTATGTGTTTCAGTAGAGTTATACATATTGCAAGCATAAGCACTTCTCAAATGAGGTGAACTTATGTGTTGTAAATTTCTCTAGCAGGTTTTGGAATTGGTTGCGGCTTTGGAGTTGGATGGGGTTTGAGGTCAGTTATTTTAACATATCTCTCTATTGTTTTGCTGATACTGTGTTTTTTTATTTAATTTTAATTATTCCTGAAAGTTTTTTTGGATAATTAGTAAATAGGGCTGCAAACGAACCGCCAATGCAGCCGAGCATGTATGTGTCAAGCTTGAGCTTGTTTAATATTATTAAAGTTTCGACCGAGCTTTAAGAATAGTGTTCAAGCTTGAGCTTGTTTACCATTATCGCTCTCGATAAGTTGTTCACGAGCTTGGTTCAAAATTGGATTATCGAGTTTGTTTAATAAAATAAATGAGTTTTAATCAATCCTTAATCAAGCTTGTTCAGAGCAACTTGTTGAGAAATATACATGAGTTGTATTTAAAGCCTAAAAAAAATAATAATAACAATATTGTTCACAAACAAGCGTAGCATAATCGAAATTGTCACAGCTTTAAATGATAATGTTTAAACATAACGAACAATGTTGTCTTTGTTCATTTAGAATCGAAGATTTCAAAAAAGTGCGCTCTTGATTAAACAATCAAACGAACATCCAGCTCTAATCAAACAGTCAATGAGTATTTTGAACGCCGTTCATTTTGCCCTAAGTATAATATTAAAGTTGTCACTTGTATAATACAAAATTAGATTTTGTTTGATAGAGCCTTAATGACATCATATATTTGTAATAATCATGCAAACAGTAACATTTTTCAAATCAATAGTGTTTAAGGACATTCAACCTTTGTTAAAGCAAGACTCACATTTTATATTTCACCTTGTATCAACAAATTTGAATAGTTAGTAAAATAGCTAAAAGATAAATTTTAACTATGTTTTTTACATTGATATTTCAATTCTTATATGATTAGGGAGAATTCTGTGAATCTGCTGATTTATCTTTTATATACTCATTCTACTGTGCTTTCTGTTCTCTAGGAATGCCGCTGCCTGTGTTAGGTCTGGGCATGGGTAGGTGCTTCTACTCGTTTAATTATATTAGCTCTTACAAGGGTTTCTCAAATGACTGGACTTGCTTTCATTTTTTCTTCTGAAGGTGGAGGTTGTGGGTAGGATTTGGCCTTGGGTGGGGCTTCGGAAGCGGCTTTGGTAGTCAATATCGGATTTCTAAAGTCATATTCAACGGCATCCAATTTGATGCCAAGGATGGCAGTTATAAATCAACCGCACCAGCTTCTCAAAGATGCTTGAAAAAAAATTGCTAAAAGTGCCAGGTTTTCCAGTAACATTTTTATTTAGCTTGATCAACTGCCTTGTTTACCTTTTCTTTTATTTAATAAGGGCTACTCAATGCTGCTTCATGCTGTTTGAAGTTAGAATCCTAAAGATTCTCTACAAATCTTAGCTGAATCTGCACCAATTGACAAGTTTATTTGATTCATACATGAGCTCTGCTAGAAATGAACGTCGGAAAGCCTAGCATTTGCTTGTAAATTATGTAATGTAGCCAGTTCAAGAAAATTTTCTTTTTTATTTTATTAAAGAAGCTTGTGCCTGTGAGAAATTTTATGGATTTTATTTAGTTTGTTAGACATTGGTAAATCAGTTGTTTATTTCTAGTGCTCTAGTAAATTCTGATTTGGGTCTCCATTTGAGCCTGGTGTGGGAGCATGGAGCCATTCCCAGTGGACCAAAATCCTGTTAAGGAATGTCTTTGCTTTTACTAGATATGTAAACCTCATGTCAATAATGCGACTTCATTGATTTTAGATAGGTATTGATTTAAGAAAAAATGTATTATTTGAGTGATCTTAGGCCCGCTTTTGAGGCTAGTTTCTTAATCACCAAGCGCTTGCTACAAGCGTTTTGTGATTGGGAATATGTAAAAATTGTATTTTCAACTGAGAGCAATGAAAGTTCAGCTAATTTTATAAAATAAAAAATTTATATATGTGTTTTTCAAACAGAATTTCAAAGACTTTATATTATGGGGATTATTGGAGCTTACAAATATAAAGAGGCTAACATGTATATGTCAGAATTATATTATTCTTTAAAGTTTGGGGTAACGGCGGGGAGAAGAGAGAGAGAGAGAGAAAGAGAGAGAGAGAGAGATTTTTTTTTTTTTTTAATAGAGAGTATATAATTATTTAAAATAAATTTTTTTATTTTATAAATATTTAATAACAAATATTTATATATTTAGTTATTAATTTTTTTTATATATTAAATAATAATTTAAAAATATTTTAATTATATATATAAATAAATTTTTTTAATATTTTAATTAATATAAATTATGTATAATATATAATTTTTATTAATTTTGTTAATATATAATATAAAAAATATTTAAAATATATAAATAAATAATTAAAAGAATAAATTATATAAATATTTTATAAACTATATAACAAAAAATAATTATATATATACATATATTTTATAAATTTATTTAGTTATTTATATATTTAAATTATATAAATATTTTAAGTTATATAAATAATTTAAAAATATTTAAAATATACAAATAAACAAATATTATATATATATATATATATATACATAACATATATTTTCAATTAGTTATTATTTTAAAAATATTTATTTCTTTAAAATATATAATTAGTTAAATAAAAATAAATAATAATTGCAAATATATTTTTTTAGTTATTTATATATTTATAAAATATTTAGTTATTTATTCATTTTATATATATCATATATATATATATTATATATTTATTCATTTTATTTATTTATTAAAAATTATTTATTTATTTATTTTTTATATTTTTATATTTTTTATATTTTTTTTGTTATTATTATTATTAAAGACTTATATTAATAAATATTTTTTATATATATATATATATATATATATATATATATATATATATATATATATTTATATATCTAAAAAATATTCTATAAATTATTTTAAATTATTTATATAACTCAAAAATATTTATATAATTTAAACATATAAATAACTAAATAAATTTATAAATATATATATATATATAATTATTTATTTAGTTTATTATTTATATAATTTATTTTAATTATTTATTTATTTATATATTTTAAATATTTTTTATATATAAAATTAATAAAAATTATATATTATACATAATTATATTAATTAATAAAAAATATTAAATAAATTTATAATTATATATATAATTAAAAATATTTTAAATTATATATTTAATTATATATATAAAAAAAAATTAATAACTAAATATATAAATATTTAGTTATTAAATATTTTATAAAAATATTTTAATTATATTTTAAATAATTATATTATTTAAAAAAATTAATAAAATAAAATCTTCCTCTCTTGTCGTTATAAAAAAAAAAAGGTCTGTCTCTCTCTCTCTCTCTCTCTCTCTCTTCGTTCTCCCGCTACAAACCAGAAAAAAAAAAGAACGGATGATGGCCGACGTGGAGACTGTTACGTCCGTTTCATGACGACCATGCCTATAATTATTAATTATATTTTATATATCCGCTCAAATAACTAATTATCATTAAGACTTCTATTTTAAAAATAATTTTATACATTCCCGTCCCAAAACCTAGTATTGTAGGATTTAGGGGGCTTTGATGATGCTAATACCCTAAAAGGCTTATAAGAGTGCTTTAGTTATCCTAATGGTAAAAAGTATTGGTGGATTAGCTCGAGTAACATTTAAGCATGATGAGATTCCCAAGGCTAAGCTCTTGAGACTTTAAGAGCTTATTGCCCTTAGCTAGCTAAGAGAGGAGTGAGTTACATTGGATATAAAGTTTTATGATAATATCAGTGTGTTTGGGGTGGCGGTGCGGTATCACATTGCATCATAGTGTCATCTGACAACCATTTTTGGGCTGCGTTTTAGCTGCTTAAGAAAGTTACGCAGCTTCTTCTGCAGTATCTCTATAATTATTTTTTCATATAGTTGTAACTGTCCCAAACAGATCCTTTAAGTCAAGAGAGATACTTATTATGTATTGACTACGTATCGTGTATAATTACATTGTGAGATATTTCAAATCTTGTGTGAAATTTAAAAATGTGTTTAAGTGATTTGCTAGTATTAAGTTGATATTTCATGAATGAATCATATTATGAGGTAGGTATCAAGTGAAAGCCTAGGGCAGGTGATATTTGCATAAATTAGACAGCTTTGCATCTGTGGTTTTTGACGGTGCAAGTTGTATGAAAGTTTGATTATTATCTATGGTTTGAAGTATAATCCCTACATATTGATAATATTGTTGTGAAGTGGATAATTTTTTAGTATTTTTTCAAGCATTTTTTTGAGTATCTCTTTTAAGTTATTCTCTTGTTTTGAGAGATTTGGAGTTTTTTAAGTTTTTTTTTTAATTTAATTTGGTCATTAATTATTAAATGCAACATCAATTAAATTACTAAAAAATATTATTGAAATTTTCTTTATGATTTAAGATTAAGATCTTCTTGCCTATTATTATCCTAATATTTATTTTTGATCCCCAATACTTTATTAAATATCATTTTATTAAAGTAAAATTACAAAAGATTGAAAAGAATGCAAGTATAGATATTTTGCAAATCACAATAAAGGTTTCTTTTTTCTTCTTTTAAAAGTAGTATTAATAAAACAAGAATTTTAAATATGAGAACCGTATGTAGTTTAAAATAACTGTTTCAAAAAAAGCATCTTTATATTCGGGAAAATAATAATAGTGTAAAAATAATAAATTTATAACATTAAGCTTTTTTATAGGGGCTGTGTATGGAGGGGCATGAAGCATCAAAGAAAGTTGATCATGGAGCACAAATCTATAATATATTAATATACTTATAACATTAAAATATGTAATATCTAAACATATAAAACGTGTTTCATAAATAATCAGCCACGTTGAAAGCACGTGAAATTAAAAAATCAAATAAGAGAAATTGCAAAAGAATAAAAATTTAGTAAGAAAATTTTATTTTTTTAAAGGGTAAATAGTAAAAATCTTTAATAATTGATTCGTATAGTATGTTTTTTTTCTTTGAGTGATAATAAAACTTGTCATTACAAAATTGAATTGAATGCAATTTTATTTTTATTTAATTTTTATAATTACTGTCTCATATTTATTGTTTATTTTTGGAAACATAGACTTGCATCTTTTGACAGAAAATAAACAAGAACCCCTTAGAAGAAAAATCCTACTTATTCTCCCAATTTCTTCTCTTTTTACTTATTAATATTAAATAGTTTATATTATTTATTTATTTATTATTTGAGAGTGAATTTACGTACATACCACATAATTCTTATACATTTACTTATCTAACACCTAAATTTTGATATTTATAAAAATATCACTTTTTCTATGGTGCATTTCTTCTATGTTTGATGTAATAATAAAAAAATTGAGAGCTATTTAAGTAAATATGAAAATTTAAGTGTTAGATATATAAATATATAAGAATTGTGTTTTTATATATATATATATGCAAAAAAAAAGGAGAAAATTAAAAAGCCAGATACAAATATTGTTTACACAGCCATCAAATTATACAGTACGCACTACCACGATACATTATTAAATAATTTTATACATAATACTGCCATCAAATTATCAAACTTAAATGAGAAAAAAAAATATATTCAGATATTAAACTTCAATATCATACCTAATGTGCCTGAGAAGAACAGGAATGACAATTTCGGGAGAACTAAGCTGCGGGAGATGGCCTTCTGAAGGCATGACCTCAACAATGGACTCGGCTGCAATGTTCCTGTGCAGATACTCGGAAACCACCACCGGAACGGCGAGGTCTTTGGTGCTCTGAATGATGTGGCAAGGGGCAGTCACGAGGCCGAGAATGCTCCTGAAGTCGCTCTGGAATATGGTCTGTGCCACGCTCAAGGCGATGTCGGGGCGGACGTTGAAGAGAGTTCGACTGAACTCTTGAACCGCTACGGAGTCCATATCGCCGCCGACGGCCAGCGGAGCGAAGCCGGAGACCCATGCTTTGTAGTTGGCTCTAATGGCGTCGAAGAGTTGGTCCAGGTCTTCCTGCTCAAAACCACCGTAGTAGTCTACGTCATTCAGATACCTGTGACAGAAAATATCATAAATTGATTAACTAAACACACACAATATATATTCCAAGCTATTTTAACCATTAGCCGTGAGGAAAAAGAGATAAAAAGAGAAAGAGAAAGAAAGCTTAGATTTGGAGCCCTCATAGTTGCTTTAACAAAATAGGCCAATTGACAAAATTAATCGACTCGAGATAAGCTACCATTATCTTATTTCTATTTTCGACGATTTTGCATTTTTATTTTTGTCATATTTTTAATTTAGTCAAAACTTATAAAAAAAATCAAGAAATTACATAATATTTTGAAAAGCTTTCACAGCATGTAACTTTCAACATATTTTTGTTGTAATTAATTGACATATATGCTAATATGAATTATATAAATTTATCATAAAATTTTACTAAAAAATTCATCTTAGCATATACTAATATGGCATGAAATACATATAAGCTTACTGTGATTTATTTAATATGATTTGACCATTAAATTATTATTGATGATTTAGTAGCTCTGTGTTATATTGTCAAGAAGATACGAAATTCCTTCAAATAGATCTTGAGCAACCCTCAATTATGCAGCTAAACTCGTTAAACGGTTAATGATCAGATGAGGCCAAGCAGCTAAACTCAAGCTATTGAGTTGACGAAAAACATAAATGAACATGCACTTGAATTAGCCTAGGCTTGACTCGATAAAACAGTTTGTTTGAAATTTGAAAATAAAAGCAAGTGCATTAATGGATTTAACACAAAAAAAAATAATAAAAATAAAAACTATGTAGCCCTGCTCCATTTTCTCACTCAAAATTCAATGCCAGACTGCCTTACTCGCACACTCCTTATTCAGCTTAGGATTGATGCCCTACAGATGGTCTTGTTCATCTTCATTTAGGTCAACTCCAGACAGAGCCCGTTTTCCAACCATTCACATTATATGAAATGAATTTTATATGCCATTCTATTTCCTAAAATTGTTCTTACAAAGTAACTACAGTTGCTTCTAATGATTATCAAGCTTTATCAAACCTAACTTACAGAACATATAAAGAAGTTCAATGAAAATTCAAGCATTATACTAGCATTAAAACATTGTATAAGGATGCAGTCTGTGATAGGAATTTAATTCAATTCATATCACCTAAACAGCATCGTATCTGCCTTAATCCAACGCATGCCAAACAGTAAGGACAGTTTTGATGAATTCTTAACTAAAAGTAATGCTAGACAAGTGTAATTTATTATGATATGAATTTAATTACATCGATAATTTTTAAATTGTTATAATTGAGTAAGAATAAACACGTACTCTATTGAGCACAATCGCAATAGTAAGAATGTAACGAAATTAAAAATATTCAAACTAATGTTATATTAACCACATAAGGTACCTAATTCTTATAAATGCAAGGAAAGAGTTGAAAAGCTATGAACGATCCAACATGTGATAGATTTAAAATAACTAGAGGTGAAGCAGGGACAAGTTAAAGTTGATTTCTACAAACAATCATTATGGAGATCGTGTTCCTTCCTCGGAAGTCATTCTCTAAGGATTGTGGGCTCACATACACTATTTTTCTTTTGCTCGGAAGGAAATCACATAAGGAGAGCAAAAGAAACTATAAAAAATAAAAAATTATTGCAAAACCAAGTGCTTAGCTTACAAGAGTCTGCCTATTCATAAGATAGGGAGGGTTCAAAATACATAAACCTACCATCATCATAATTCATATATGAGCCATGATATAAAATGACCTAATACATCTAAAACCTAAAGTATAACAATAAAATACAAAAGATATAAAAGCCAATAATGCCCAACCCAAATTATAACATAAAAACTCAATATTTATTGAATATATAAATTTAAATTTTATAACGATGGCATTGATAATAGTGACAATGATGCCCTGCATCAATAAGTTAACAAATATAAGAATTAGCATATGACATCTTGTGGCATATAAAAGGTTCACACACTCCAAGATTCATTTTGCATTTTTGGAGTTTTGAGAAAAGCATCATAAGATTAGGATTTAAGTGCTTAGGATTTAATAAATCTTGGTTCCCCATAGCTACAACCACTATGGTTTAAAGACAATCTTTATAAAGAGCATCAAATGCACTATATGTCATAGACTGCCAATATATGAGAATCAAGAGAAATGAACCATAAAATTGATCAAGACTCTAGGAATTTTGTCATCCTAGTTGAACTAGCAGGCAAAGTATATCAAAGCTTGAGGGTTTAAAATGCTCACTTAAATGTCAAATTAGTCGCTATAGTTGCTTCCCTAACCTCTCAAGGAGATCGGGGTGGCAATATGCTAAGAATACATCCTTTCATCAAATAGCTCAAAATCTGATTTGGAATGAAAAGGCTTAAAGGTATGAAGTACTATCGATCGTGGATTAGATGATAAACATAACTAATGATAGATTAAAGGCATGGTATGATTGATTCATACTAAAGTGGCCCAAAGACAAATAGCATAGACAATTACAATTTAGAGGGACTGGACATGACCAATTAAGGCTCTTGAAAGAATGGCATGGCCAATTTAGATATCTAATGATGGATTTAAGCTCATCATTATAGTCGAATACCCTCAAACATGATTGGTTTGAGTGAATTTTGTGTTGTTGAGCACTCTTTACTGTATATATTGGACATTTAACTAGGTAGTTCTCCTTTGAGGATTAATCTCTCATTTCTGAGGTGATTAAAACATATATTAAAAAATTTGGTAAGCATTCATAGGTTGACTCAAAAAGGGAGCACTGAATTAAACTTAAGTTTTGAGTTGGAGTTTGCCCTCATTTAAAGGGGTTCATAGAACAAGATTGGTTTATATCTATTTTGTTGTATCTAGTTCACTCAAGAGGAATAATTTGAGGGTAATGCTAACTTCTTAAATTTAAGATGTGAGTTTGATATTTCTCCACCGTACTATTTAATTGTGTATTTTTTTTACTTCTATCTAGTCCAATTAAGGGACTAGCTGGCTACATGTTAATTTCATTAAGTTTGGGTTTGCAAGGCGAGTTATGTGATTTTGAAACTCGGGGCATCATTGTTTTAAAAGGTGATTTTAGGGCTTGCTTCAAGGTGGGATGAAGTAAAATTACCTCGAGGCAATCATTGAATGTGTTTAGCTAGCAGAACATATGCCTCACAAGTTGCACAACACTCTGGACACTTGAGGAATGCCTTTGCGCCTCATTATTAGGAGAACGAACCCATGATATAACTTAAATTATCAAATTACTAAATTTTAACTTATTATGAAATAATTTTTCTTCTATTTGATTAAAAGTATGAATTAAAAGTCAAATCTTTCAATCTCTTCATGGAAGTTTTATCAAATCAATATTACTCTACTATAAATCCACAAAATATGAAGCCTTAACTCGACTCATCTTTATCTCTCTTTCGCATCTCATCTAGTTTTGGTTCTCCACTCACTTCACCAAATGAACTCTTGTTTTGTTTGACATAGTTTTTATTTAATTTTAGACTTATATGTCAATTAGACTTTAAAGTTAGAATATGAATCACATGATTAAGGACACTAAATGTATAGTTTATTTTAATTTTATAATATTTGATTGTTTAATTATATTTTTTACTTCAAAAAATTTTAAAAATAAAATTCATGCTCATACCCTTAGAATTTACTTCCACTTTAAGATAAGTGTCTCATCTTATGCCTCCATCTTTTGTAATGAGGCTTACAACAAAAACTACCCAAATATTGAGTTTAAATAGACTTATGAACAAATAGCAAGTTTAGGATTTATAAATTATTCTTTCAAAGCATGACGTGCTCAGCTTAGAGTTTATTCAAGGTTGATAGACTTGGTAGCATTGAAGGGTTATCCATCTTTAACTTTGGGGCTCATTAGCCTATTAGCTATCCGAGATTGGCATTTGATGGTCTCACTTCATTGTTATCATAACCTTGCATCACCATTAATTCCTTAGCCCCAATTTTATGGATGTTTTCTTGTAGTAACTTTAGTCATCAATATTTTACAAGGTGGCTAACTAGCAAATCATGTTATCATAACATTATAAATACAAAATACTTTTAATAACTCGATATTTCACTTCAAAGATCCAATGTAGTGAACTACTTGTGGATATGCAAGTCTAATCATTTGGACACTTGCATTTTAACATTTTAAAATCTAACCTAAGATTAGCCAAATATGACGGTATCAACTTTTTACAAGCAAAGGCTAACTAGCATCATGTTACTCTAACATTATGATTTCAATGATCTTTATCTCTTTCACTTCAAAGTTCTTGTACTATAAATTGATCATAGTCATACAAGACTAAACATTTGAACACTTGCATTTTAAAAGAGAAGCTAATCAAAAATAGCCAAAAAAATGACACTAGTACTTGACTTTAAGAGCTAAAAGCATAAGTCCAAGGCAATGCCAAAACTAAAGTCAAACCTACTAAGAGTAGTACAAGCCTCATGAAGATGATTTCTATGATTTTTTTCTAACAAGTGAAATATATTGATTATGATTACAATCACAAAAAAGAATCTCCATATGAGTAGCCAAAATGCTATGACTCACTAGCAAGACATTCATTATGAAAGGATTCCATATAATTAAAATCATATACAAAGCGCTCTCACTTTAGCTATCCTTGGGAGGATATTTGACCTGAAACTAAAAATATTACAACAATTATAACATTTTGTCAATCTCTTCCAGTTTGTTCAGAATCCATTCACAATTATGTCAAACTAAAAAGTATGAGACACAAATCATGATATGAAATCATTTTATTTTATTCCTTAAAAGAATGATATAACATTTACATTAAAATATGTATATGTGTGGCACTACTAAATGCCTAAGGCAACTCTAATTTTTTTCCTCTAATAAGAACCCAAAATAGATCAATAAACATCGTGTAGTAGTTGTTTGTGTTGCAAGGAATCATAGAGGTAAAAATTGTCTTTTGCCAGTTGGAGGATTTGATCATTTAACTCTTAAATCTCCTTGAGTTGTTTAGCCTTGAATCAATCAAGCACTTTTACCATTGGCATCTATAATTGTTGGATATCTTTCACTCAAGATATTTAACTCTAGCTTGCGTCTGTTCATTATGCCTATTTGTTGATCGAAAGTTAGCTAACACCTAAGTCAACTTCTTCACTTTCTCTTTTGCATCTACCTTTATAGCCCTCTCATCTCCTAGTTGTGCATTCCACTCAAACAACATTTTCAACAACTCATCCTTCAGGTCTATAATTTTCTTTATGTACTACTTAATTGAAAAGTATTTTTGCATCCATTAATCAATGATTCCTCAAATTCATGCATTTATTTGGCCAACTCTCTTGCCTCAGCGACTTGAACCTTTAGCTCATTGTTGGCATCTTTGTTGTTGCTCATCATCAATGCTTAGTCAAGTGCCAAGGAAGAGGGACACACTCATTTCCCACAGGAGTTGGTTCTCTATATGCTTCACAAATTGTATGTCAATCAACCTATTAATCCTTTTCAGCCTATCTTTAATTATACTTTATTTGCAACATTAATCCCAAACCTACTCAAATTGATGCTCATAAAAAACAAGGCATATAAGGGTGCAGATACTTACTTCCTCATCATCTTTTGATGGGTATCTTAGAAGAACAGCTTGACAATTTCTTCTTCAGGCAAACTCTAAACATTCTTCTTTGAACTCAGCCTCTCTTAGCAGGAAAGAGACTTTTCTAGTTTTCTTAAGACAATTTCATCAAAATTCTCAAATTCAGTCATGTAATCTGTTTATGTATCCCTTTCCTTTCAAAACTCAACTTCTATCACCCTCACAATCTACTACAAGACTTTGTGGCTTCATGGTCAAGCTCTTATGGAAAGGCAAGAGATCGAGCTCATTACTAAAAACTTCTAATAATTGCATCTAAATTTGGTTAAACTCCTGAAAGTTGTCAGATAAATCAAGTAGATCTAGTGTACGGCTGGGTCCATGGCGAGGCTCTTATGGAATGGCAAGAGTTCGAACTCATTAACTAATAACTTCTAATAATTGCATCTAAATTTGCCCCGAATTCCCCCTGCAAATGTTTGAAATATGACATAATATAAAGGAGTTATGTGCATGGACACTTAGCCCTAACCACTTCCTCCAATGCATTAGATATTACAAAAATAGTTATAGAATATTAGCAAGATCACAACACAACGATAATATAATAATGGAGCGCTTCCTCACCATGCCCTCAAAATGTTAGCCTTTGCATTATTATCGGCCAAAAATGTGAAACCCTAGAAACTTTGATCAATAGGGACTAAAATGAAATGCTCAAATAGAAGCACTAACTCACCATAAATCAAACTACTACAAGACACATGCATTGCAAAAATTTCCATACAACGCTTCATCAATGAAATATTTCAGAATATTGAAAATTTGGTGTGTGAAAATTCACTACATGGCATTTATAGATAGAGGGAAGAGAAAAATTTTGCTTGAATATGTGATGCAGGGCATCATCATCATCATCATCATCATCATCATCATCATCATCATCATCGACATCATCGTCATAAAATTTAAACTTATGCATTCAATAAATATTGAGCCTTTATATTATAGTTTATGTTGAGCATTATTGGCCTTTTGTATTATGTTGTTATACTTGAGCTTATACATATTGGGTCACTCTTATGTTATATCCCATATATATGATTTCATTGTAATATATATGATATAGGTTTTACAATAGTGGTAGGTACGGTTATGATGGTTATATGTTTAATAATAGTGATAGGTGTGATTATGAAGTAGGTTTATGTCTTTTGAACACCAAGAAGCTTTTGTAAGCTAAATACTTGACTTTTGGAAAAAAAATTTCTTCTTGAGTTTTTTTCTATCTCTTTGTGTTTTCCTCTTAAGTGAAGAATTACTTAAGTGTGAGCTCAAAGCCCTTAGAGAAGACTTCTAAGGAAAAAAAAAATCTCCATAAGATAGATTGTTTAAAGAGGTCGACTTCAAATTATCTCCGTTTCACTACTGGTACTTTAAATTTGATATAGATTAGATCATTTATAGCTTTTCAGCTCTTTTCTTACATTTATAAAAATTAGGTCTCTTGTGTAGTAAATAAAATGTTAGCTTGAATCTTTTCAACCTCGTTATATTCTTACTTTCATGATTTTGCTCAATAGTAATGTTTATTTATCCTTGCTCATTTGTAAGAATTTAAGAATTATAGCTGTAATTAAATTCATATCATATTAAATTACTTGGTCCTGCATCAAGTTGTGAGACTAATGCCTCCAAAGGAAAAAAAAAAAGGAGCAAGTGAGATAACTAGCCCCAAATATTATTTCTATCTTTCAAAGAACGAGGTGGCATAGAGCGACACCTCCTAAAAACACATTATTTGTTTTTTATTTTATTGATTTTTAATTCTTTATATTTTGTTTTCTTTACTTTTTTTTCTCTTTCAAGTTTCTTTCTCTCATTCTTATGCATAGAGTTTTTCCATGAACCCAATACAGCTAATGTAGTCAATTTATGTTTTTGCCTACACGTAACATCATATATTCCCTTCAACAATTGCAAGCATGTTCATGACTAATCGTTCGTTTCAACAAACATATTTCAACATGATCAGGCATGTAGCGTCCAGCTGTTTTACATCATAGTTACAAGCGGGGCGAAGAGATTAATGCGTGTGCATGGGAGAGAATGAGACAAAACAATTCAGAACAAATAAAGTTATCTAAAAAAACTAAATCCCTTCAAAGGATAAGCAAAGCAGCAAAGTGCAATAATTGATAGAACTAGCAGCCGCCTTGTGCAAGCAATAGAAAGAGAAATAGCCCGATCACGCTTGGGCTTCTTTTCCTTAAAACTTCCTATCAAGTAAAATGGTGTAAAGTTAAAAAAAAACAATAGCTCATGTTAAACTGAGGTTCAAACTTCAATCCAAACTTATCTTGGCGAAGAAGTTCTTCCTTCTGTTCCTCCAGGTTTATTCCTTCAGATTTCAGACTAGTATTTCACACCCTATTATTTATTCATATTGCAGTTTCTACAATCCAAACTCTGCTAATCGCTATTCTTAGATTTGAATTTTTAATTTTGATTCAATAGTGTGCAGGTTTTAACACCAAACTGCTAGCTTTTCAGCAAATAGCTTTAGCACTTTAAACCATAATGTTTAGCTTAACCATAGCTAATGGCTGCTAATAGGTATTAGCGATTCAGAAAGTGAGGATAAGAAATTGTTTTGCATCACTTTGCGTTAAGGTCCTGTTCAGTATCCAACTTTATGTAGGATTTAAGCAAAATTTTGCTTAGATTCTGCCCTATAAACTTTGGGGACTTCAAATCTAATATGTTGATAGCTTATTTTCAAACAATAATTGATTGCGTTCATTATTTACATAAAATCTAAAGAATTTATATATTATTTCCTCTCATAAATTTTAAATCTAAAAAAAAATAAATAATTTGACAGGATTTGATGAGATATAACGGTTGTCATCCAGTCATATCGAATAATTTTCGAATTTCAAAATCTCAAAATTTGTTAAATTTGAGTTTATAAATTTTAACAAATCATTTATGAATAAATCCAACTTGTTGCCAACGAAAATCCTATAACTGTTTTAAATTTAAAATAATCCACAACTTGGGAATAGGAGGAGGTCCATAAAATTTCTGTCAAACCCGACCAAATAACGACAAAGCACAGTGCCCTAGATTTTGAACCATGAACCAAAATGACAAGAACAAAAAATTTCTAGCACGCCCAATCTAAAAATCTAAACCCTAGCGACAAACAATCCTACAGGAAAAAAAGGAAAGAAAAAAACCAAACAAAAAAACTACAAAAGCCACCATGTAACAGATCCGAGCAAATGTAAAACGCAAATAAAACAGTAGAAGTGAAAACGATTAGCGCCAAACCAGCCAAATTTCTCAATCTCTTTAACCAAATCTCCAATTCTTAAATAATCTAAATGGTACGCACCATTGGACGACATAAACTACTAATTTATCAGTCAAAGTAGCAAAAATATATCAGGAGCAAACATCCGACAGGTGAAAGACGGCTTACCTAGGGGAAGCACCCAGCATGATGATCTTCTCGAAGAGGTCAGGTCGGGAGATGGAGGCGATGGCACCGATGATGGAGGAGACGGAATGTCCGACGAAGATACAGGACTGGATATGGACTTCCTCCATGATGGCGAGGAGGTCAAAGACGTAGCCTTCGAGTGTGGAGTAGCGCTCGAAGTCGAAGTAGTCCGGGTTGGTCGGCCCGGCGCCCATGTTGTCGAAGAGCACCACGCGATACCCCTCAATAAGGTGAGGCAGCAGGTGCTTCCACACGGACTGATCCGTTCCAAACCCATGTGCCAAGACGACAACCTTCTCGCCGTTGCCCACCACCCGCACATTGTGAGCTTCCTCCACTATCCCCATCTTCGACTCTCACTCCCACTCCCTTCCCTTCCCTTCCTTCCGTGATAGAAATCTCCCGCAAACAAATATAGGGTAGCGGGAGATGCCAGAAGGAAGATGCTACTGTTTTTCAGCTTGATTGGTGCAAGACGTTCTATCCTTCCCGAGCATGCTCAGGAATGAGAGGTGTGGACCTGATGGGATGTCGAAGTCAACTTGGCTAGATTTGTTCTCTATTTAAATTTTAATGGAGTCAAAAATTAATTTAATTTTGATCTATTCTCGCTCTACTTTGATAATTCTAAACTTAATATTGTCCCCCTAAATTTATATATTTATGTATAGATCTACATAAGTAAATACACTCATATTGAGAGTGCATTTAGGACAACGATGCAGTACTACAGTGCATCACTATTATTTTTAAAAAATTACGATATGAGTGTATTTAGCGATGCAGCGCAGTGGAAACTTATATTTTTTAACTTGACCTGATAGAATATAGTTACTACCAGAAAGTTATGATTTAACTTTTTATAAATAAATATATATGTAATAGTCGCTCCAGCTTTTAGATAGCAGTATCTTTTATATTAATTTCACTATTATTTTTTCAGATAAGTGTAGCTGACTCAAAGACATTCTTAGTGTGAGAAACTAAATTAATAGAGCGGAGATTTTTATAACTAAGAATAACATCTTGCATATAATTAAAGAACCCAACAAAAAAATAGACATGTACTTTTTTAACAAAAAAATCTTAAAAAAATTATGGAGCTACGCACAATTATAACAACTTCTATTAATATTATATTTTAGTTGTGAAGGGTTGTCCTTTCACAATCTAAAGATGTAGATATAAATGCAAGTGAAATTTAGTTGATATTAATATTATGGTTGTTAGTTGGACAATAAAGTTGTTAAGGTAGATGGAGTTAGATCCCATTAATCCCCTTCTCAACATCTTAATATCCACACATCAAAAATCCTGATCTAAATATATATATATATATATATATATATATATATATATATATATGGTTGGCTGAAAATGGAATACAGTGTAAAAGATTATTTAACAGTTGTTTGGTTAAGAGTTTTACAAATTCATGAATTTATTTTTTTCTGTTTGAAAAAAATATATATAATGTTAAGTATTTTGAAGGTTTGGCCTTGCGATGTACGTGGCAAGCTGGCAGTGGTGGTAGGCGGCCGGCTAGCAGCGGCGGCATGGCACGTCACTTATATTATGGGGATTTAAAATTCTTCCAATATGGACGACTTTCAAATACACCAAAATATAACTAAATAGTGAATTCTAAAAGCATCTACTATATTTTTACTTTACTTTGTATTCCAATACCAAAATTTTCAAAATCCTTTTTATTTATTTTACTTTACTTTATATTCTAAGTAAACAACCTTAAATGATAATTTAATGCGATAAGTGCTTGATATAGATGGCCGTTGGAATATTTATGACGATTTTATCTTATATTTATTTGCTCGTCAATCTGTTTTGAAACTCTTAGAATTGTGGTGATAAGTGAAGCAACGATGGACTCTGTTGAACCCTAGAATGAATACAGGGATGAATCTTGCGCTTCTGGAACTACTGATTGGATAAACATTAATGCTTCTGTCTGCGTGATCGATACGGGTGTTCTATCCGACTGGCCCATATTAAACATGTGAATAAGAGTTTTATTTTATTTAAGAAAAAAATAATTTTAATGTTGAGTTTTTATCATAAGTTAAATGTACATTGAGAATTGTATTTCACTCAGCACGAATCTTTATGAGTTGGAGAATTTTCTTCAATGGTCGTTCAAATGTTTGCTCTTTGATATTGTTAGATAGTCCTTATTGAATTTATTATTTTGATGCTAAATTTGTAGGAATTAAAGTTTGAATTAATACATAAATAATTTTAAGAAAATTTTGAATTCTATTTTGAAAATTTTTTTAATTGAAAATTTGTCAAGAAAGACATGTTTTATCAGATTAATTTAGCAAGTGATTTCATTTGTCCTCTTACTTGAAATGATGAGATATATGAGTCCAAAAAATCTACATAGAAATTTGTGAAGATCTAGTTAGGTGATTGTGGTTGAATTATAAAAATTGGGCGACTGTGATCGGAGAATAAAGGCATTGGCAATGATCATTGATATTGATTGTTAGGCAAAGGTCTCTCCAGCTTTGAGCTAAAGATCAAAGTCTAACTTTCGCTCCCTTTCGTTTAGGTGCAAGTTGTCGAGTGAAAATTAAGTAATTTTAGTCAAAATCATCACATTTCATCGAACGGTATGTAGTGATTTTCTTTAAATATTTAAATATCTTAATGGCATCATAATTGAGTTATCTTGAGCTTTGAATTTCTCTCATCAAGTCATTTATTTTGATTATAAGCATATAAGATTTAGAGAACATTTAGTCCGTAAAATAGTATCAAGAAAATTTTAACTATACTTCAAGTATAACTTGAGCTCATATGGACAAAGATCAAAATGCTTTTAGTATCAATGAGCTAAGGTCACTAATATATTCAGTTTGATGGTAGATAGATGTCATCAACATCAATTCCAACACTAAATATTATCAATTAGGTCACCACTAGCCATCATCACTAACACTGATGCCTGATGTTGACATGAAGTCTTATGCTAATTGTTTTGTCTTTCGCCTTCTCATCTCTAAGAAGAACAACCAAATAAATAATCAATAATCATCTGAAGACAGCTCTAATGACTCGAAGCTCCTCTGACTTTCACCATAACAGTCATCCTCTATAATCCTTTAACCTCAAATATATAGTAGTGGAATCATTTCAATTAAATTAGTTCTCATTATTTTCTCTCCTTTTTTTATTTTTTTACATTAAAAATCTTGTCTCTTATAAATTGCTTATGACTTAACAACATACATAGAATATGTTGATATAATGTTGAGATAATAAACTCTTTATCTTTAATATTATGAATTTTTATAGCACATAATAATAGTATTGAAAATGTTGAATCTTTGTAAAACATATTCTTAATATCACTATAAACCTCCCTTCTAAGTTGTAAATTAAGATTTCCCCATATTCATAGTTTTGAAACTGTTGAAGTCATATAAGCCATTGACATCATTTTTGATGCAAATATATGTGAACTTTTTTTTAACTATTTTAACTCATGTCATGACCTATATAATATAATTAATGCTATTTTCATATCTCTAGCTCTATATAAACTACAAAATATTTTTATAAAAAAATATAATTTTTTTATTTACATAAATTACAATATATATTATTATAATTTATGTATTTATTATTATTATTAAAATATTATAATATATTTTTATTGATTTTAGTCAAGTAAATAGTTTTTGGAAAATACTTTACTGCGAATTGGATTTCAAAAAATCTCCAAAATTATTCTAACGGTTTTGGGACTTTATTTTTGAAGCAATTACTTACATATCATCCAATTTTTATATATTTATAAATTTAACATTCTCTTACATCAATTTTTTAAATTATTATCAAATTATTAAAATTAGTAACAAAGTTCTAACTGCTATTTTTCTTTTTTAAAATTCTTAATGATTTGATCATGACATGTAAAAATACATATATTTGATAGTTCATAAATATAAGAAGAATATTAGTATTGTGTGCGAAAATCGGTTGTAGAATAAATTGTATGCTTTAGTTTAGTTAGAAAATCCAAATACGCGTAGATAATGAAAAGAGAATAGAAACTTATTTTACGTAAAACGCAAAAAAAGGAAAAATCACAGCATAGTAAAAATGCTCCACTATATATTTGCTTTGGAGTATAGAGTTTAAGTCTTCCCTACAGTGAGATTACAAGATTATATATGGGAAATCTTGATAATGAGAATTCCATAATCATGTTAACGACTATCTGCCGGTAGTTAAGGTTGTTAGTGTGATCGGCGGCATGATAGGCGATCGGTGAATGTGGTGATGACTTGAACTTAGCTCTCTCTCAGCTTTCTCCCAAGTTCGTTTCTAGCTCCCTTCTCCCCTCATGACAAGAATGAGGTCCTATTTATAGGATTCTGAAGGGGCATTTTGGTCATTGTAGCTAAAAACCCAAAACACTATATCGGACGGTGTATATTAATTCATTTGATTATAAACAATTCTTTGGTGATTTGACCATCCAAACGATCTTCGATTTGAGTGATCTTAGGCTCGTTGGATTCATCACCTTGAGCACTCGATTAGCACATTAAATTTGGAAGTCATTATCATCCATTCATTGTCAAGTTTTATATGTAAAGCGATTTGAGCTCATTTGGACTCGATTTGACCGCCAGATTATTGAACTCATCTTATTGTTTAATTTGATTGTATATATCGTAACTTGAGATCCATGTTTCATTTATAAATTTTAGAGGATATATCATTTTCCCCTTAATTTTGGATGAAAAATTTATTTCATCCAAAATATATAAAATCACTTTAGGTAAAAAATTATAGGATATGTAATTATATATATTTTGTGTATCAAATTTTTTTATTTATTTACTAATTAGTTATTAATATTTATTTAATTTATTTTATTTTATATATATGTATTTCTTTTTAAAGAGATGGGTCGTGGGTATTTTTAAAATTCTTTAAAGAATTTGAAGAGTTCATTTTTCAAGTATAAATACCCCCCAAATGAAAACTTCATGTGGAAAAAATTCCACACATATTGTCAAATATGTTGGTGAAAGGAGAGGCAAAACTTATTAAGATGTCAGGTCATGATGTACTTATTAGTGATGATACCATCAAGGTATAATTATTCTCGAGATAAGTCACTACCACCAAATTCTCCAATTAGATCCTACTTTAGAAGTAGAGCATAGTTATACATAAAAAAAGGACAAGATCCTTAGAAAAACTCTTTGGTAAGGTAAATGATCGTTTGTCTCAAGACTTCAATAGGGACTATCGATTGATTTATATTTTTGAAGATCAAATGAAATTGATCAAAAGAGGGAGTTATTAGCCAAAATGGGATTAAGTAGGAGATACTTACGATGCTAAACTGAGCATCTACCTATAGTTGAGCTTTATATTTTAGAAATTAATTTGTTTGAGTTGTATTTTTCATTAGAATTTAAGACTTAAGATTTCTTAACACAAGATTATGGAAATGCCTAAGAGATGAAGAATTATACTTATAGCCCCACAAGGGGAGAAGCAACCTCAGAACCTAAATCTAGGGAGCTTCGGTGAGGGCTGGAAGCACAACTTAAATCTAAAGTAAAAAATGAGTAATTGGTTTGCCTCCACAAGAGAAGACAAACCATCCGACAACTTAGACTTATAACTGCCTAGGGGTGGCAACTAACTCCTCCTAAATACATGTAGGCAAGTCTTTATGCTTATGCAAGATAGCTAGGTTATTTTTATAAAGAGAGACTAGATCATGTAAAATATGATCTAAATGACCTAAATCTAATGCATTTCAAATTTCAATTTATCTCATTTTTGAACAATCAATTTGACTCAGGCTAATAGGACATTTTATGACTAATGCATGAGAAATAGATTATTGGCCAAAATCAGCAAGAATTTTTAGGAGGTGAGTTTCCACCACGACCCTCATAGGTCAAGCCGGATTCTCTGGTAAAGATGGAAGCTCTCCAATCAAGAGTAAAATAAGATGTTGTTATGCATGATATTGTAAAGAAAAGAAGTCATCCAGCTAAGGGATTTCTAATTCTTTTATCTTGATTTTAATTCTAAGCTTTAGGTAAGGTTGTGAGTTATTTAGTTTTAGTTCAAAATTTTAAGTTGGGTAAAAGATTTATTTTTTCCTAAAGAGTCTAATCCTCATCCGGGCCATACATAAAGCAAGAAAGAAACTAGGAAAAGTATGCTACTTAATGCACAAGTTAAACAAATATCAATCAATTTATAAAACTAGCGCAAAAAGAATAAATGACCATTTGTGGTGGCACACACAAAATATCAAAATATCAAATGGTAGCTCTACCCTTATACAACCATTATAAATGAATTAAACTATAAAGCAAAAGAAATTCATTGTTATGGGGTCTTCAAGCTTTTGTTCTTCTTCTTCTTTCTTCTTTCTTCTTCTTGATTTTCTTCTTTTCTTCTGGATCTTCCGGGTTGAATGGTAGATGGCTTCACATGGTGCATAAGGAACCTTATGACCAATGTTCATTCTAATCCCCCATAATAAATCATTCCAAATCCTAAATATATAAATTTTTATATGAAAAGGAAAAGCATAAATCTAACTAACACCTGCAAAATAAATGTTAGTCAAATCACCACACAAATCCCAATATATTGGACTTATCACCCCACAGGGTGACTAAGTCCACACTATGGATTATGCTAAGGGGTATAAACACCTGCAAGCAAGAAGCATTTATATTTTTATTTATGATAGTGCCCATTTAACACAATCCCCTACAGAAAAGAATTGTTAGACTAAACACGTCCTACCAATCATTCTATGAGCATACACCCTAACATCTAGTCTAAAATATTCATCATAAAATAAAATATAATATCAAGCCATGCACCAACCTAACTTAAAGCTAGAAGTGGTGACTTAGGCTAATGTGTGTGCTTTGAAGGTTTGTGTGGCATGTTTAGCTTAGGACTTTAGATTTGAATTTTCTAAGTGCGAAAGACATATTCAACTTAGAGGAGGGTTTCATTTAAGTTTTTTAGTAACTTTGAGTTATTTTTATTTCATGTTTTAATTTGGTTTAAATGAAACCTAGAATTAATTACTAAGTTATAAAGAGAGGGAAAGAGAAGAGAACTTCTCTTTCCTTCCCTAATCTTAAGTAATTTCTAAGATAAGTTCACATTTTAATTTCATTTGGGTGAATATTTTAATTATATCATTTAATTAATCTTAAGTTTAGATCAATTCTAAACAAACCTATCCAAAAAGAAAGATATTTTAAGATTAAGAAAAATGAATAAAAAATCCACACAACATACATTACCTCAATTCTTTCCCAACATATATAACATGCATATGGATGGACTAAGATATCTATATGAAAATGAGATAATTAACACACTTAATGATACATACATTACCTCAATTCTTTCCCAACATATATAACATGCATATGGATGGACCCTAAGCATATCTATACACGCAAATGAGATAATTAACACACTTAATGATACATGCTAAGTAATTTATTTAGAAAAATTTAGAAGTTAAAACATGTATGAATTTTTTTTTTAAAACAGAAAAGGTTTTCTTTCTCCAAAATTTCACATACATGCATGAAAGTAGAAAAGACATAAGTGAGTACATCACCATTGTTAACCAGAGATGTAAGGTACAAGACCTACTTAAGGCTAATTAAAGCCACGCAACCTCGGGGTTGTCCAGACCAATATACCACTTTCCTTAAGCACTAACATGCATATAAAAGAAATAAAGTGGAGAAAAATATGCAAAAGTTTACTTAATGGTTTCATTTTTTGTTCATGCAATTTATTCATGCAAGTGTAATACTCCTTCTTAAGTGAGCATAGGGATGAATAGAGTTTGAATCAGTAAGTGTCTTCTTTCAAATGAACCCTACACTTTACTAACCCATATTCAAAACTATGCTAACCTAAGAAAGGAAGGAAAGGCTACATTAAACATATTTCATAATCTACCACATGCAAGCTTATAATTAAATTATAAGAATAGCACACTTTCAGATTTTATGTTTCATTTATAGATTTTGAAAATACCTTTGATTTAGTAGTGATTATAGCCACTTATATTTTACTTTAGCCAACACATGCACATTTGACATAAAGTAAACAATTTTCTTCTAAAACTTTGAAAACATGAAATTATGGATGCATAAGTCATATGACATACAATTTAACATGTTGGAAAAGATCTAAAATAGTGTAATCACATGAACAAGCTCACTTTACTTAATTCCTAATGACATTCTTAAAGAATAAGAAAACTTAGAATAAATCAAAGTGAATTTTAAAATGATTTTTATTTTATTGAAGTTTAATTTAATTTTAAAAGGGTGAGATTAGTTTCCTATTCTTAACCCATTCCCACATGTGTTTTGTATTTTAGTTTAATTTTCAGATAATTAGATCCATTTTTAAGTGTTGATTAGGTTAAAGTATGCATTAAGTGATTTAATTAACCCTTACCTACACTTTAGAAAATTAACTGGTAATTATGAGCCAATGAGATGACACAAAACGCATAATGGTATATTTTAATGCACCTAATAATGAAAAGGCCTAATGCAATTTGGCTCAATTAAAAGTTAATTAAGCAAAGGGGTTTTAGCTTAAGTTTTAAAACACCCTTTATACTTATGAAATGGGGTTTTATTTCAATTAGACTTAGGCTATTGAACACCTCATCTACCCAAGGTATATAATTTAAGTATGAAGATTTTTTAGAATTTTGAAAATCATTTAGAAGGGTAATTAATGGATTAAACCCTTAATTAAGAAAGAGATTAAGGAAATAAAAGGGAGTTTAGGGGAAATATCCCAAAATTATTCCCTAAAATCCCTATTCATTGGATCTAACCTTAATCCAACTTAAACATAGAAAAAATCCATTAATTATATCTTAATTACCCTTAATTATATGAAGAGGGTAATTAGGGAATGAGCTAGTAATGTCCTTAATCAAGGCCTCAATAAATCTCAAGAAAATTAGGAGAGGTAGAGGTCATCCCTTAGAATGAACCCTAGAAATTTCAGATCCATTGGTGACTTGATTAGAAAATATTAGCTAATTGCCATTCTCAAAGAAACCCAAATTCAGAAAAGAAGGGAAATCAAAATATGTTGAAAATAATTTTAAAATATTCTAGGTGAAATTATCTTTCCTTTTATTTTTCTGCATTTTCTATAGAGAGTTATGATTTTTAGAAGCCATAGGGATTAATTAGGAAATTAATTAGTTAATTAACTAATCCCACTTAATCCCCCACCTTGCGAAATGGTGTGGCCGGCTCTCACACGTCATGAGTATACTTAACTCCCAAATTGACAGGGTGAGCGGTATATCTTTATCCTTGCATCGCTTTGATCCAATTGACATAACTGAGTGAGTTGTTTGAGGGTTAGAGCACATGGTGGTGAGAGGAGTGGATGCCTAGCTTCCATGTGCAATCAATTGAGGTTTGGGGGGAGTTTGAAAATTCAATTTGGTGCCTATGGGTCGGGTTTGGTCCATAGGAAAAATGGGCTAACCCTAACCCACTAGGTTGGGTGTCCCCTTGATGTTTTGGGAGAGCCTCAAGTATTTGTGATGAGTGCATGATCAAAATACCCATGTGCTAGGCCAAAATTTGTTTTGTGGCCTAAGGGTATAGTGGTCATTTTTCTATTTTTTTTCAATTTGGGTATATTTGGTATGTTGAGAAAATAGGTTGGGCCAAGTTTCAATGGATTTGGAATCCATTTGATGGTGTTTGGCTCATGTTGACCCATTTAAGTCAAAGTGGGTCAACTTGGGTCAAGTTGACTAATAGGTTAAATTGGGTCAAACCAAGGGTTGGGTCAAGTTCATATGACCATTTGAAATGTTATGGTGCCTTTAATTTGATTCAATTTAGTATAGGTTAGGTTTTGGCTCATATGACCCATTTAGGTCAAATGGGTCAAGTTGACCTATTTGACCCATTTGACCTATTTGGGTTAGGTCAAGGGTATGTTTAGGTTTGGTTAGTCATATAAAGTGGATTGGCATCTTTGTTTCTAATCAATTTGAGTTAGGTTCAATTTTGGCTCAACATAACCCCTTTAGGTCATGTTGGGTCTAAGGTCAATTGGGCTAGGTTGGGTCTAATTGGCCAATTGAGGCTTTGGTCAAGTACCACAAGTGATTTGGGATGGACTTGACCTATTGGTTTCAATCAATTTGGCTTAGATCAAGTTTTGACATATTTTGACCCTTTAGGTTAAAATGGGTCAACTTGGGTCAAGTGGGCCAAATGGGCTAGGTTAGGCTCAAAGGTTGACTTTGTCAAGTTCAAGCATAGGTCAAGAGTGAACTTGGATCAAAGGTTTCAATCAATTTGGCCTATAGTTGATTTTGTCTATGTTGGGTTTCATTTTTGGTTAAGTGTTGACTTGGTCAAGGCTTAAGTTTGACTCTGTTTGACCCAATTTGATTGATTGATCATCCCATGATGATCATGATGATGAGGGGATATATGAGTTTGGTTCAATCCAATTTGGTTAGGATCAAAAGTTGCTCATAATGATACTTTAGGTCACTTTGGGTCAAGTGAGTCAAATGACTTGCTGGTTAAATTTGAAGTTGATTGATCTTGTATATGGACTTATGATTGAAATATAAATCCATTTACAAGAGATTTGAAGTCAAATGGATTTTGATCCATTTGAAAATCTCATATTCAAAGGAAGAATATGAAGGAGTTTTGGGTTTTGATTGGAAATTGAATTTATATATGAGCTCAATTGTAGGATTGATTGAACATGAGATAAAATCAAGAGTTTGTCTTGATTTGAATTGATTTTGGCTAAGTTCAAGATTTTAACTTGAAAGGCTTATATTTGAATTTGATTTGATCTGAGTTTGATATTTGGAGTTGGTTTTGATTGTTATGGACAATCATGATTTGGAAGAGTTTAATATGTGCATATAAATGAGAATATAAATTGATCATGAGAAAATTTCAAGAATTTGAAAGAGTTTAATTATGATTGGGGTTAAATCCATTAAAGAGAATTTAAAGGATTTAATGGATTTTTTAATTTTAAATTTAATTTTTGGATTAGATTTGATTGATGTATATTCATATTTTATTTATATATGAGAACATAAATGAGAATACAAATATATTTTGAGAAAATCCCATGAGTTTGAAGTAGTTTGATCAAAGTTTAGGTTAAATTTATTAATGAAAAATTAAGGGATTTAAGGGAATTTCTAGCATTTTAAATTTGGAATTATTTTTTTGGATTTGATTGAATTGAGTTATATTTATATTTCATTTATCTATGAGAATATCAATGAGGACATAAATTGATTTTGTGAAAATCCCAAGGATTTGAATAGGATTGATCAAGGTTTGGAGTTGATTTTGGCTAAGTCCTTTAATGAAAAATTAAAGGAACTTAAGAAAATTTCATGAATTATTTTGAAAATTTGAATTTGATTTGATGGATTTAAATTTATATTTCATTTATATATGGGAATATAAATGAGAATATAAATGGCTCATGAGAAAATCTCAAGAATTTGAGTAGGCTTGAATCATGATTTTGGCTAAGTTCTTAAGCAAGGTTAAGGACTTAGAAAATTTGGACTTATGAATTTTTAATGGATTTTGATCATGTGTTTCAATCATAAAATTTAATCATGGAATTGATTTGAGTTAGAGAAAATCAAACAGAATTGATTTGGAGTTTGACTTAAAAGAAGGAAAGTGAGGAATGGTTTAAGCTAAGGGTAGGAGATTTTCCTAACACCCTTGAGGCATGACCTTTTCCTATGGCTAACTTTTCTAAGTCTTCTAGGGCTAGGGGAGTGTCCACCTAATCACTGGATGTGTCTTAAGACTAAGGAACCCTTAAAGTTTAAGAGCAACCCTATGCCTAAGATGGAGGTGTTGAGAGCTCATTCTAAAAATGAGGTCAACACTCGCACCTTACTTTTTTGTACTTTCTTTTCTTCGATAGCCTCAAATAACCTATATAAAAGTGCCAACCCCCCACAGGCTCCAGCCTCCCATCTCGGGTTTTAACTTGTTGACCTCATTTTTGGAATGAGCTCTCAACCCCTCCATCTTAGACATAGGACTTCTCTTAGACATTATGAGTTCCTTAGTCTTAAGAAACACCTAGTGATTATATGGACACTCAACCTAATCCTAGAGACTTAGAAGAGTTAGCCATAGGAATAGGTTGGGCCTTAGGAGTGTTAGAAAATGTGCCTACCCTATAGCTTGAACCAATTCCTCACTTCCTTTCTTCAAGTCAAATCCAAATCAACTCCAAACTCATATCAACTTCAACTCCAAATTAAATCTTGAATCAGTTTCAATAGATTTTATCAAATCATGAATCAATTCCAAATAATCAAAACCCATGATTGAAATCCAAATTCAAATTCCAAAAATCTTTCCTAAGCCACTATCTTATGGACTTAGCTCAAATCAAATCCAAATCAATTCAAATTCATAAAATTTTCTCATAACCCATTTATATTCTCATTTATATTCACAAATATAAATGAAATATAAATTCAAATATCCAAGAATCAATTCAAAAATAAAATCCAAATTCAATCAAAAATCCAACCTAAGCCTTCAAGACAAAATCTTGAACTTAGCCAAATCAAACTCAAATCAAGCCAAACCCTTGATTTTTCTTCATGTTCAATCAATCCTACAATCATGAATCCAAATGTAAACATAAACTTCAATCATCAAACCGAAACAAAATTCAAACATCAAACCCAAGTCAAACTCATGCTCACCCTTTGACTTGAAATTATCAAATGAATCAAAACCCATTTAACTCCAAATATCTTGCAAATGGATTTATATTTCAATCATAAGTTCATATGTGAGTTCAACGAAACTTGAATCAAGCCTTGATCAAACCAACTAAACCTAATTGGCTCACTTGACCCAAAATGGCTAATTTGACCTATATAAACCCAAAATTCAATTCAATCCAAATCAAAGTGAATTAATTCAATCTAAACTTCATGTCATATTTGTTGATCATCATAGGTTAATCAATTATCATGAATTGGGTCAAACCAAGTCAACCTAGCCTGTTGACCAAGTCAACCCTTTAACCTACATGAACCCAAACTAGCCAAATTGTAACCTAAACCAAATTGATTGCGACCAATGGCTCAAGTTCACTCCAAATTAATTATGAACTTGACTAAAACCTCAATTAAATTAAACTGAATTTGACAATTGGCCCTAGGCCAACCTAGCCCAATTGACCATGAACCCACTTGACCTAAAAGGTCAAATCAAGCCAAAATCAAATATAAACCAAATTGATTGAAAATAAAGATACCAATTCATTTCAAATGATCAACCAAATCCAAACCAAGCCATAATTCAAACCAAGCCATAATTCAAGCCAATCTGGTCAATTAGGTCAAATTGGTCAACTTAGCCCAAATTGACTTAAAGGATCAAATTGGTCAAAATCTAAATTAAATCCAAATTAAACCAAATTAATTGAAACCAATTAAACCAACATGCTCCAAATAGTCATTTAAATTTGACCAACTCTTGATTTGACCCAATTTGACCAATTGGTTAATCTAACCTATTTTGACCCATTTTGATCCAAATGGGTTAAATTAACCCAAATTCAACCAAATGAACTTCAAATGACATGAAATTTGGTCCAACTTACTTTTGACTCATTTCAAATCTTCCTAAATCAAATCTAAAGCCAAATGACTACTTTGCCCTTGGGTCAAGGGCATCCCATGAGAAAAGGCACTTTCCTAAGTGGTCATTTCTCATCCTTGGCTACTTAACACTCCTCCATTGGTCCACATAGGCACCAAGGACACTGATTTTATAACCCAAGGAGTGGTTGGGGTAGCCATGACTCATGGGGAGGTGAAATCACCTCACCTCTCCCATTGGAACACTTGGCATGAAGGACACTCACCTCCTCTTGGCTAGGACACCCACTTGTCCTTCATGGTAGCCACTTTCCTTGCCTTAGCCAACCATAGGGAGCCACCTAGGATGATTCTCTTCCATTCCCAACCACCCCAAGCCAAGTGACATGAGTTTGGAGCCAAAATTTTAAACAAAAAGTGAAAAAAACCCTCATTCCTCTCATTCTCCTCCTCCTAGAGCTCCCAAAAGACATTAACAATCATCCACTTCATTCTGGAAAGAAATACTCAAAAACTAAGGGGATTTCAGTGAGGAAATGACGATCACCGGAGGAAACTTTGTTTCGATGTGAAGGCAAGGATCTAAGCTCAATTTAAGGCTTCTTCCCTCACTCGATAGTGCACTTGAGTCACCACCGCCACCGAAAATTATCCCCGGTGAGGTAACCTTCAAGAACCATAGCCAGTCTTAGGATCTTTCATTTTGTGATGGATTTTGTGATTTTAGAATCTACCTAGATAATCCACATTTTACTTTAAATCATCCCAATTAGAAAATAATTTTTTTTTGGTCAATTGTGAAAATGAGTCCATTTGGACAAGTTTTCACTTAAACCCTAATTTCTTTTAAAAAAACTATTTTACTATTCACCTCGGTAGCGAGCCATTGATCGCGGTTGCGATCGGCGGCTTGTCGTGGATTGTGTGATCCAGGACTTTGGATCATTTGATGCGATATGGACCATCTGATCGCGTGGTTCGTGCGATCGATGGCTGTCACGCCGATCGTGATCGACCTCCGGTCGGCGATCTGGACCCGTCCATGATCGGTCGAGCGCATTCTCTCATGGTTTGACCGGTCTTTCCGCCAACCCGGCGCGACACCGTGCATCGCGCGTGGTGCCACATGGTTGAGCCACGCGTGCTTTTGATTTAAAAAATTAATTTAAATTACATGGAACTTCAAAAATTCATAGAAAATAAAATACTTAACCAAAAATTATAAATAAGGGATCATTGGATTCTTCTTTCAGAAATCCAATAAACTAAAATCTCAAATTTTTTACTAATATTTTGAGCTTAATTTAAGTTTTAGTAAAATCAAATTTTTAATTAAACAAAATACATGTGAGATTAAGTTGAAATTTTTTAAAGATTAAAATTGATGTTAAAATACACTTATCATAAAAATTTCAAGTCAAAATGACCTTTATTAAAATATATTGAATTTTGAGTGTCAAATGATTTATTTTAATAAAATAAATTAGCATAATTCTTAAAATCACGTAAATCAATTGAAACTTCAAAAATACATAACTAAATGTAGAAAAGTCAGAAAAATATAAATGATGGCTCATTTTAAAAAAAATTTAGAGGAGAATCTATTAAAATTATTTCTAATTGAATTTGAATAGTAGATTTTCTCTATTAATGTTTATTTAAAAACTTAATAATCCTAATTACTCCATAATGACTTCATTAACTAATTCTAAACTTCTCAAGCATGTTTAGTAAGATGACTTCTACATCTCTTAATTTTCTTGAAATTTATTAATGAGTTAACCAGAGAAATTAAATAATGAACCCCTAATCACCCTCTTAATGTAATTAAGGTTAATTAAGCATGTGAACAACGGTTTAATTCCTTGATTAAGATAATTAAACTTTTTTTTGATTAGGAGGTTTATGGAATGATTTTGGGATATATTTTCCTTAAGCTATTCCCTAAACCCCTTTCTTCCTTAAATCCAAATCTAATTAAGGTTAATCCACTAATGATCTACTTAATTAATCAAATCAAATTCTCAAATTCAAAATTAATCTAAACTTAATCAATCCTTCTTGGGTAGATACTTAGGTGTTCAATAACCTAAGTAAACTTAGAAAATCATACCTAACCCATATGTGTGGGAAAGGTTATGAAAACTTAAATTAAACCCTTTAGCTTAATTAATCATTAATTGTGAGCCAATTGCATTAGGTACCTTTCTTTCCTAGGATGCATTTGATTTAAATTCCTTGTGGTTTTATGTCATACATTGGCTCATAATTATTTGATTAAATATTTGATTAAAATGATAATCTAATAACCTAAAATTAAATAAAATAATACACACATGTGGGAATGGGTAAGGACCAAACCTTCTCACACTTTTCTAATTCAAATCAAACTCAAAGCAAAATGAAAGTCTCTTTAAACAACTTTTGATTCTCTTTAAATGATCTTACTTCATAAGATTGTCTTTAAGAATTAATTAGAGTGAATGAAATTACATGCTTACATCACTTTATTTCTTTCCTAGCATGCTAAATGTGTATGTCATATGAAAATCATGCATTCATGCTTTTTTTTAAATCAAATTCAAAATGAAATATTTTATTTATGTCAAATTGCATGTTTTGGCTAAAGTAAAAATATGAGTGGCTATTATCACTATTAAATTCAAAACTACTTTCAAAATTTATAAATCAAATACCTAAAAAAAGTGCTACTTATAAGTTTATTTATAAGCTTGCATAATATAAAATGTGTCTTATGTTTGCTTTCCTTTCTTTCCTCTTAATATGGATTTGAATAGATTTGTAAAGTGTATAGTTCTTTTAAAGAACATAACACTTAAATCTATTCTTATCCTCTTCCATGTTATGACTTAAGAAAGATCCTACATATACATATAAATTATATAACCAATCAAACATAAGTACAAAGTTTTGTATCTTTTTTTTCCATTCATTTCTTTTGTACATATGCTTGTATTTAAGGAAAGTGGTATATTAGTCTGGACAACACCGGGGTTGTGAGATTTTGAATAGCCCTAAGTAGGTCTTGTACCGTATACCCCTGGTTAACATTGGCGTTGTACTCACTTATGCCTTTTATACATACATGTGTGCATGTGAAAAAGGATAAGAAAACCTCTTTTCTACTTAATGAAAATCATGCATCATAAAACATTCAAATTTTCTTAAGTAACTCACTTAGCATTCTCTTTCCATGCATTTCTTTTTATACATGCACATGTATTTAAGAAAAGTGGTATATTAGTCTGGATAACCCCGGGGTTGTGAAGCTTGAAGTAGCCCTAAGTGGATCTTATACCTTACACCCCTGGTTAACAATATCATCGTACTCACTTATGTCTTTTATACTTGTAAATATGCATATGAAAATTGGATAAAAAAATCACTCTCTTCTACTTAACAAAATTATGCATACATAAAATATTCTAAGTTTTCTTAAGCAATCTCTCTTAGCATTCATTATTAAAATGTGTTAAATACTTGCATTGCATGTATAGATATGCTTAGGATCCATTCATGTGCATGATACATATGTGGGAAAGAAATAAAATATTATGTATTTTGTGATAGTAATTCACTTTAATTAATCTTAAAATGACTTTCTTTTTTAATATATTTGTTTATAGATAATCTAAACTTAAGATTAATTAAAATACATAATAAAATATTCACTAAATAAAAATTATTAATGAATCTACCTTAGAAATCACTTAAGGTAGGGAGGAAAGAGAAGTTCTCTTCTCTTTTCTCTCTTTACAACCTTTAGTAATTAAGTAGGTTCATTCAAACCAAATCAAATCATCAAATAAAATTAACCCATATCAACTAAACAACTTAAATGAGACCACCCTTCTAAGTTGAACCTTTTCATACTTGGAAAATCCTAACCTTAAAGCCTAGCTAAGCATACCACATAAACCTTACATGCACACACATTAGGCTAAGTCACCACTTCTAGTCTGTTAGGGAGGTGCATGGTTTGATGTTTATTTTATTTGTGATGTGATATTTTAGTCTGATGTTAGGTATGCGTGAATGAATGAATGGATGATTTAGTCTAATCATTGTCTTATGAGGATTGTGCTTAAGGGGCTAATAAAAATAATTGCTTTTATTGCGTTGCTTATACCCTAAGCATAATCCAAAATAGGCCAGGTGGACTTAGTTACCCATGTGTGGGGTGCTAAGTCTTATTTATTGATATACATGCTTGGGAATATGTGGCTTGTTTAGCTAATCTCAGTTTTGCAGGTTTTAGTTAGATTTACTTTTTTCCTTTTCATGTACCTTTGTAATTAGGATTTTGGAATGATTGTTATGGGATTAGGATGAGCATTGGTTATAAAGCCATGCCTTATGTACCATGTGAAGCCTTTGGAGTAACCACCTTTCAAGCATCTAAAAGAAGGAACCAAAGAAGAAAGAAGAAAAGAAGGATGAATAAATGAAACTTGAAGACCCCCATAATAATGAATTTTTTGCTTACTTGTACTTCGTTCATTTGTAATCCGAATTGTATAAGGGTAGAGCTCGGCTACCCAATTTTTTTTTCGAGTTTATTGGGTGGTGCTCGACCACACTTGACATTTTATTCTTTTGCATTAGCTTTATAAAATGTTTGATATTTTGTTTAGCTTGTGCATTAGAAATGACATGTTTTCCTAGTCTCTTCCTTGCTTTGATATATGGCCTAGATGACGATTAAGCTCTTAAGAAAAATAAATCTTTTACTAAATTAATCAACTCAGAATTAAAAAGAAGCAACTCATAACCTCACTTAAAATCTAAGCTAAAAATAAAGATAAAAGAATTAGCAATCTCTCAGCTGGATGAGTATTTCTTTTACAACATCATGCATAATAACATCTTATTTCACTCTTGATTGGAGGGCTTCCACCCGTGCTAGAGAATTTAGCTTGATCTTTAAGAGCCATGATGAAAATACACCTCCCCTTTCTCACTGATTTTGGCCCACAATCTTATTTCTCATGCATTCGACATATGAATCCTATAAGCCTGAGTCAAATGATTGTCCAAAACTAAAAGTAACATGTAATATGATTTGCATTAAATTTAAGTCATTTGAAGCATACCCTTACATGATTTAGTCTCTTTATGGAGTAAGTTTAAGGACTTAGTCTCTTTCCAAATAAATAACATCCCAGTTATCTTGCATAAAGCATAAGGCTTGCTTATATTTATTTAAAATCGTAGGAGGAGTTAGTTGGTTGCCACCCCTAGACAATTATAAGTCCAAGTAGTCAGGTGGCTTGTCCTCTCTTGTGGAGGTAAGCCAAATACCTATTTTCACCTTAGATTTAGGTCGTGCTTTTGGCCCTCGCCAAAGCTCCATAGGTTTAGGTTCTGAGGTTGCTTCTCCCTTCTATGGGTCATAAGCATAAATCTTCACCTTTTAGGCATTTCCATAACCTTATATTGTGGAATTATAAGCCCTAAACTTCTAATAAAAATTCAACTCAAATAAATAATTCCCCTCAATTTCAAAAATGTAAAGCCCAACCATATGATAGTTTGGGATGTTTACTAGGCTTCCTAGTATCTTAAATATCCCCTACTCATATTTTGGCTTCGATAAGAACTCCTTTCTCTTGATCGATTCGACTTGATTTGTTAAAAATAAACTAATCGATTGATAGTCCTACCTATTAAAATCTTTGGAGACAATAATCATTTACCTTAATCGAGAGTATTCTGGAGGAATCTCATTCCTTAAGATATAATTAATTATGAAAACTTGCCCCTGTAGGGAACTTAACGAATCTGATTTAAAATAAACCCTACTTTACATTTCCATGTAAAGTAGGAGAAGAATCTCTGGTACTTATGCAGACCCATAGTCCTTAGGAGTCTTTATTGAGGTGATTAGGTCCATTGTAGGGTGGTGATTTCTATCTTTCGAGATAGTACACTTCTCCTCAATGTTGTACCCAAAAACCTTAATAAGAATATCTGCGGATCTACGTGGTGTCCCGACCAAAAGGCGTATATTTCTGTTTTCATTTATTCTCTCTAAAAGGAAAGATGAAGGCAAGAATATTTTCACCACAATGGTGTGCATCCTGAATTCAGGCTCTAGTGTGCTTCCATTTTTTTCTCTTTGGTAGCCTCCACTAACCTGTATAACTGTACTGACTCCCCTCGCAGGCTCCAATTCTCCCCGATCTTGGGATTTTCAACTGACCTGGTTAGGCTGCGCGCATCCCGAATTCAGGCTCTAGTGTTCTTCAATTTTTTTTTCTTTGGTAGCCTCCACTGACCTATATAACGGTGTCAACCCCGCTCACAGACTCCAGTTCTCCCCGATCTTGGGGTTTCCAACTAACCTGATTAGGAGGCGCGCATCCCAAATTCAAGCTTCAGCATGCTTCCACTTTCTTCTCTTTGGTAGCCTCCACTGACCTGTATAACGATGCTGACCCAATCACAAGCTTCAGTTTGTCCCGATGTCAGGGTTTTCAACTGACATGGTTAGACGGCGCACATCCCAAATTCAGGCTCTAGTGTGCTTCCACTTTTTTCTCTTTTGTAGCCTCCACTAACTATAAGTCAGGCCCCCTCGTGCTGTTCTCCCTGATCTAGAGATTTTCAACTAACCTAGTTAGGCGGTGTGCATCCCGAATTTGGTCTCCAGTGTGATTCCAAACTTGAAAGATAGAGAGTATCTTAATTGGTGAGCATCCTTCAATAGATATCCCAATATCTAAAGATTCTCGAGTAAATCTTACATAAGATGATGGGTTGCAGAAGCATTAGGGGACGACGAGATCCGACGATATAACGCCAACTATCAATAGTGATACTTTGATAATCTTCAGAAAGAAGTTTCATTTTTCAAATGATTTGGTGGTTATTTCTCTTAAAAGATCGTAATGAGCTTATTCTTCTTCGTCGGGGTACTTGTGCCTTCTGAGGCTTTTATCTTCTGAGATTTTTGATGTACATGCACCTTCTAAGGCTTTTGTCTTTCGATATTTTTGATATACCTGTACCTTCTGAAGCTTTTTCCTTTTGAGATTTTTGATGTACATGTACCTTCTAAGGCTTTCACATCGAGATTTTGATGTAAGTGTCTCCAACTACAGTCGAAAAGACGAGGAGGTTGATAGAACCAATGACTCGCCCATATCATCGGGTAGTAAGCCATCCTATTGAAGATATCCCCTGACCCTTTAGGCATGAAACCAGTCTTTAGGCGAATGTAGCCAGTGGATCATGGATTGTGAATACCATGTCTGGGTTCAATTCCGTTGTTGTTCTATGGCGTGCTTACCTCTATCTTTCTCGATTGTGCTCATCTCAATCTATCCCTCGATTATCGAGGGCGGATCGTCATGCAAGAACTTGGATTCGTGTTTTATACCTTCTGAGGTTTTTCTCTACTGAGATTTTTGATGTATCTGTATCTCCTGAGGCTTTTATTTACTGATATTTTTGATGTACCTATACCTATTAAGGCTTTTGCCTACTGAGATTTTTGATGTACTTGTACCTTATGAGGCTTTTGATGTACCTATACCTTCAGAGGCTTTCGCCTACTGAGATTTTTGATATACCTATGAGGCTTTTGTCTATTGAGGTTTTTGATATACCTGTACCTTCTAAGGTTTTTGCTTACTTAGATTTTGATGTACCTATACCTTCTAGGGCTTTTATCTACTAAGATTTTTGATGTACTTATACTTTCTGAGGTTTTTGCCTACTGAGATTTTTGATATACTTATACCTTCTGAGAGTTTCGTCTACTGAGATTTTTGATGTACCTGTACCATTTGAGGTTATTGTCTGTTGAGGTTTTTGATGTACATGTACCTTTTGAGGCTTTTGTCTATTGAGATTTTTGATGTACCTGTACGTTCTGAGGCTTTTGCCAACTAAGATTTTTGATGCACCTATACCTTCTAAGGCTTTTGCCCTCTGTGATTTTTGATGACCTACCAACCACTTGCTCTCTTGGAGTCTTTCTAGTGAAGACTTTATCTATTACTAGCTTTCCATCAAACTTTCCTCGGGGGGTGTGCCTTCCAAGGGTGGAATCTATAAAAGAATTTTTGACATATTCGAGGTTGTTTATCAGAGTGTTACTTGGTGATATTTAACCTGTGTGGAAGAATTCAATAGTTTTAACTCTCATCTGAGGTTATTTTATCATAGTATGACGTTAACCTATGTGAAAGATGTTAAATATTTTGATTCTTTCGAGATTATTTATCAGAGTATTACTCGATAACAATAACCTATGTGGAGTAGGTACAAAGTTATAACATATCCGAGGTTATTTATTAGAGTGTTACTCGATGACATTTAACCTGTGTGGAAGAATTCAATAGTTTTAACTCTCATCCGAAATTATTTTATCAAAGTATGACGTTAACCTGTGTGGAAGAGGTTAAACATTTTGATTCTTCCAAGATTATTTATTAGAGTATTACTCGATGATGTTAACCTGTGTGGAAGAGATCAAATCAAAATGCCCACTTGAGGTTGTAACCAAAGTTACTTGATCTTTGGCTTATAATATAAAGATAATAGTTTGTCAAGCTATCTTCTTCTCAATGTTGAAAAAAATCCTCCCACTTTGCCCCCCCTCAATTTCCAACAAAATCAAGAATCGAGTTTGATGAATCTTCATTCTTGCATGCGCTCCTCAAAAGTCTGAGTGCTCCACCGGTAGTTTCAATTTTGTTAGAAAACTTGGTTGTCTGACATGATGAAGTAATGAGAATCTTTTTCCCACATATAGCGTCAAACTGTTGCGTGCCAGAAAACCAATTGTGATAGAATAAAACTTCAATTCTTAGCTTTGTATGAAGATTAAGTACATAGATAGATAGTTGAAAAGAGAATAAGGAACTCCATGATTTTTATATGGAAAAACCTTAGAAAAAGAGGGGAAAAATCACGAGACCTAGTACAGTAAAAATACTTCACTATATATCTGCTTTGGAGTACAAAGTTTAAGTCCTCCCGATAGCGAGATTATAAGATTGTATGTGAGAAATCTTGATAATGAAAATTTCATAATCATATTACAACTATCTGATGGTAGTTGACATAGCGGTTGTTAGTGACAATTGGTGGCATGATGATGGTGACGATGATGGTGATGATGAACTTAACTTCAGCTCTCGGCTTTCTCCCAAGTTCGCTTCTAGCTCCCTCCTACCCTCATGATAAGAATGGGGCCCTACTTATAGGTTTCTGAAAGGGGCATTTTGGTCATTATAGCGAAAATCTCAAAACACTATTGGACATTATATATTGATTAATTTGATCATAGATATTTCTTTGGTGATTTAATCATCAAAACGATCTTCGATTTGAGTGGTCTTAGGCTCGTTGGATTTGTCTCATCGAGCCGCTCGATTTGATTATAAGCACATCAAATTTGGAAGTCATGATCATCCGATCAGTATCTCGAAGTTTCATATGTAACTTTTTGAGCTTAATTTAAGCTCATTTAGGCTCGATTTGACCCGCTTTTAGTATTATTAAACTCATCTTATTGAGTCATTTAATTTAATTATATACATAACTTGAGATCTGTGCTTCATTTATAAATTTTAGATTGATATATCAATTAGATTTATAAATATATAAGAATTGGATGATATACATGTAATTCTCCCTTTTCTTTCACCTAAGTTGCAAATTATAATTTTATTCACCAAATTTATTTTTTTATAAAAAATGTTGTCAAATAACTGCGGTTGGTATTTTTTTTGTTTTATAAATAAATTAAATTATTTAAAAATTCAAAAGAGTTTTTAGATATTTTTATTATTTAAAAAAATGAAATCTTAATCATTTAACCTCGCGTGTAAGGCTCTTAGTTTAGCTCGAAAATTGATGATCGTTCGAAAATTAAATCAAAATTTGGATCAGATTGAGATCGAATATTAGGTATGAGCCAAAAATTTGGATCAAACTTTTTTTTCGAGCGATCTCGAAGTGGGCGATTGGATCGAGCTCGAATCGATCAATTTATTTATTATTAAAAATATTTAAATTTATATATAATATTTTTAAGTTTGTAAAAATAAAATTATTCCTAAAATTAAATGTATAGAATTATAATCTTTTAAAATAAATATAATATATTTATAAGTATAAATATTATTTTTTGAAAATCTTTTTTTTTTTCATTTTATCCATTTAATTCAAAAATTTTAAAAAAATTTAATAATTATTTTTATTAAATTCATCAAAATGAAAACTTTATTGAATTCTCAAAAAGTTAAAAATGTTTAATTCTAGTTGGCTCGAAATCAAAATGGTAAAAAATTGATTAAAAAATACGACTCAAAATTGAATGGTTCAAGCCACGAGCTGCTCGAAAGTATTTTGAGCCGATTTCGAGTCAGCCTCGGATCAACCCGAAATCGGCTCGTTAAGAGTCCTGCTGGCGTGTTATGTTGGCTAACTCTATGCCTGACTTCTACAGTTCTACCGCTCGCATTAAAGACAATTGAGTTTCAATCTGGTCCACTGATGACTCCGTCAACCTTCTTCCAGTTTGCAAAATAAATTAATTTTATAATATTTAATAAAAATTAATATATTTTATTATTTTTTAAAATATTAAATATATATTTTTAATAAAATAAAAAATAAATTAATTTCAAACGGCCCTAAAATTTGTATTATGATTACTATATGTTGGCAATCTATCCATGAATCCGCCATGGTTAAAAAAAATAATAATAAATAAATAAAAACTTGCAAAATAGAAGATAATTTGAGTTAAATTGGCTTGTGAGTTGATTTGGATTCAGCTTAATAAATAAAATGATGGATAAGTTTTTTGAGCTAAAAAAAAATTAAATTTAAGTTAATATCAACTCAAATATTTATTAGCTTAAGAAGATACTGTCTTTTCGGAGATATCCGATAAATTAAAATGATACAGAGAAGATTAGTGTGATCCTTACGAAGATGCTAATTTATAAATTATTAATATAAATATACTTAAAATATATTGAAATTTAAAATTTAAGTATAAGTTATTAAAAATAATTAAAAGATATCTCTCTTTCTTATATCAACTAATTTCTTATCAATTTTTTATATTTATATTATTTTAATAATTTTAATATAATAATGACTTGAATTAAAATTATATTTATTTTTTAATAAATAAACATATTCAAATTTAAAAAAAAGTACTTTCATACATTATCAAAGCATTTCATATAAAAATATACTTTATAAGAAATAAAGAATTTCCTTCAAGCTCTTTAAATAAAATAATTTATTTTAAAATAAATCAATATAGTGCAAGGCTCAGACTTTCAACCAATATATCTATGATTCTAGTTTTTATATATTTATTATTTGTGTAAACTTAAGATTAAATTAACTCAAATATCTCAAAAAAATTAATATAAAAACTAATTAATTAATTATTTATATAGTAAGTTCACCTTAAATTAAATTTAATAATTATAAAACTCAATTAAAATTTGACTCAATACATTATACCTAAAGTTTCTCCACCAAGAATCCTCTCTCTCTCTCTCTCTCTCTCTCTATGGGGATTGCTTCTAAACAGAATTGTGGAGATAAGTAAAGCATCGATGGGCTCTATTGGACCCCAGAATTTGTGAACAATGGACTCTTTAAAACCTTAGAATTATTTGGAGATTTTTCTTTCACTGAATACAAATCTCTATCGCTTATCATTAATAGAAACTTATGAGGAATGTCACTCTGATATTATTCTCATTCATTAACGCTGTTTCACATGCAATTAAAGTTTTGTTTGAGATAAATATTTTATAATTATGCAAAGTATGTAAATTTCACACATGATTCTTTGGGAGAATTACATATATATCATCTAATTTTTATATATTTACAAATCTTGCACTCTCTTTATTATTATTATTTTTTTGAAATATCGAACAAATATATTTGTGTGTGCCCCTAATCTAATCGTTGGTAATTATATAAAAATGAAAAATATGGGTTGAACTTTTGTCATGAGTTTTAATATTTAGATGATAATTTGAAAAAAATAATGATGTAAGAGGGGTGATAATTTTATAAGAAAAATTTACATACATATCATAATATATATATATATATATATATATATATATATATATATATATATATATATATATATATATATATATATATATATATATATATATATATATATATATATATATATATATATATATATATATATATATATAATACTTAAAATTAGATATTTATTTATCTAATATTTTTTATACTTAAGAAATACATTTCACTTTTAAATACTAAGTGATGATACTAAAGATTGAAATATTTTATATGTAAAATTAAAATTTAGATATTAGATATGTAAATACATAAGAATTATAGTATATATATAAATTCTCTATTTTATAAATATATAAGAATTGAGTGTTATGCATATAATTACCCTTTTGAAAATAATTATATATAGCATGAAAGTTTTACCTTCCGAGAGAGTAAGAAGAGTAAATAAAAATTAATCAAAGACACACATAAAAATTTGCATAGTTGAAAGAGATTTACTCATATTCATAATAATTGATAAATAATAATTCACTAAAATTTAAAAAGAGATTAAGATTTTAGCATATATTAAGGGTCTGTTTGGGATAATTATAGCTTTTAAAAGGCATTGTAACGATGTGTGTTATAAATATTTTTTTTTGAAAAATTCAAAGTAGATAAACCCCTCTAACATTTCTAGTTCTCAAAATAATTTTCACCAAAACTCTCTCAAAAGAGCCAAAAGCTAGTTCAAACGAAATCATTTTTTCACGAAAAACAAAAAAGTCGAAAATCTACGCACTAAGAGTGACAAATATTATCACTTATGATTGATCATAATTATTATAATGTTATCTCATAAAGAAAAAAAATGTATAGTACTGATATGTCACTGAAAACTCTACTAGTTGAAGCACGAATCTTGACATCGAAAGCAATATGATCATGAGTCGAGACTAGCCTAGATCAAGCACTTAAAATATCATTGAAAACTTTGGGATATCAGTCGAATCCCTGAATAGCTCATAAATATAGAGTGTTTATAGTTAAATCGAGCGTCTTGATGAGTCGGTTCTAACAAGCCTAAGATCTCGTAATTCTGACTTCATTTGAGTATTCAAATACTTAAAATACATTAGATGATCGAATGAATCATTTTAAGTCATCCAAAGGAGTAGTTTGGATTTTTCCTGTATTTATAGAGATGTCACTCTCATAATCTATAAATAGCCCCTCATTCTTCACATGAGGGGGGCCCAAGCTAAAGAGAAGAAAGAGCTTTGAGACTCAAAAAATCTCAGCATAATGTATCGACGTCGTCAGGATCATTGTCGATCCGCCGGGTTTGCGTCGATACCACCGGTTATCACGCCATAACCGCCGTCGGCCACCACCACCGGTCATCGCCGCCGATCATTATCGATCCGCGCCGACCCTGTATTCATCATTGGTCATCGTCACCGACCACCACCGCATCCGCGCGCGATTACCGCCCTTCGGCCACCATCGCTGGTCATCGCGGCCGGACAGCCACAAGATCACCGTCGGTCAATGCCGGCCGCCGCCATTGACCATCATCACCGGTCTCAACCGCCAGCTGCCATCGCCCGACAGTCGACCATCTTTTCATAATTTTTATTTGATCATCAGACTACCACCTCAAGCAAGGCCTTCGTCATTAATCCAACGAAGCTTGTCACAAAACTCATTCTTGTAATATATCCTTCTCCTACTTTGGAGAAAGGGTAACAATTGTAATAGAAGCTGATATACTAAAATTACTCTGGTAAATAGGCCCCATAGTTTTCCTTTTGGTTTTCCATGTAAAATCTTGAGGTCTCCCAAACTTTTCTTGTGTGTGGAACCTTTTGTACGCTAAGACATCGATTCTCCTCTCTACTAAATCTTCGCATGCAATAGTTTGACATCGTCACGTGAAAAAATCTCACAATCACAATCTCATGAACACGCATTATGGCCTAAATACTGCTGGAGCCTCTCGCTCACCGTGACTCCCGAAATCAATACTTAAACTAAGGATGCCAAGCTTCTGCCTCACTTCCCCCTGATAGGGATGATTCTATCGGTGAAGGTGCAACATGAACCTCTTTAGAAGATCATGTTCGGCGAATGAAAGAGTCTCAAAATGAGATAATTCAACTTTCATGAGAAACATGACAGCCATTACTACGACAAACACATCTCCCCCAAGATCGATCATTAGCCAAGGGAGTTCAAAATGCTAATACGGGGCATTCTCGCCATCAAGCTGAAGTTCCTTCATTGCCAGACCGTGATGCTGACCTCCTTGGCACTGCTAGTTCTACTCATCCAACACTTGCGGCTCAACCGATCTCTAACCCACCAATAATTGTTGGTGGCTTGGCACATTCTTGTCCTGTTGATTCCACTCTATTGACCTCACTTTTGAAGTGAGCTCTCAACTTCTCCATCTTAGATATAGGGTTCCTCTAGACATTAAGAGTTCATTGGTCTTAAGACACTTCTAGTGATTAGGTGAACACTTAATCTAACCCTAGAGACTTAGAAGAGTTAGCCATAGGAATAGGTTATGCCTTAGGGGTATTAGAAAAACTTGCTTACCCTATAGCTTAAACCAAATCCTTACTTTCTTCTTTCAAATCAAACTTCAAATTCAAACCAACTTCATATTCAAACAAACTTCAAATTCAAACCAACTTCAAATTCAATTCAACCTCAAATTCAAATCAACTTCAAATTCAAATCAACTTCAAGTTCAAATCAACTTTGAATTCAAATCAATTCAATAGATTTTCTCAAAATCATGAATCAATTCCAAATCAAATGATTGAAACTCATGATTGAATTCAAATCCATAATTTTTTCTAAGCCATTTTGATTTCATCTTATGGACTTAGCTCAAATCAAATTCAAATCACTTCACAAAAGATTTTCTCATAACCCATTTATATTCTCATTTATATTCACAAATATAAATGAAATATAAATTCAAATAACCAAAACCAAATTCAAAACTCAAATCCAAATCCAACCTAAATCTAACCCATACCCTTTTAAGTCAAATTCTTGAACTTAGCCAAATCATTCTCAAATCAATCCAAACTTTTGGATTTTCTCTTCAAACAATCATTCCTTCAATCACAAACCAAAATATAAACATAAGCTTCAATCATCAAACAAAATCAAACAAACCCGAATCAAACCCATGTTCATCCTTTGAACTTGAAATTATCAAATGAATCAAAACTCATTTGGCTGAAATCACTTGCAATTGGATTTATATTTCAATCATAAGTCCATATATGAGTTCAACTAAACTTGAATCAAGTCTTTATCAAGCCAATTGACATACTTAGGCTCACTTGACCCAAAGTGACCTAAAGCACCTTTTTAGCCAAATTCTAATCCAACCTAAATTAGATTGAACTAAGCCCATCTAAACCTCACATTGTGAGCAACAATCATCCTAAGATGATCAATCACTTAAATTGGGTCAAACCTAGCCGTTGACCATGTCAACACTTAGCCTAAATGAAATCAAAACTAGCCAAAATCCACCATAGGCCAAATTGATTGAAACCATTAATCTAAACCAATCCAAAATCAATGATTGAACTTGACCAAGCCATCATTTGAGCCAAAGCAAGCTAAATTGGCCACTTGACCCAAGTTGACACAAGTTGACTTAAAAAATCAAAATGGGTCAAATACTAATCTAAGCAAATTGATTGCAACAAATGAGTCAAATTCATTCTAAATCACTTGTTGTACTTGACCAAATCCTCAATTGACCAACTATACCCAACGCTTGATTGATTGAACAACTTGACTTGAAAAGTCAAATCAACTTAATTAAACCAAACCAAAATTGATTAAAACCAAAGCTTACAAAACATTTCAAATGATCAACCAAACCTAAACCAACCTATGACCTAACCCAATTAGGTCAAATGGGTCAAATTGGTCAACTTGACCCATTTGACCTAAGTCAATTCAAATGAATCAAAATCAAATCTAAACCAAATTGAACCAAACCAATGACACACATAGACTTCAAATGGTCATATGAACTTAAACTAACCCTTGGTTTGACCCAATTTGACCAATTGGTCAACTTGACCTAGTTGACCCATTTTGACCTAAATGGGTCAACTTGAGCCAAATCATATCAAATCAACTCCAAATTCTTTGAAATTTGGCCCAACATACTTTTGAAACACCTCAAACCTGGCCAAATCAAAATCAAGGCTAAATGACCATTTTACCCTTGGGTCAAAGGGTAACCTATGGCCAAATTCACTTGAAATTTGGTCAATTCCTTCTCATGGCCATTGGCATCCTCCTAGTGGACCACATGAACACCAAGGAGGGTGGTAAACATGACCCAATGAGTTTGGATCAGCCATGACCCAACCCAAGGCCAAACTGACCCCTCCAATGGAATTTCTCCACTTGGATCACCTCCTACACTCACCTAGGACATGTGCACTTTCTCTCCTCCACTCCTCTGCCAAAATCGAAGCACATGGAATTCCTAACAGCCTGAAAGACCTATTCAATCCAAGAAATTGAATAAAATGGCAAGATGGCTCTCACCGTCCATCCAAGTAGGGGGAGTGGTGAAAATTTTATACATTCTTGCCTTCATCTATCCCTCTTTTGGAAAAGAGGATAAATGAAAATAAAAATATATAAAATATGGCTTGTAGATGCAACGTAGATCCATATGTTCTTATTAAGGTGATCGATGACATTGATGAGATATGTACTATCTAGAGATAGAAGTCATCACTATAATGGACCTAATCACCCGAATAAGGACTCCTGGGATAATGGGTATGCATGTACGAGATTCTTCCACTTTACATGAAAAGTAAAGTAAGGTTTATTTTAAATAGGTTCGTTAAGTTTCCTATAGGGGCAAACCTCCATAGTTAATTACATCCTAAGAGATGGGATCCCTTAGGAATACTCTCGATTAAGATAAATAATTATTTTCTCCAAAGATTTTAATAAGTAAGACTATCAATTGATTAGTTTATTTTGGAAGATCAAATGGGATTGATCAAGGAGAGAGTTATTATCGAAGAAAGAAAGATGAGGAGATGTCCACGATGCTAAGAAACCTGTGAGCATCTCAAACTACCATATAGTTGGGCTTTATATTTTTGAAATTGATTTAATTTATTTGAGATGAATTTTTTATTAGAAATTTAGGACTTATGATTGTATAACACAAGATTAAGGAAATTCTTAAGAGATGAGGATTTATGCTTATCACCCACAAAGGGGAGAAGCAATCTCAGAACCAAAACCTAGGGAGCTTTGGCGAGGGCTGAAAGCACAACCTAAATCTAAGGCGAAAATGAGTATTTGATTTGCCTCCACATGAGAGGACAAATCACATGGCACTTGAACTTACTAGGTGGTAACTAACTCCTCCTATAATTTTAAATTCATGTAGGCAAATCATATGCTTTATGCAAGATAGCTATACTGTTATTTATTTAGAAAGAGACTAAGTCCTTAAGCTCACTCTCTAAAGAGACTAGATCATGTAAGGACATGCTTCAAATTACCTAAATCTAATGCAATTTAGATTTCATTTTAGTTTTATTTTTGAATAATTATTTTGAGTAGTATTCATACTAATGCATGAGAAATGAGATTATTCCCAAAATCAACGAGAAAGGAGGTGTGTTTCCACTATAGCTCTGGGTCAAGCCAAGTTTCTAGCAAAGGTGGAAGCCCTCCAATCAAGAGTAAAAATAATATACATTTATGCATGGTGTTATAAAAGAAATACTCATCCAGCTAAGGGGTTACTATTTTTTTTTATCTTGATTTTAGTCTAAGTTTTAGGTGATGTTATGCATTCTTTAATTTTAGTTTTGAATTATTAAATTTGGTAGAAGATTTATTTTTTTCCTGAGATCCTAATCCATATCTAGGCCATACATAAAGCAAGAAAGAAACTAAGAAAAATGATGCAACTTAATGCACAAGCTAAATAAATCATCAATCAATTTATAAAGCTAATTGCAAAAGAATAAGAGGCTATTGTGGTCGGGTACCACCGCACAAACCTAAAAAAAATTGGGTAGCCGAGCTCTACCCTTATACAACCTGGATTATAAATGAATTAAATACAATTAAGTGAGGAATTCATTGTTATGGGGGTCTTCAAGCTTCATTTCTTCATTCTTCCTTTCTTCTTTCTTCTTCTTTTCTTTCTCCTTATTTGGTTCTTTCTTATGAATGGTGGGAAGGTGGATGCTCCAAAGGCTTCACGTGGTGCATAAGATAAGATCTTATGACCAATGTTCATTCTAATCCTCATAATAATCATTCCAAAATCCTAATTACAAAAATTACATGAAAGAAAAAGTAAATCTATCTAACACCTGTAAAATAAAGGTTAGCTAAAAAAACCACTAAATCCCAAGATGTATATTAGACTTATCACCCCACATGGAGACTAAGTCGTCCTATTAGATTATGCTTGGTATAAGCACACAAAAGTATTTATATTTTATTTATTATAATGCCTCTTAAGCACAATCCCCTGCAGAAGATAATGGTTAGACTAAGATCATCCTACAATTCATTCTATGGATATACACCCTAACATCCAGACTAAAATATATATCATAAAATAAAAGCAAGCATCAAACCATGCACTGCCCTAACCTAAGGCTAGAAGTGGTGACTTAGCCTAATGTGTGTGTTTTCGAGGTTTGTGTGGTATGCTTAGTTATGGCTTTAAGTTAAAATTTTCTAAGTGTAAAGCATGTTAAACTTAGAGGAGGGTTTCATTTAAGTGATTTAGTTATTTTGGGTTGATTTTATCTCATATTTTGATTAGGTTCAAGTGAATCCTGCAATTAATTACTAAGTTATAAAGAGAGGGAAAGAGAAGATAACTTTTCTTTCTTTTCCTAATCTAAGTAATTTCTAAAGTGGATTCATATTTTAGTTTTGTTTAGTGAATGTTTTAATTAAGTGTTTTAATTAATCTTAAGTTTAGATAAACTCTAAACAAATCTTTTCAAAAAAAAATGCATTTTAAGATTAAGTAAAATGAACCAAATTTACATAACATACATCACTTCATTTCTTTCCCAACATGTATAACATGCATATGAATGTGTCCTAAGTATATTTATACACACAAATGAGAATGTTTAATACACTTTATGATGCATGCTAAGCAATTCATTTAAGAGAATTTGAAAGTTTATGATGCATGATTTTCATTATGTAGCAAAGGGGTTTCTTATCTAATTTTCACATGCACATATGAATGTATGAAAGGAATAAGTGAGTATAATGTCATTGTTAACCAGAGGTGTAAGGTACAAGACCTACTTAGGGCTACTTAAAACTAGCAGGTTGTCGGACTAATATAACACTTTTCTTAAATATAAGTATGTGTACAAAAGAAATGAATGGAAAAGAAAGGATGCAAAAATTGGTGTTAGTTGATTTATTTTTGTTTATAAAATTTATATATGCAAGCATAAGTATCCTTCTTAAGTGATAGTGCAGGAATGAATAGGATATAAAATTAGGTAAGTGTTAGGTTCTTTTCAAATGAACCATGCACCTTACCAAATCTATTCAAAACATTGAAAGAGGGGAGAAGGAAAACCTACACCACATCCTTTACATTGCAAGCTTATAATTAAGATATAAGTAACACACTTCTAGTTTAGATGATTGATTCATATATTTTGAAATTAATTTAAATTTAATAGTGATAATAGCCACTCATATTTTTTTTTTTTTACACATGCAATTTGACATAAAGAAAATATTTTATTTTAAATTTGATTTTGAAAAGCATTGTGGTGTTTATTTTGAGATGTGGGACACCACGTAGATCTTAGGGGATACTCATTGAAATGATCTGACATTAAGGAATGATGTACTATCTTAAAGATAGAAATCACTATAATGGACCTAATCACCTAATAAGGACTCCAGGCATGATGGGTCTTCAAATGTATTAGATCTTTCCCCACTTTACATGAAAAATAAAATAAGGTTTATTTTAAGTCAAGTTCGTTAAGTTCCCATAATTAATTACATCATAAGGAATGAAAATTCCTTAAGAATACTCTCAATTAAAGTAGAAAATTAGGGTCTCCAAAGATTTTAATGTTAAGACTATCAAAGGATTGACTATTTTAGAAAATCAAATGAGATAGATCAAGAAGAAGACTTATTTTTTTTTTTGGAATCCAAAGGGAGAAAGTAGGAAATGTTCATGATACTAGGAAGTCTAGTGAGCATTCAAATCTACCCTATAATTGGGTTTATATTTTTTGAAATTGAAGGAGTTAATTATTTGAGTTGACATTTTATTAGATTCTTTGGGGCTTATAATTCCACCATAAGATTGAGAAATTCAAGAGGTGAGGATTTATGATTATAGCCCGCAAAGGGAAACAACAACCTCCGATCCTAAATCTAGGGAGCTTTGGTGAGGGCCAAAGCATGACCTAAATCTAAGAAAAATGGGTATAAGGTGTACCTCCATAAGAGAGAATAAATCACCCGACTACTTGACTTATTAGCTGAATTGACTAACTCCTCCTACGCTTAAATCCATGTAGGCATGTCTTGCTTTGCAAGATGATTAGGTTGTTGTTCATTTAGAAAGGAGACTAAGTCCTTAAATTCACTCCCTAAGAGACTAGCGCATAAGTAGTATGAATCCATGACTTAATCTAATGCAAATTTTATCAAAATTATTATATTCTTTTGGACTCTTTATTTTGACACAAGCTATGGGATTTTGTATGCCTAAATGCATGAGAATTTGATTATGGGCCAAATCAAGAGAGAAATGGGTGTTCTTCCATCAATGGCTCTCATAGGTTAAGCCTTCATTCTCTGGCAAAGATGGAATCCCCCTCTTAACAAAAGTGATAAGACATGCATGATATTATATATTCATTCATCTAGTGCTAAAATTTTTATTATCTTGATTTAATTCCTAGGCTTTTATATAAGTTTATGAGTTGTTTTAAAATTTTAGTTATGAGTTGTTAATTGGGAAGAAAAATTAATTTCATCCTAAGAGCATATATCCAGACCATTCAAGCATCAATCATAAAAAACTATGAAAAATTATGATATTCTAATATAATCTAAACACAACATCAAATAATTTTATGAACTACCCTAAAAGAATAAAAGACCAATGCGGTCGGGTTCCTGATACCTAAAGAGAAAAAATATGGGTAGAGCTCTACCCTTATAGATTATAAAAAAAATAATACATGCTTTGGGGTCCTTCTTTTCTTCATCTCTTCCTTCTCTTTCTTTTGATTTGATTTGCTCCAAAGGCATCACTGGGCACCCAGGGACTAAGCCTTCGGTCCTGTTCATCCTCATCCCCATAACACTAATCTAATTTCTAATATTACACTATAAATAGGAAAAATAAATCTAGCTACACCTGCAAAATAAATGTTAGCTAAACACACTATACAACCCAAACAGTTATATGAATAATTTGAACTTAGCACCCCACACATGGATAATCAAGCCCACATATCCTAACGTGAGTTATGCTCGAGGCTAAGCAACCATAAATGCATTTATATTTTTATTACTGTTAAGCACAACCCATAAATATGATTAGGCTAATAACGGCCTAACATCCTGTCTACAAAACATACACCCTAACATCTAGTCTAAAATATCACATCATAAAACAAAATATAATATCATACATACAATGCCCTAACATAGCACTAGAAGTGTTGACTTAGTATTCTAATGTGTGTGCTTAAGGCTTGTGTGGCAAGACTTTACTAGGCTTCTTTTAGTTTAAGTTTCAATTTGGAGTTTGAATTTATTTAAATTTTACCTTTGGGTGATTTCAATTTAAATGATTTAATGATTTTTTTTATTTCATTTGTATTTGGTTAAAGTGATGTTTAAGTTTTCAAGAATGAAGAGTAGAATGAATTCCATTTGTATATGAAACTCACCCTATTCTACATCCTACCTTCTAAAGAGTCTAACTAAGGTCCTTAAGTATCTTAATTAGCCCATTTGAGTTTGTGTAATTGATTTCATTTGATTTATTTGATTTGATTTAGACTTTAAAATTTGAATTTGTTTAAGCATTTGATTGATTGATTTTTGATTAGATGTTTTAGTTTATTTTTCATCTTGATAATTCAATAACCTTAATATCCATTGAAGTCTATTTAAGTTCATGTGTTTTGATTGATTAATTTTAAATTAGATATTTTGGTTTAATTAAATCTTGATAATTTAATATCCTTATAAATTGATATCTAGTTTCTTTTTTTATTATGGTTATGTGACTTAACTTTATGTTTATTTAATTTGATTGTAGTTCATTTATTTGTAGTTTGATCGGATTAGATTAATTGAGATTTTATTTTGATTTTAATTGGGTTTGATTCTTTATAATTCGGATTTTATTTTAATCTCATCTATTTGTCATGTTCATCAAAGTTTGGTTTGTATTTTGATTTCATACATTAGATAGTTGATTAGTTTATCTTATTTAAGCATGTTGAATGAGTTTTTGTTTGATTACATATTAAATTGATGAGTGTCTTTCTTAATTTAATTTAATTTGATTTAATTTGATTTGATTAGCTTTATTGGTCTATGGGTTTGCTTAGTTTATGTGATGTGATAAGTTTAATTAAGAAGTGTATTTATGTTAATTATAAAGGTTTGTTTAATTTTCAATTTGATTTCATATTTATTTAGACTAATAATGTAATTAATGACTTAATAATTTAGGTTTTGATTAGTATTTAATTGCATTTATGTTTGATTAAGCTTAGGTTTAATATGATTAATTTAATTAACTTAATTAGTTTATTTAAGAGGTATGATTAATTATTAAATTAAATAAAGATTTTTTAAATTTTTAATTTAATTTCATATTTATTTGGCTTAATGATGTAATTAATGAGTTAATGATTTAAGCTTAATTAGGATTTGATTAGTATTTAATTGCATTTTATGTTTGATTAAGCTTAAGTTTAATATGATTAATTTAATTGACTTAATTAGTTTATTTAATAGGTGTGATTAAATTAATTAGTATATTAATTAAGTGTTTGATTTGAATTAATTTTAATGTGATTTAAAAAATTAATTTGGTTTATTAAGATGATGGATTAATTTTTGAAGTTTGAATTAATTAAATGTTTGATTAATTAAGTTTTATTAAGGGAAATTAAAATTTTAAAATTATTAGATTAATTGGGGTTTGTTTAATTATAGATTAATGACTTAATGATTTGGGTTTAATTTAGGTTTTGATCAGTATTTAATTACATTTTAATTATGTTTGATTAAGCTTAGGTTTAATATGATTAATTTGATTAATTTAGTTAGTTTACTTGAGGAGTGTGATTATTAAATTTAATTAGGGGTTTGATTTAAACTTAATTTTAGAGTTAGCTTTAATATAACTTATTTAAATTAATTTGATTAATTAAGATGATGGATTAATTTATTAAGTTTGCATTAATTAGATGTTTGATTAAAGTTTGATTAAGGGTAATTAAATTTTTAAATGATTAGATTAGTTAAGGGTTTATTTAATTAGAGATTGATGACTTGATTTCCCACATGTGAATGATTTGATTTAGTTAAGTGTTTTACTTAAGTTTGATTTGATTAAAGGATTATTGTTATTACCATCATTGTTATTAAGTGAATTAATTATTTATTTCATTTCAATTAAGTTTGATTACTTATGATTAGAGTTTTATTGATTTGATTCACTTATTATGTTTGTTTGATTTCATTAACATATTTGATTTAGTTATTAGGTTGAAATATTTAATGGTTAATTAATTATCTTATTCCGAATGGATGTGATTTAATCATATTTTAATTAAGTTAACTTTAATTTTTTTTGGTTTAATTCGATTAGTATTAAATGATTATGTTGAATTTTTTTATTAATTAATTTGATTTTTTTAGCTTATTTAATGATTAATTAGTTTCAGTTTATTTATACTAATTAAGGGGTATCATATGATTAAGATTCTATGCTTAGTGTAGTTTAGTTATACTATTTTGACCCATGTTAAAGCTTCCTAGATTTGTTTAATTTTAAGTTTGATTTAAGATTTAATCATTTAATTGAGTTTTATTAACTTAAATAGGTTTAATCATATTTAATTTAATTTTCTCTGAGGATGATATTATTCTGATTTTAGGTTTGATTAATGATTGCTTAAGTGTTATTTCATTTCTCATTTTGATTTTATATTTAAATTATTTTTTGATTATGTTTTAATTAACTCCTTAATTAATTAAACTCTACTCTTAAGTGTTTATTTGGTTCATTGGAATTGAGATCACATTATTTTCTTAAGAGTCATGAGATTTAAGCCATTTTGAATATGTTTGTAAGTTTTGAATTTTATTTGATTTATTTTATTAAAATGGACAATCTGAATTTCAAAATTTGTTATGAGCTCTAGGACGGACTAACTTGTTATGAGCTCGAATCATCTTGGCTTTGTATAACTCGAGGTTCTCGCATGCCCGTATGCGTCTCTCCTCCAAACCTTCGAGCTTTTCCAACCGCAACTTGGCATTCTTCCCCGTTGTGATTTTACTATCCACGGCTATCCATAGTGATGGGAGTTGGACTTCTAATGGTAGAACAGCTTCAGATCCATACACTAAGGAGAAATGAGTAGATTGAGTTGGAGTTCTGTATGTGGTATGGTAAGCCCATAAGGCTTCAACCAACTGTTCATGCCATCATCATTTGTTGTCATCTGGTGTCTTCTTCAATATTTGAATGAGGGTTTTGTTGAAGGCTTCTGCTAACCCATTTGCCATTGGATAGTAGATGGTAGAGTATCTCCAATCTATGCTATGTTTTTTAGCAAAGCTGTTGATTTTAGTACTCTTGAATGCAGTACCATCATTGGATATAATTCGTTGAGGCACCCCAAACCTATATACGATATGGTTCCTGAAAAATTTGAGCACATGTTGAGCTGTGACCTCTTTAAGTGAGATTGCCTCCGCTCACTTGGAAAAGTAGTCTGTGGCAGCTACGATGAATCGGTGACCCTTGGAAGAAGGAGGATCGATCAGACCCACTATGTCGGTACCCAACACTCAAATGGCCATGAGGCCAATGTAGGATATAGAATATTAGGTGGTTGATGTAGGACCACACAGTGTACCTGATATTGGTGGCATCTCCTAGCTAAGTCCATGCGATGTGATCTTGAAGGGCGTAGTATCTAGTCTCTTGATCTTGGCTTTCATCTTGAACGGTGATGTGCTCCACATAACCCCGAGTGTACCTTCACATGATCCTAGGGCTATGTTTTTCCAGACAACGTAACTACAAATGATCGAAGGATTACAGGTACAAGGTGTCGCCTATAAGAGTATAGGAAAGGGCTCTTTGCTTCACTTGGTGTGCCAGTGATTTCTCTTGAGGTAGTTTGCTACATTTAAATAATCTATGAATGGTTACCTCCAATCTGACTCCTCGTCCTTTTTGGCAATGGCAACCTCCCTTTCAAGAGAGAATATCGCGATAAGTTCAACATCAATAAGGGATAAGACTTGTCTATTTTGGACTCTTATTGGAATTGACTCATCTTCTGGACATGCCAACTCTTTGGAAAGCTTGGCTAATGCGTCTGCTACTGCATTCTCTCATCGAGGAATCTTGTAGATGGTAACCTCTAGGATTTGGGCCAATAATTCCATAGTATACTTGTGGTAATGATGGAGTTTAGGCTTTAGAACCTTGTAAGACCCAAATGATTTGGTTGATGACTAGCGAGAATCCCCAAAGATGTTGATACTCTAGATGCATAGTGTAATGACTAACTCTAGACCAAAAATTAGAGCCTCATATTCAGCTTCATTGTTGGTGCATGGATTGGACAAATGATATGAGAATCTCATCACATTGCGATCCAGAGTTAGGAGAACTATTCTTACCCACCTTCCACGGGATAGTAAATTATGGTTCTTCTCCTCTTTGAGAGAAGTTGCACCATCAAAGTACATCTCCCAGTGGAGAGCACTAGTGCCCCCAAGTTCATGATTTATTCATCGGGGAGATCATCATTAAGAGGAGAATCAACAGAAAGTGGATGCGCTGCTAAGAAATCCACAAGTGTCTATCCTTTTATGGAACAAAGGGGTATGAATATTAGATTAAATTGAGATAAAATCATGGACCAACATGCCAACCATCCAGATAAGGTTGACGTGTCATGAGATATTATAGTGGATTGACTCTAGAGATCAAGTTCACCTTATGAGAAAGCATGTAATGCCATAGCTTTTGGGATGCAAAGATTAGAGCTAGGCAGTGCTTTTCAATATGTGGATAGTTTGCTTCAACAAGGATTATATGACAATTGAGATAATAGAGAGCATTCTCCTTCCTTTCATTATTGGTTTGAGCCAACAAAGCACCAAGGGAGTCGTCTAATGCAGCAGTATATAATATGAGCGACTTTCGGGATAGAGCTACTAGCTGGCGGTGTCATCGATGTCTTGAAAATGCTTGCACTTGTCATCTCATTTGAATTTGGTATCCTTTTTGACAAGTGCCGAGAATGGTTGGCTTCTTCCGATAAGTTGGAAATGAAGCATCTTAGATCATAACCGCCTTGGAATAAGTTATGTTAGGCTTTTAGGGGTGGTATTTCAAATATCACTTTGATCTTTTGGATCGATTTCAATTCCGATGTAATAAACCCAAGGAATATTTTTGAAGCTACTCAAATGCATACTTTAGGGGTTCAATTTGAGGTTGTATTTGTCTTGTTCAAAATTACTCTCAAGTCAAAGAGATGGTCTTCCTTTTCTTTGCTTTTGATAATGAGATCATCGACGTAGCGTTCAACTTGATGATGAATGAGTTCATCGAAGATTTAAGTCATGGCCTGCTGATATATGGCACCAGCATTTTTAAGGCCGAAAGGCATGACCTTATAACAATAAATTTCGATCGGGGTTTGAAAGGCAGTGTTTCTTTCATCCTCTAGGACCATCTTAATTTGGTTGTAGTCAGATAACCCATCCATAAAGGAGAATACTGCATGAGATGAGGCGATGTCCACCATTAATTACGGTATAGAAGTGAAAATTCATCCTTAGGACATGCCTTATTTAGATCCCTAAAATTGCATGCATTTGACCATTCTTTTCTTAAGGATGACAGCGCCAACTAGGTAGGATATTTTTTTCCCCTAATAAAGCCAGCATCGATAAGTTTCTTGATTTCAGAAGTGACCTGTTGTTCAATGTTTAATCGTATGCATCTAGGAGCCTGCTTGATAGGGTTAGTATTAGATTCTATTGTTGTTTATGGATTGCTATGTCAGAAGATAGACATAGCATCTCTTTATAACTCCATGCAAAGCAATCCTTAAACTCAGTCAATAGCTTCACTAAATCATTGGTTTATTTTTCATTCAATAGAGAACTAATGTATGTTGGACGTGGGTCTTCTTCAGTTCCTAGGTTGATTTATTTAAGCTCATCGATAGTTGATCTGTTCTCTTCTTCAAACTCTGGCAGTGCATCCTTAACTTTAAAGTATTTTGGATAATCTAAAGTTTCTAAGCACACCTCCTCATATGAGTTAGCATAATTTGAAAAGAACCTATCAGATTCTAAATGGTTGGTGATGACTAAGCAGTAATTGTCATCATCAACTGGACCCATTATATTGAATCCTAATCCCAATCCTGATTGTGAATGTCTGCATTTATTGTCCCATAACCTTTCAAAGTAATCCGACTTGTGTTTAGACCAAGCATGTGGAATCAATCCTTTCTTTGCTAAATTAAGAACACAAGGCGAGTACCAATCAAAAGATTATTCTATTAAATCTTTGTATGAATCATCCTCAAGTTCTACATCAGCTTCTTGACTTAAGGGTTATGCTCCAAGAATGAACTTCTGCACCTTTACATTTGTGAAAGACTTAGGGGCTTTCTTAACTACCAAACTCTCAACTTTTTGTGAGAAAAGTGGGGTTAGAGCTAAAGTTCCCAATTGATGCCTCACTGTTTCACATATATACTTGGATACACTTATGCTTTACTTAGGAGCCCGTCTTCATTGTTATTTGGCTCAACTGTCACTTGCATGGGGATCTGCTGTCTGGAAGTGCTAGCTAGCGTACTAATCATATATGACTCATCCTTTGAACTAGATTCTAAGTCTATATAGATAGCAGGTGTAGTTTTGATAGTAGGGACATAACTCCGATTGGGTGGCCAATAAGGAGGCCTTCCGTCCCTGACCATATCTTTGGATCTACCTCTTCCTCTGCCTGGTGGAGGTCGAGTCATCTTACTCATATGTTCGAATGGAGTAATGAATTATAGGTGGAATCTAATGTCTCTACAAGTCATCCTCATATTCTTTTCACCTCATGAGAACTGAATGGCTTAAGATCTCCTTTGATGCAGATTCAATCCCACCCTCATGAACTTCATACACTAATGTGAGAGATGAAACCAGATTGTTCTCATGTATCCACGGTCTCTCAAGTAAAGCATTGAAAGATGTATCTGATTTTATAATATGAAACTTGGCGGTAGTATTCTAATCATCTACTTCTAATGGCAACACTATAGAGCCTAAAGCCCTCTCGCCTTATTCATTGAATCCTCTCAACATCATCCTCTCTTTTGAAAGTTTGGAGATGTCAATCCTCAAGTAAGCGAGAGTTTTTAGACTCATAATATTCACTCATGCACCCTAATCAACAAGAACTTTGGATATCATGTATCTTCTAATATCCACTATAATGTAAAGAGGGCAGTTGTGCTTGGTCGTTCCTAGAAGCAAGTCTTCATCACTAAATGTAACTCTTAGAGTACCCTCTGAACTACGAGCCTCCTCCTCAGTAACAATCAGTTGGGCTAAGCATATCTCTAGATCAAGAAGAGCCTTGATTATAGATTATCTCATTTCTTTAGATAAGATAAGGGTGTCATATATGCTTAATTTAGTTGGCAGCTTTCTAAGATGTCCTAGGACATTGTAGTCAACCTTGGCTTGATCCTCCACAAGCATATCCATGGGTGGAGCATCCTGTGGAGGTGCTATCTGTTCTTTAGGAGTAATGATTTGCTTACCCTTATCCTGAGGTGTTACCCTAGGAGGTAGAACTTTGCCACTTTGAAGGTGGACTTCAATGACTTTGTGAGATGATCTAGTTGTAAGTTCTACTTGCTCATCAGGTTCACCTACAGCTTCTCTTATAGGATCATCGGAGTCAGATGACTCCAAATCAATCTCAATGGGTGAACCCGAATGATTCAGAAATAGAAAATCCATTTCTAAATTAGAAGAGAAATGATCAGAATTAGAGTTATCATTATTATTTTAATACTTAGAGAGTTTTTGAGAGAAATAAAATCTAGAGTATCAGAAGTGGACAAGATGTAAGTGAAAGGTTTCTTCATTGATTTCTTCTTAAATGGAGGTACATGATAGAAATCTAATAAAGTAAGTGGGGAAAGGGGTATAGTGCCCTTGTTCGCTGATATAATGCTCCTATTAGAAAAAGAGGAGCTAGTGGAGGAAGAAGTAGTAGCTGCAATGGTGGATGGAGTGCTATACTCGGACGGTGGTTGTGCTGTTATGTTCCCAGAAAGTAGTAAGGTCACTGGTGACACCTTCTTCAAATTGTCTTTGGCAACTTGCAAAACTTCCTTGGTGTTGGAGGTTTGAGTTGCTTCAGGCAGCTGTAAAGAAAGCTTCTTGATCTTAGAGATCACTTTTTTAGAGGTTCGAGATAAGGCAATATCCCATCCTTCTTTTATCTTAAGAGGATTGTAAATATCTCCAAGAATTACTCTGATAGAACTGGAGGGTTGTTATACCAAGTATTCCTTGGGGATAATAATAGCTCACGACTTATGTAGTTGCTCAAGCATCCTTAAAGGTGACACAATCCTCCAAGACATGACTAACCATGTGGTGGTAGGGGTAATAGTTAGGATCATTACTCTTGCCCACATCTTCTGGCCTCTTGGGCTCAAGTAACTAAAAGTCAAGTTTCTTTAATAGATTCTTAAAGATCTTCCTAACTACCTCCCTCTTGAATGAATATGGCTTATTCAATCTATCGATAAGAGTATGTGGGTAATAGCTACCTGGTGGTGGATATGAGTACCGCTATTGAGTATATTGTGGAGGAGGAGGTGGTGGCAGCATTGCATGTGGTGTGGTGTATGCTAGCCGAGGTGGTGGTAGAGGTGGTAATGGAGAGGCTGTTGAGGTCTCTCATATTGAACTCTTGGTTGCTTCCCTGTCTCGACACTGAGCTTCTTCTCGAATGCTTTCTGTGGCTTGGGCTTGAACGATTGGTCTTAAAAAGGTAACTCTTTGGCTTCCCCTTCTAGGCTAATCACTTTGTTGATTAATTTCTCAAAGGTTTTGATTGTAAATTCCTTGAGCATGAAAGAAATCAGGTCATGAATATTCTTGAGTAGAATTTTTATAGCATGTTGTTCAGACAACTGTGATTTGCATTTCATACTCAGGTTTTGCTACATAAGAATATAATCAACAAGGGACTCATTAGAATTTTATTGTGCCATAATGAGGTCACCCACAGTTACCCTTTACTGGGCTCCATAAAACCTCTTGATGAAGAGGTGCTCCAACTCGGAAAGTCTTCTTGAACCATGTTCGTACCAATCAAATGCAATTCTAATCTCTAATGAAGAGTCAAGAGAAGTGCATCACGCCTCACGTTACAATGACTCTAAAGTGTGCTATAAGCGAGGGTTTCCACTACCATCAAAGATCTTGAAAGATGGTGGCACAAAACCCTTGGATATTGGACTATATCAAATTCCTCTCGGCAGGGTCTACCCTTTGGAAGAGCCACCTCGGGCTTGCGCCAATGCTTCCTTCACTTATTATTCCACCATATGCTTTATATCTCTTTCCGGCATGGAGGTACTATCTGTAACCTTCCTATGTATCCTATCTAGTCTGCGGAGATGTACTCTTGGTTGATCTGCAACAACAGGGTGGTTGGCCTCTAGGGTATGGAGCTTGTCCTTGAAGTGCTAGGACTGCTGCTAACAAGTCTTCAACTATTTTTTTCCATCTTATTGATATGCTCATCTCTCTACCTCAGCTGCTGAAGAAGGTGTTGGGTTGAGTGAGCTATGTCTTCTTCTTAACTTCAACACCCTCCAGCTATGATGATCCCTAAGGAGGGAACCCTTAGTGTCGACCATATGGACTTTTGCTAAGTCCTCCAAGAGATCATCCTCATATGGATTAAAATTGACCCTAGCATCCTTTTTACTGCCCTAGAAGAGTTCCCTCTTCTCAGCAAAGTAGTGAGCGACGATCTCATCTAAAGAGCGGTCTAATCGTGCAGGGACAAACACTCACTGCTAACCGGTAGTGGGGCTATGCTCACTGACAAAAATACATCGGGTATTGCTTACCGTTGTACTATTATCTCTAGGAGGATTGTGTTGGGATAGTATATGCGTCAGCCCCCTAGCTAAACACGGCGTGAGGATCTCGCCATGGACACTACATCATGCCTCTACCCCTTCGCCCGCTCTACGCAGTGGAGACTGCAAGGGCTATTGTAACTATAACTGTTATGATTGTGGGGTGACTCGACCACGATAGCCTTGGGCTACCATTCATTCTTCTTCGTAGCTGAGGCGGAGGTCGAATAGGAGAGCTCAACCTCACCTCAACAGGTAGAGTAGATGGAGTAGGATCCTTGAGCCATAGCCAGATCACCAATGGTGCTAGTCTTTCCCAGATGGGAGCTTCTGAATCTTGGTTGGAGTGGGGGATGCCGTGAGCTGGATAGGCGATGGTGGGCGGTGAGTGGAGTGGTGTGGAGTTAGCATCGACTGCCCCTTGACTATATGCCTACTCCTCCTATGACGAGTAGCATCGGTAAGGATGATGATGTCTGAATGATCGGCCCTAATAGGGCGACGATCGAGAAAATCCATCAGAGCGGAGGCCACTGACTGCTTTGCAAACTTCTATCGCTCCCTCTACTTATTTGAGCTAATTCTTGAGCCTCCAAGGCTCTCTCCCTCTGGATCTGACTTCTGACTCTCCTAAGGATAACTATCCTTAGATCAAAAACTGTACCAGACTCTGAGCATCCGTAGGCTCGTCCAACTGTAAGGCGTCCCCGAGCAGTAGGGCTTCTTATGCTCCTAGCTGTCAAAATATGCTTGGTGGAGGTAGTGCAACAATCCTCATGTAGTCCTCCTCTCTATCTGAGTCTGAGAGGGGGTGAAACCTACTATCACTCAAATATGGAGAGGACTCACAGGTAGATCCCTCCTCAGCCACATGGGAAGTAGCATCCATCTCTCTCTCTCTGCCCTCTTGTGATGCCACTTGACCTTGCAGTTCTTATTGTAGTGCTGTGTACATGTCGGTATGGCAGAGCGAGAGCTAGCACCCATGTCAAACATGGAAGACTATCTCAGAAACCAAGACAATCTTTCCCTTTGGGTGTCCAAGGAGGGGTAGTAGCACTGCTAGAGAGCGTAGAGTAACCCGACTTACTAATGCATAAGAATCGGTGCAAGAACAATAGTGGCCTTCCTCTTTAGTGGAGGAAACTTAGAATCAGATGGCATATCGAATCGGATAAGTGGCATCTGCCCCGCCACCTCCTCCTTAAGCAGTGGTGAGGTGTCCCAGCAAGAAATCCACACCCCCTAAAAACCATGGCCAAAGTATATGACCTCGGTGGAGCCAGTAGTAGAGAGACTATCCTGATCCAGGGCTAAGTTTAAGCCAGTACGGAAGGAAAACAAGAACTTGTTTGGAGCCACAGAAGCTATACTAACTGAGGACTGGAAGAATTGATTACACTAAAATCTACATTATTAAAATATAGGATTAATTTGATTTCACCTTTAATCACCCAGGATGTTAAGTGGGGTTCATCAAAATTTTAGAGATATTTTGGATATTGAGGAGAGTCTTTGCCATTTGATTTCGATTTAGAACCCATACTCAATCAATTTAGGTAGGTTGGGTGGGTTTTTAAAATTTAAGGAGATATTTTCTTGGAGATATTTGTGTTTTGTGCATCTTGTTTGAAAATATTGATAGTTTGAAAGATCTTTAGTTAGCAAATTTGGGTATGCTAAGAAGATGTTGTGATTGTGTGTTTGAAATATTTTTTCTTGTGAAGATTTGATTGTGTGATATTTTGATTTAAAAATGGGCTTTTTACTTAACAAATTTGTTATGTTAAGTAGATGCCACATGTGTTTGCTTTGTGTTTGATGATGAGACTTTCACTTAATAAGTTTGGTATGTTAAGTGAAAGTTATATGTGATTGTGAGATAAATTTGCTTTTCTTTGAAGATGGGAGTTCCACTTAACAAATTTGGTATGTTAAATGAAAGCCCCAAATGTGTTTGAGATATGTTTGTTTTTCTTTAAGAATGAGACTCTCACTTAATAAATTTGGTATGTTAAGTGAAAGATCAAGTGGGGTTTGACATGAAAGATTGGATCCTTATTTAACAAATTTGGTATGTTAAAATAGGGATCAAATGTGTGTTGAAAAGAGACCCTCACTTTCAAATTTGGTATGTTAAGTGAAAGTCAAATATGTTTATGATTTTGAAAATAAAACTTTCACTTAACAAATTTGGTATGTTAAGAGAAAGTCAAATGTGCTTATGATTTTTGAAAATGAAACTCTCACTTAACAAATTTGGTATGCTAAGTGAAAGTCAAATGTGATTGTGATTTTGAAAATGAAACTCTCACTTAACATATTTGGTATGTTAAGTGAAAGTCAAATGTGATTATTATTTTGAAAATGAAACTCTCACTTAACATATTTGGTATGTTAAGTGAAAGTCAAATGTGATTGTTATTTTGAAAATGAAACTCTCACTTAACATATTTGGTATATTAACTGAAAGTCAAATGTGATTGTGATTTCAAAAATGAAACTCTCATTTAACATATTTGGTATGTTAAGTGAAAGTCAAATGTGTTTGTGATTTTGAAAATGAAACTCTCACTTATCATATTTGGTATATTAAGTGAAAGTATGTGTGCTTTTGAAAAGATTTGCTTTGATGCTTTATTGCTTTGTGTGTGTATGGTTTATTGCTTTTGAAAAGAGGAAACTTCAACTCTAGCACATGTGAAGTATGCTAAGTGGAGTTTCAATTTTATATCATGATTTTATTGAAAATAGAATCTCCATCCAACAAATTTGAGTATGTGGGATGGGGATAGCCAAGAAAATGTGCTTTTGAAAAAATATATTAAAATTGATTTTGATTTTTTTAAAAGGAACCTCCTAACAATCATGGATTTATTAAATGAGGTTTGGTTATATGTGTTTTGTGCCTTTGTTTGAAAATTTATTATAAATTTGTGTAAAGATCTTTGTTATATGGATTTAAAAGTGCTTTGGAAAGACATGTTTTGTAGAAGGGTTTGTTTTCTTATTGTTCATGGGATGAACCTTGCCTCACCATCAGAATGGTGAAGAGATTTTAATTTGGTCATCTCCTTTATTTGATTAATTTTAATTTTCACCTGGGGAATCCAATAGGGATTTTGGTATTACATGGGAGGACTTAAAACCTAAAGGATGTTGGCGAGCTTTGCTTAAGGATGAAATAAGCTAAGTGCCAATGAAAAGAATAATAGTATCGGTTATATAAAATATAAGTCCACTATCAATGCTTGGAAATAATAATTGTCTACTAAAGATGAGAACTCTCCAGAATTGAAAAAATTGGTGTTTATTTTTTGAGATGTGGACATCATAGATCTTAGGTACTATTGAAATGATGTATGATATTAAGGAATGATGTATTATCTCAAAAGATAAAATTACCACCCTATAATAGACCTGTCACTAATGCATGATGGGTCTTGAATGTACCAGAGATCTTTCCCACTATATGGAAAAGTAAAGTAGGGTTTATTTTAAGCGTTCATTAAGTTCCCTAGAGGCAAGCCCCCTATTTACATCTTAAGGAATGGGAATTCTTAAGAATACTCGATTAAAAATTTGGGTCTCCAAAGATTTCAAGGTTAAGACTTTCAAAGGATTAGCTATTTTAGAAAATCAAATGGGATAGATCAAGAGAAGACTTATTTTGGAATCAAGGAGAAAGTATGAAATGCTCATGACACTAGAAGCCTAATGAGCATTCCAATCTACCCTATAATTGATTTATATTTTTAAAATTAAATAGAGTTAATTAGTTGAGTTATTTTATTAGATTGTTAGGGCTTATAATTCCACAACATAAGATTGTAAAATTACCTAAGAGGTGGGAATTTATGCTTGTAGCCTACAAAGGGAAACAACAACCTCTGATCCTAAATCTATGGAGCTTTGGCGAGGGCCAAAGCATGACCTAAATCTAAGGTAAAATGGGTATAAGGTGTACCTCCATAAGAGAGAATAAATCACCCATTGTTGGACTTATTACACTGGGTGGCGACTAACTCCTCCCACTTTAAATCCATGTAGGCAAGTCTTATGCTTTGCAAGATGGTTATGTTGTTGTTCATTTAGAAAGGAGACTAAGTCCTTAAACACCCTAAGAGACTAGAGCATGAGTGGTATGAATCCATGACTTAATCTAATACAAATTTTATCAAAATTATTTGATTCTTTTGGACTCTTATTTTGACACAAGCTATAAGATTTTGTATGCCTAAATGCATGAGAATTTGATTTTTGGCTAAATCAAGAGAGAAAGGGGTGTTCTTCCATCAAAGGCTCTCACAGGTTAAGCCTTCATTCTCTGGCAAAGATGGAAGCCCCCTCTTAATAAGAGTGGAATAATATGACATGCATGATATTATACATTCATTCATCCAGCTAAGGGGTTGCTAAAATTTTTATTATCTTGATTTAATTCCTAGGCTTTTATGTGAGGTTATGAGTTATTTTAAAATTTTAGTTATGAGTTGTTAATTGGGGTGAAAATTTTAATTTCATTCTAAGAGCCTACCGCATCCAGGCCACACATTCAAGCATCAATCATAAAGAAACTATGAAAAGCATGTTGTTCTAATGCACAATCTAAACACAATATCAAATAATTTTATAGACTATAAAAAAAATAAAAGGCCAATATGGTCGGGTTAAATTTGTACACCCAAAGGAAAAAAAAATGGGTAGCTCCCATAAAAATACATACTATGGGGTCTTCATTTCTTCATCTCTTCCTTCTCTTTCTTTTGATTTGATTTTCTCCAAAGGCATCACACCAGGACTAAACCTTCCGGCCAGCTCATCTAATCTCCCATAACACTAATCCTAATTTCTAATGCAAAATTACATCAAAAATAGAAAAAGAAAATCTAGCTACACCTGCAAAATAAATGTTAGCTAAACACACCATACAACCCAAGTAGTTATATGAATAATTTAAACTTAGCACCCCACACATGGGTAACCAAGCCCTGACCTAAAGTTATGCTCATGAGCTAAACACAACAAACACATTTATATTTTTATTACAAACCTCATAAGCATAACACAAAAAAAAATATGATTAATAATAACGCCTAACATCCAATCTATGAAATATACACCTTAACATTCAGTCTAAAATATTACATCACAAAAAATAAAACACATCATACATCTAACCCAACTAGAAGTGGTGACTTAGTATTCTAATGTGTGTGCTTAAGGCTTGTGTGGAAAGACTTTACTAGGCTTCTTTTAGTTTGAGTTTCAATTTGGAGTTTGAATTTCATTTAAATTTTACTTTTGGGTGATTTCAATTTAAATGATTTAATGATTTATTTATTTTTATTTCATTTGTATTTGGTTAAAGTGATGTTTAAGTTTTCAAGAATGAAGAGTAAAATAAATTCCATTTGTATGTGGAACTCACCCTATTCTACATCCTAACTCCTAAAGAGTCTAACTAAGGACCTTAAGTATCTTAATTAGCCCATTTGAGTTTGTGTTTGATTTCATTTGATTTATTTGATTTGATTTAGATTTTAGAATTTGAATATTTTGATTGATTTTGGATTATATGTTTTAGTTTAATTCATCTTGATAATTCAATATCCTTAATATCCAATGAAGTTTAAGTTTATTTAAGTTCATGTGTTTTTATTGATTAATTTTAGATTAGATGTTTTGGTTTAATTAGATCTTGATAATTCAATATCCTTTTAAATTGATATCTAGTTTTTTTATTATGGTTATGTGACTTGACTTTATGTTTATTTAATTTGATTATAGTTCATTTATTTGTAGTTTGATCGGATTAGATTAATTGAGATTTTATTTTGATTTTAATTGGGTTTAATTCTTTGTAATTCGAATTTTATTTTAATCTCATCCATTTGACATGTTCATCAAAGTTTGGCTTGTTTTTTGATTTTATACATTGGATAGTTGATTAGTTTATCTTATTTAAGTAGGTTGAATGAGATTTGATTTGATTACATATTAAATTGATGATTGTCTCTCTTAATTTAATTTAATTTAATTTGATTTAATTTGATTTGATTAGCTTTATTAGTCTATGAGTTTGCTTAGGTTCAATGTGATTATGTGATTAGTTTAATTAAGAAGTGTATTTATGTTAATTATAAAGGTTTGTTTAATTTTCAATTTGATTTCATCGATATTTAGACTAATGATGTAATTAATGACTTAATAATTTAGGTTTAATTTAGGTATTGATTAGTATTTAATTACATTTATGTTTGATTAAGCTTACGTTTAATATGATTAATTTAATTAACTTAATTAGTTTATTTAAGATGTATGATTAATTATTAAATTAAATGAAGATTTGTTTAATTTTTAATTTAATTTCATATTTATTTGGGTTAATGATGTAATTAATGAGTTAATGATTTATGCTTAAATTTGGATTTGATTAGCATTTAATTGCATTTTATGTTTGATTAAGCTTAAGTTAAATATGAATAATTTAATTGACTTATTTAATTTATTTAATATGTGTGATTAAATTAATTAGTAGATTAATTAAGTATTTGATTTGAATTAATTTTAATGTGATTTATAAAATTAATTTGGTTTATTAAGATGATGGATTAATTTATTAAGTTTGCATTAATTAGATGTTTGATTAATTAAGTTTGATTAAGGGTAATTAAAATTTTAAATTATTATATTAATTAAGGGTTTATTTAATTAGAGATTAATGACTTAATGATTTGGGTTTAATATAGGTTTTGATCAGTGTTTAATTGCATTTTAATTATGTTTGATTAAGTTTAGGTTTAATGTGATTAATTTGATTAACTTAATTAGTTTACTTGAGGGGTGTGATTATTAAATTTAATTAGGGGTTTGATTTAAGCTTAATTTTAGAGTTAGCTTTAATATAACTTATTTAAATTAATTTGATTAATTAAGATGATTGGATTAATTTATTAAGTTTGCATTAATTAGATGTTTGATTTTTAAGTTTGATTAAGGTAATTAAATTTTTAAATGATTAGATTAGTTAGTTATTTAATTAGATTGATGACTTGATTTCCCACACGTGAATGATTTGATTTAGTTAAGTGGTTTACTTAAGTTTGATTTGATTAAAGGATTATTGTTATTACCATCATTGTTATTAAGTGAATTAATTGTTTATTTCATTTCAATTAAGTTTGATTATTTATGATTAGAGTTTTATTGATTTGATTCACTTATTATGTTTGTTTGATTTCATTAACATGTTTGATTTAGTTATTAGGTTGAAATATTTAATGGTTAATTAATTATCTTATTCCAATAAATGTGATTTAATCATATAATTAAGTTAACTTTAATTTTATTTGGTTTGATTGATTAGTATTAAATGATTATGTTGAATTGGTTTTTATTTTTTAGTTTATTTAATAATTAATTAGTTTCGATTTATTTATACTAATTAAGGGGATCATCTGATGAAGATTATATGCTTAGTGTAGGTTTAGTTATACTGATTTGACCCATGTTAAAGTTTCTTAGATTTGTTTAATTTTAAGTTTGATTTAAGATTTAATCATTTAATTGAGTTTTATTAACTTAAATAGGTTTAATCATATTTAATTTAATTTTATCTAAGGATGATATTATTCTGATTTTAGGTTTGATTAATGATTTCTTAAGTGCTATTTCATTTCTAATTTTGATTTGATATTTAAATTATTTTTAGTTTATATTTTAATTAACTCATTAATTGATTAAACTCTACTCTTAAGTGTTTGTTTGGGATTCATTGGGATTCAAGATCACATTATTTTCTTAAGAGTCCTAGATATCAATTGAAGTAATTTAAGCCATTTTGAATATTTTTGTAAGTTTCTGAATTTTTATTTGATTTATTTTATTAAAATTAGTAATCTAAACTTCAAAATTTAATTTATCCTAATCTAGAAGTCCTTTTCACTTGAAATTTTATGGTATGTGTGTTTTAAATTTAGTTTCAATCCCTAAAAATTTTAACTTAATCTCACATATATTTTGGTTTAATTAATAAAATTTAATTTTTACTAAAGCTCAAATTAAGCTCAAAATACTCAATAAATTTTAAGGATTTTGGGTTTTTTGGATTCCTCGAAAAGGTGAATCCAACGAATCCTTATTTGCAATTTTGATTTAGTATTTTACTTTTTATGAATTTTTAAAGTTTAAGGTGATTTAAATAAATTTTTTAAATAAAAAGAAAATACGCGCGGTGCTGATGTCAGTCATTGGGCACGAAGACCGGTTAACCCACGGAGAAGACCCGCGGCTCGCATTGGACCATCTAATCACATATCGGACGGTCGCGTCATTGTGCGATCGGATGATAGATCGCGATTGCGATCGGTGTGTGATCCGAGCCGCGTCGTCGCGATTGTGCTATCGGACGGTCGTGCATCATGATCCGCTGTATTGCGCGATCCACTGATCCAGCCGTCGATCGCCTCCTGTCGGATGGGCTTGATCGCATCAGGAGATCTGAAGGCCCGGATCACGCGATCCATGCATGATCCGAGACGTCTGATCCTGCGAACCATAGGATCGAATGACGGTTGTAGCCCCGCTGGCGATGAACAGTATTTTCAAGCTTTTAAAGGGAAAAATGGGATTTTTAAGTGAAAACTTATCCAAATGGACCCATTTTCACGTCGATTCATACAAAAAAAATTCTATTTTTTAAGTGGGATGATTTAAAGTAAAAAATGCTAGATTATCTAGGAGAAATTTCTAAAATCACAAGAAAATTAACACAAAATGCGAGAAATCCTAAGACCGACTAAAGTTTAGCTAAATTTTCCGGGGATGGTTTCTAGCGGTGGTGAAGATCCGAGCAAACTCCTAGGTATATGAGAAAGCTTTGGAATGATCTTTAACCTTCGCCTCCCTTAGGAACGTCGTCTTCTCCGATGTTTTCCATCGTCTCACTAGAAAAGCAAATATTTGTATTTTTAAGCTCAAAAATGGCTCAAAAAAGTGGGATTTGGGTTCCTTTTTGCTTTGGGGAGCTTTTAGGGGTTGAATGGTGGTGGGAGTAAGAGATCTAAAGCTTCATTTCTCCCTCCTTTTATAATGGCCAAAAATCAACTCTTTTTTGAATTTTTTGGCTCCAAATTGATTGTCATCTTGCTTGGGGTGGTTGGGATAGATGATGGATTGATTTAGGACTTTAGATTTTTGCTCTAAAGTCTCTCTTGCTGCCATATGATCAACTCTATTCAATGCAAATGTTAGGTAGGAGTTAAGTGCATGTGATGAAGGAGAATTAAATGAGGTTGGGTGGAATCCTATGGAGGGAAGGATCCATGAGGGATTTCAATGGGTTGGGTTGATTTTGGGCTGATCCCAAATGGGCTTGGGTTAGGTTTGATCAGCCGCTAATGGGTCATGGCTTGGTTCCAAGGGATTTGGCCCAATTTGGGCCATATGGTCATATTGGATCAAATTGACCCAATTGACCAAAATTGGCTAAATTAGCTTGGTTTATATGTTGATTCATGTTCAATTGACTAATTAAAGATGAATGTGATCTTTGGTTTGAATTAATTAGGATTTAATTTGGATTTAGGCCAAATTGATCCTTTAGGCCAATTTGGGCTAGGTTGGGTGAAGTTGATCAATTGGACTCGATTGATTAAATTGGGTTTAATTATGGCTTTGTTCAAGTTCAATAATCTATTTGGAATGAACTTCAGCCATTGGTTGCAATCAATTTGGGTTAGATCATGATTTTACCCAATTTGGTCCTTTAGGTTAATTTGGGTCAACTTGGATCAAATGGCCAATTGGGCTTGGTTTGGATAAATTGGTGGTCAAGTCATGTTTAAATATTGACTTTGGGCTGATTCAAATCATTGGTTTCAATCAATTTGGTGTAGGATGAGTTTTGGCTAGTTTTGATTTATTTGGGCTAAGGGTTGACTTAGTCAAATGACTAACTTGACTTGATTGCAATTGATCATTCTATGGTGATCAACAATCATGGTGGAAGGTTTTGGTGAGCTTGGTTCAATCTAATTTGGGTTGGATTAGAAGTTGGCTCAAATGGGTCCTTTAGGTCACTTTGGGTCAAGTAGACCTAAGTGGGCTAATTGGTTTGGTTTTAGTTTGATTCAAGTTTAGTTGAACTTATATATGAGCCCTATATTGAAATATAAATTCAACGATAATTAATTTGGAGTCCAATAAGTTTTGGCTCAATTAAAAGTTTTAAGTCAAAAGGGCTAAGTTAGGCTTGACTTGGGTTGACTTGAATTTGGTTTGATGATTGTAAGTTTTATTTATATTTGGATAAATGATCGAATGAATGATTGATTTGAGAGAAAATCTATTAGTTTTGACTTGATTTGGATATAATTTGGCTAAGTCCAAAGAATTGGCTTAAAGGGCTTAAATTGAGTTTGGATAAGATTTTCAATATAGTTTTGGTCATTTGAATTTGGATTTTATTTATATTTGTGAATACAAATGAAAGAATAATTTATTTATAAAGAACTCAATTGAGTTTGATTTGATCTAAAGGGAATTTTGGCTAAGCTTATGAATGTGGTTCATATGGCTTAGAAGGGTTTTAGATTTGAATTTGATTTTAGGTTTCAATCATTTGGAGTCAAATTTGAAATAGATTAATTTGAATTTGAATTTAAGATTTGGTTTGAGAATTGAATCTAGGTTTTATTTGAGAAAGTATACCTAGACTCGATTTATGCTATATGATAGGTAATTTCCTTAAACCCTAAGGCATAGCCTAATATTATGATTAACACTTTTCTAAGTCTCTAGGCTTAAGTTAAGTGTTCACCTAATCACTAGAAGTGTCTTATGACTAAGGAGTTTTTTTCAGAAGAGTCCTAAGTCTAAGAAGAGGAGGTTAAGAGCTCACTCCAAAAGTGAGATCAACAAGCATGGATGCATGAAACCACATGTTGGGGAGAACTAAAGCAATGAGAGCATGTAAACACATTAACTTTAATTAAATCCTAAAGACATCTTATAAAATAAAAGCTTAAAGTAAATCAAAGTTTATTTAGTATGATTTTTTGTTTGGTTTTGAATTTGATTTAACTTTGAAAATGTGAGTTGAGTTTGTTGTTCCTAACCCATTACATGTGTTTGACATTTTGTTCAATTTTGATTAGATTAAGATTTGAATTAAATATATTAATTAACCCTTACCTACACCATCTTAGCATAATTAACCAAATAATCATGGGCCAATGAGATGACATAAAATCTCATAAGGAATTTAAATTTATAATGCACCTAGGAAGAAATGGGCGCAATTTGGCTCATGATTAATGATTAATTAAACTAAGGGATTTAACTTAAGTAATTTCAAAACACACATATGAGTTGAGTTTTGATTTCCTATATTGAACTTAGGCTCTTGAACACCTAAGCATCTACACAAATGGATTAATTAGAGGACGGAAAGTTTTTAGAATTTTAAGAAATTAATTAAGGGTAATTAATAAATTAGCCCTTAATTAAAGAGGATTAAGAAGAAAGAAGGAGGAATGCCTTAAATTTATTCCCTAAAAACCTCTACTCAGATCAAACCTTAATCAACTTCAATAAGGGGTTAAACACTAATCAAATCCTTATTATCCTTAATTATAAAGGGGTAATTAAGAAATGAATTAGCAATTCTCCCAATAAAGCCACCAATAAATCCCAAGAAAATTAGGGAAGAAGTCATCTCCCAAAATATATCCAAGAAGTTTGAGATTAATCAGCAGATTAATTAGGGAGTAATTAGTAAATTAATATTTCCAATAAAACCTAAAATCAGAGAAAGATATAATTCAAAATTCATTAAAACCAAATTTAGAATATTTTAGATTGAATTATCTTTCAGTGGTAATTTATCTCATATTTTTTTGATTTTTCTTTAAGGAGATATGAATTTTTGAAGTTTAGAGGATTAAATGGAATTAAATAAACCCTAATTAATTCTCTTAATCCAACGGCGTGACACCCAAGTGGTGACTTAGATGCGATTTACATGCATCAAGCAACGAGCGACCACTTAAACATCTTGTCACAGTGTCGCATGGCGACGGCGCTACGCGATTTGGTATCCACCATTCGATCAAGGATCAAACGGCTAGGATTTAACCCGTGGTTTTAAAAGGATGAAATAGGATTTAAAATATGCATTTAATCTCAGCTGTCCTTCCAAAATGCACAGATGGATGGCCAGAGATCCTCATTTTTTTTCCCTGAGGAATAATGGAGACCGTCCACTTTCAAAGGGAAGATCCGAGCTGGATTGGAATGAAATCTTGCACACACTATCTAACGGTTGAAATTTCATGCTATTAACATTTCTTTCACAAGAACCAACACATGGAGTTTAGTGGTCAAAAAATGTCTAACCTCACTGGAGGTGATCACTAGCACTCGATTCCCTTGGAGGAGCTTCGTCTAGTTGAGATGAAGCTGTGGTGAAAGTTTTAGCACCTAAGGTTGAGTGGATAACTCTATGGACCAACTCCTCCTTAGCTTCCTTGTGGCTTTGATCTAGGTGAGCCTTCCTCTGCCTTTGGAGCTTGGAAAAAGGCTTGGGCAAGCTCGACTTGACCCTCTGGTGGAGTGTACAAGGCAATTTGGTTGAATTGGAGTGTGGAGAAAGTTTGCAAATCAATGGAGCTCCACCATTTTCACTTGAGGAAAATCGAGAATGGCAAATTTGAAATCCTTCCAGGAAGCTTAGGATCACTCTAGGATGGCTCCTAACACTCTCCCTTACTCAATCAATAATGAGGAAGTCATAATTGAAGTGAATTATGGGGAGTATATCTCCCCCTATGGCAATCGAATGGCCGAAGCTTTACTTTTTTATTTTGATCCAATTGCCAAGATTGAAAGGGTTGTTTGAGGCTAGAAGTTTGTACATGATGCGTTATAAGTTGGGAGTGGAGTGACTCCAAATGTGCTTCATATTGAGTTGGAACATGATTCACATATGGCCAATTTGAGCCATGTGCTCAATTTTTGCCTTGGATCAAGTTGGGCTGACCTAAACCCATTGTTTGAGCTGTTAAAAGTATCAAGTAAGTATGAAGAGGGTTTGACCAAATTCTCCATGGATTTGACCAAAATTTGTTCTATGACCTAGGGGTAAAATGTTCATTTGACTAATTTTTAATTTGGGTATGTTGGGTATGTTGAGAAAATAGGTTTGGCCAAGTTTTATTGGATTTGGAGTTCATTTGGTATGGTTTGGCTCATGTTGACCCATTTAGGTCAAAATGGGTTAACTTGGGTCAAGTTGACCAATTAGTCAAATTGTGTCAAACCAATGGTTGGGTTAAGTTCATATGACCATTTGAAATTTTTTGGTTGCTTTGGTTTGATTCAATTTGGTTTAGATTTGAGTTTGGCTCATTTGACTTCATTTAGGTCAAATGGGTCAAGTTGACCAATTTGACCCAATTTACCTATTTGAGCTAGGCCATGGGTAGGCTTAGGTTTGGTTAGTCATATGAAATAGATTGGTATCTTTGTTTCTAATCAATTTTGGTTAAGTTTGAATTTGGCTCAACATGACCCTTTAGGTCAAGTTGGGTTCAAGGTCAATTTGGCTAGGTTAGGTTTAGTTAGCCAATTCAGGCTTTGATCAAGTTCAACAAGTGATTTAGAATGAACCTGACCTATTGGTTTCAATCAATTTGGCTTAGATCAAGTTTTGACACATTTTGACCCTTTAGGTCAAGTTGGGTCAAGTTAGGTCAAGTGGCCAATTGGGCTAGGTTTGGCCCAAATGTTGACTTGGTCAAGTTCAAAGATTGGTCATGAATGAACTTAGATCAATGGTTTCAATCAATTTGGCCTATGGAGGATTTTGGCTATGTTATGTTTCATTTTGGCTAAGTGTTGACTTGGTCAACCCTTAGATTTTACCTAATTTGATTGATTGATCATCTCATGATGATTGTTGATCATGATGAGAGGCATAAGTGAGTTTGATTCAATCCAATTTGGTTAGGATTAGAATTTGGCTCATAAGAGTACTTTAGGTAACTTTGGGTCAAGTGAGCCTAAGTGGGTCAAATGGCTTGGTCAAAGCTTGATTCGAGTTTGATTGAACTTGTATATGGACTTATGATTGAAATATAAATCCATTTGCAAGTAGTTTGAAATCAAATGGGTTTTAACTCATTTGACAATTTTATATTCAAAGGAAGAACATGAATGGATTTGGGGTTTGATTATTGAATTGGATTTTGGTTAAGTGATTGAAGCTTGTATCTATATTTTGATTCATGATTGTAGAGATAATTGAATCATGAAGGAAAATCAAGAGTTTGGCTTGATTTGAAGTTGATTTGGCTAAGTTCAAGATTTTTACTTGAAAGGCTTAAGTTGTATTCTTAGTAGATTTGAGTTTCATTTTTGGAATTAGTTTTGATTATTTGAATTTATATTTCTTTTACATATGTGAATATAAATGGGAATATAAATGGATTGTGAGAAAATTTCATGAATTTGGAATGATTTGATCATGATCTAGGCTAAGTCTTTAAAAAGAAATTTAAAAGACTTAGGAAATTTTGGATTAGGGATTTAAATTTTGGATTTAGATTTGATTGATTTGAATTTATATTTCATTTATATATGGGAACATAAATGAGAATATAAATGAATCATAAGAAAATTTTATGAATTTGAGTTGATTTAAAGATGATTTTGGATAAGTCCTTAAGAGAAATTTAAAGGACTTAGGAATTTTGGAGTAGGGATTTAAATTTTGGATTTAGATTTATGATTTATATTTATATTTCATTTATATATGTGAATATAAATGAGAATATAAATGAGTTGTGAGAAAACTCCATGAGTTTAAATTGATTTGATCATGATTTTGGATAAGTCCTTAAGAGGGAAATTAAGGGTCTTAGAAGAATTTTGGAGTTTGAATTTTCATTCATGGGTTTCAATCATGGATTTCAATTATGTGGCATTAATTTTAGTTTGGAGAAAATCAAATAAGATTGATTTGGAGTTTGACTTGAAGGAAGGAAGGTGAGGAGTGGTTCAAGCTAAGGGTAGATAAATTTTCCTAACACACCCAAGGACATGACCTATTCCTGGCTAACTCTTCTAAGTCTTTGCTAGATTGAGTGTTCACCTAATCACCAGATGTGTCTTAAGACTAAGAAACTCTTAAATTCTAAGAGAAGTCCTATGTCTAAGATGGAAGGGTTGAGAGCTCATTCTAAAAATGAGGTCAACAGGGAGATATACTCCCCCTTTATTCCAACTCAAAGCAGACTCTGATTGATTGAGCCCAGGAACCTCGTGCTCAAGCCTTGTGAAGCATTCCCAAGCTCATTCCATTTCTTCCTCTTCGATTTTCTTCAAAGTCGAAATAGGGGAGGTGAGGGAATTTTCACTTCACTCAATTCTCAATCAAACTACAATTCACTTTGCAAGCACCATCAAGGGAAAGTCGAGCTCACCCAAAGCTTTTCCCAAGTCTCAAGCCACCGGGAAGGGGAATTTGATTAAAGTCGCAAGCCATTGAATGGGAGCTTGGTCAACCCACACATCCACTTCAAATTAAGGCTTGGAACTTTCAACAGAGTTTCATCTCCACTAAACGAAGCTACCTCCTCCGTTAGAAGTGCCAGTGATAGCCTCCGGTGAGGTATGACTCAAAACCGATCCTCCATTGAAAATTGCTTGGTCTTTTTTGAAGGGAATTGTGATCCCATTAGATCCTAGCTGTTGGATGTTCTTCCCTACACCTCTTGATGGTGTGAGATGAGTCTCTGCCTAATCCGAGCTTAAAGCTCGGATCAAGCCATGGAGGACGGACGGCCTCCGTCTCCCATAGCTTAGGCATGTATAAATCATGAGTCATCCATCCCGCATGTTTTGGATGGACGGTCCTGATTAAAATGATTAAATTCATTGATTTATTTCCTTCAGAATCATGAGATTAATCGTGGTCGTCCCATCCTTGATCAGATAGCCCAGGGGAAAGCACATTGAACCACCAGCTAACGTGGCATGCGATGTGATAACTTAAATAACCAATCTTGTGACCCGCATGGAAAGCGCGCCTCGCCAGCAGTCCACATGGCGCCGACATGATTAGTTAATTAATTATGCTGTTTAATTATTCATTAATCACATAAACTTTATAAATTTATAACTAAATTTAGAAAAATCTAAAAAATGCAAACTCGAGTTTATTTTAAATATAATTTAGATGGGAATCTAATAAAATTATTTCTAATTGATTTTGAACATTGAATTTTCCTTAATTAAGATTTAATTAAAAATTGAATTTGCCTTAATTACTCTCTAATTACTCCATTAATTAATTTCAAATTTCTCAAACATGTTTAGTGGGATGACTTTTGCCTCTCCTAATTTTCTTGAGATTTATTAATGAGTTAATTAGGAAAATTAATTAATGAACCCCTAATAACCCCTTAATATAATTAAGAGTAATTAAGTATATGAACAGTGGCTTAATCCTTTAATTGAGATAATTAAATATTATTTTAAGTGAGGAGGAGGTTTATGGAATGGGTTTGAAATATTTTTCTTAAATTATTCTCTAAACCCCATTTCTTTCTTAATCCAAACATAATTAAGGATTAATTCACTAATGATCTACTTAATTAGTCTAATCAAACTCTCAAAATTAATCTAAACTCAATCAATCTCTTGATGGGTAGATCCTTAGGTGTTCAAGAGCCTAAGGTAAGTTTAAAGAAATTATATCCAACTCACATGTGTGGGAAGGTTATGAAAGTACTTAATGAAAACCCTTTAACTTAATTTATCAACAATTGAGCCAATTGCATTAGCCCCTTTCTTTCTTAGGTTCATTGTTGATTTAAATTCCATGTGGTTGCATATCATATGTTGGCTCATAATTGTTAGGTTAATTATGTTAAAAGTGGTGCAGGTAAGGGATAATTAATGGATTTAATTCACACATTAACCTAAATAAAACTTAAAATCAATTTAATTGTTCTAAAATTAAACTAAACTAAGTCATGCATGGGGGAAATGGGTTAGGATCGGCAAACTCTTCTCACATTTCCTAAATCATTTTCAAATCAAATTCAAAAATAAAAATCTCTTTAAGGAATTTTGATTCACTTTGAATAATCTTATCTTATAGGATTGTCCTTAGGAATTAATTAGGGTGAATGAAGTTATATGCTTACATCACTTTATTTCTTTTCAAGCATGCTAAATATTGTTTTCCATATGAAATCATGCATTCATGTCTTTTGAAAAATTAATTAAATAAAATATTTTCTATATCAAATTGCATGTTTTGGCTAAAGTAACAATATGAGTAGCTATTATCACTATTAAATCAAAAATTATTTTCAAAACCTATAAATCAAAGATTATAAATGAAGGTATGCTACTTACAAGTACTTATAAGCTTGTATGTGATTATAGTAGAAAATATGTTTTATGTGATTTTCTTCTCTCCTCTTAACATAGATTTGAATATGATTTGCAAAGTGTAGAGTTAATTTGAAAGAACATAACATTTTACTTAAATTCATTCTTATCCACTTCTATATTATGACTTAAAAAGGGTCTTCACATTTACATATGTAAATTGAATAATCAAATCAAACACAAAAATCTTTTGCATGACGCTTCTTCCATTTATTTCTTTTTTTTTTTGTATATGCATATGTATTCAAAAAAAGTGGTATATTAGTCCAAACATCCCGAGATTGTGAAGTTTTAAGTAGCCCCAAGTAGGTCTTGTACCTTACACTCCTAGTGTAGAAAATAATGGCGTACTCACTTATGTCTTTTATACTTGTGGATGTGCATTTGATTAATGGATAAAAGAATCCCTCTCTTTTTCACATAAAAAATCAAGCATCATGGAATATCCAAATTTTCTTAAATAACATCTCTAGCATTCATCATCAAGGTATGCTTAAACTTTGCATTGCATGTATAGATATGCTTAGGATTTATTCATATGCATGGTATCCATGTTGGAAAGAAATAAAGGGTTGTGATGTGATAGTAATTCACTTTAATTAGTTCTAAGATGCCTTTCTTATTGAATAGGTTTATTTAGAGCAAATCTAAACTTAGGGTTAATTAAAACACATAATAAAATATTCACTAAAGAAAAATTATTAATGAATCTACCTTAGAAATTACTTAAGGTAGGGATGAAAGAGAAGTTTTATTCTCTTTTCTTCTCTTTACAATATTTTAGTAATAATTAAATATAAGTTCATTCAAACCAAATCAAATCATCAAATAAAATAAATAAATCAACTAAATCACTTAAATGAAACTACCCTCTAAGTTGAATCCTTCACATTTAGAAAATTTCAACCTTAAAGCCTAGTTAAGACATGCCAGATAAGCCTTAAATGATACACACATTAGGCTAAGTCATCATTTCTAGATTTATGTTAGGGCGGTGCATGGTTTGATGCCTGATTTTATTTTGTGATGTAATGTTTTTAGACTGGATGTTAGGGTGCATGTGCGTAGACTGGATGATAGGAAAATCTTAGTCTAATCATTATCTTCTGTAGGAGATTATGTTTAAGAGGCACTGTAATAAAAATATAAATACATTTGTTGTGTAGGTTGCTTATACCCCTAATCATGATCCAAATTAGGACAGGTGGACTTGGTTCCCCATGTGTGGGGTGCTAAGTCCAACTTATTCATATACATGCTTAGGTTGTATGGTATGTTTAGCCAATCTCTATTTTACAAGTTTAGTTAGATTTACCTTTTCCTTTTTCATATAATTTTGCAATTAATATTTGGAATGAATGTTATGGGAGATTAGGATGAACATTGGTCATAAGGCTATGTCTTATGTACCATGTGAAACCTTGGAGCAAACCACATCCCAACCAACCAAAAGAAGAAAGAAGTGAAGAAATAAGAAAAGAAGAAAAGAAGAATGAAGAATGAAGACCCCCCATAATACAAATTCTTTCTAAATTGTAATTATTCATTTATAATCTGGGTTGTATAAGGGTAGAGCTCGGCTATCCACATTTTTCTTTTTCGGGTTGTGCGGTGGCCCGACCACATCAGCCTTTTATTCTTTTGTGCTAGCTTTATAAAAAATTATTTGATGTTTGTTTATCTTGTGCATTAAGATGACATATTTTTTCTTATTTTTTTCATTGATTGATGAATGACCTGGATGCGATTAGGCTCTTAGAAAAAAAATTAATTTCTATCTAATTAATCAATTCAAAATTAAAATTAACAACTCCTAACCTCACCTAAAGCTTAGGACATAAATCAAGATAATAAAAGATTTATCAACCCCTTAGTTGGATGTTGTATGTCTCACATCATGCATAAAATCATCTTGCTTCACTCTTACTAATGGAGGGCTTCCATCTTTTTCAGAGAACATGACTTGACCTTTGAGAGCCATAGTGAAAACACACCTCCTACTTGCTAATTTTGTCCATAATCAATCTTCTAATGCATTAAGCATATGAAATCTCATAGCCTGTGTCAAATAAATTATCCAAAAATAAAAATAAAACTTAACAAAATTTACATTAGATTAAGTCATTATTTATGCCCTACATGATATAGTCTCTTAGGGTGTGAGTTTAAGGATTTAGTCTTTTTTCTAAGTAAACAACAGCTAGCTATCTTGCAAAAGCATAAGACTTGCTTACATATATTTAAAATCATAGGAGTTAGTTGGCAGCCACTTCTAGGAGGTTGTAAGTCTAACAGTCATGTGGTTTACTCTCTCTTGTGGAGATAAACCATACACTCATTTTTCACCTTATATTTAGATCGTGTTTTGGCCCTCACCAAAGCTCTCTAGATTTAGGATCTGAGGTCGATGTTTTCCTTCGCGGGTTATAAGCATAAATCCTCATTCTTAGGCATTTCCATGATCTTGTATTGTGGAATTATAAGCCATAAATTTCTAATAAAAATTCAACTCAAATAATTAATTATCTTCAAATTTCAAAAATATAAAGCCCAACCATAAGATATTTTGGGATGCTCGCTAAGTTTCCTAGCATCATGAGCATTCCTTACTCATCTCCATTTGGTTTCGATAATAACTCCTTCCTTTTGATCAATCCCACTGGATTTTCTAAAAAATAATAAATTTATTGATAGTCCTATCTTTGAAATCTTTGGAGACAATGATCATTTATCTTAATCGAGAGTATTCTTAAGGAATATCATTCCTTAAGATATAATTAATTATGGGGGATTGCCTCAATAGGGAACTTAATGAACCTAGTTTAAAATAAACCCTATTTTACTTTTTTATGTAAAGTAGGAAAAGAATCTCTAGTACATTGAAGACCCATTATCCTTAAGTCCTCATTAGGTGATTAGGTCTATTGCGGGATGACTTTCTCTCAAGATAGTACATCATTTCTCAATGTCGTACCCGATCACCCTAATGAGAATATCTGTGGATCTGTGTGGTGTCCAACTAGCATATTTTGTTTTTCATTTACTCATATATGAAAATAAAATTCACCACACACCCATCATGTTATACTTGCAAAATTACAATGCTTAGTTCGAGAAGAATTTCACCTTAAAGATGGAAATCATTCTCCCTCTCATCGCAGTTATCAGGAGTATTCACCTTTAGCTGAAATTATTTTTTAACATCCTATTCCCATAGGTTTCAAGCTTCCGAGCATCAACTCCTATGATGGGGCAATTTACCCATATGAACACATCGACCATTACAGAACCATCATGCATATCCAACGAGCTCCTCACACACTGCTTTGTCAGGTATTTCCAATCACCCTCAAGAGTCATGCCCGCACTTAGTTCTACTCTCTTCCAAGGGGATCTATCCATACCTTTGATGAACTCGCCAAGATTTTTGTAGAAAAGTTTATTGCGAACCGAAGGATCATTAAAGGTTCCTCTCATCTCTCAAGCATTAATCAAAATGAAGGTTATCACTTAATGAGACTTCTAAGAGAGTTTTCTTTAGAGGCTTCAAATATGAAACCCATTACTATATTCACATAGCACAAATTTCTATGAGGCTATTAATTCCCATCATTTGAACAATCCAAATATAAGAGTGCCCAGAACACAAATCACTCATAAGTAATAAGCGGTCATGATCTCCCTCCACACATTGCTTGAACCACTAGAAAAGAATACACTACTAAACACATCTCGTGTTAACGCCTTGATGATCATTCGAGATGGAGAGACAATTAAGTGGTCACATCCACTGAAAATCAGGAGCAATATTGTCACTTCCATCAAAGTCGTGGACATACTACAGAGGTGTGTAAACAGCTTAAAGAAGTGGTCGAGAGGCTCATTCAATAAGGATATATACATCGATTTATGTAAAATCATTCAACTCAAGCAAACATAACTCTAACTTGGGGGCAATTGGGCAATCATTACAAAAGTAACAAAATAGTCGTCAGATAGTTGGAGAAATTGAAACAATCACAAAAGGATGACTACTATCGAATCAAGTCTTCTTTGCCACCTCCGAAGAGCCGGGGTTAAAGAAATTTCGTATTGATCATTCCATCACTTTCAATGACTCAAACTTGGAAGGAGTCCAAGTTCCACATCAAGATCCACTTGTTATTGGTGCACCGGATGACGTGTTATGATCTTAAGAAAATTTTGTTGATAACGGAGTTCTTGATGTTTTATTTTACTCCATCTTTCTTAACATGGGCCTAGTTAAGAAAAAGCTCACGACCTCTGACCATTATATGAGTTTGATAATTGTCCTCTGCGGTGGAGGGGCAATCACCCTTCTTGTTGTTCTTAGAGAATTTTCTCGACAAGTCACTCATTCAATCCAATTCATAGTGGTCAAGTCAAATTTAGCATACAAAGCTATCTTTGGAAGGCCCCTTCAATCAATCTTTGGTGTTGTTACCCTCATCTTAAGATGAAACTTCTATTGGGGTTGGAGTGGTATGTGAAAATCAACAAATAACACAATCATGTTACTTCAAAAAGCTCAATCATGCCCTTGATGATCTTTAGTATTAAAAATTTTAACTTTCTAGATGAAGAAGTACCTTAGAGGGCTTTCAGAAGACTTGCTCCATATTTTATTATCAAGTGACCAACCGTCAAGCTATGATCAAGGACCTGAGGAAAAAAATTTCCTAGAACTTGGAACATGGAGGATCTTCGAAAGTATTATCAGTGATTCTTGGTGCATAAATATTGTAGCCTTTATCCAACCTCGTTTGTCTTTTCCTCTCCACCTCTTCTCTTTTGTTAACTCTCTCTAAAAATTTATCTCATTCCTCTTGTTAAGTTATCTTATGACAACATTGTATCACTGACATTTTAAAAGTAATGAGTTTATGACTTTTTCTTTCAAACTTGTTGCACATAAATAATCTTCTTCATTTTAATCCTCCCAATTGAGAAATGCATAACTCACATTGTGTCTCAACCGGCGCATGATCAATCCCAAGGGATTTGATCAACCTCTTTCATACAAGTAAGAAGTCAAGTAACACTTTGACTAATACCTAGATTGGTCAAAAAGTCATTTGTGAGCATCCTATGACCTCTTCTATACAAGTAAAATGTTAAATAATATTTTGACTAATTCCTAGGATAGGTCAAAACATCCATGGTGGACATCCCATGATCTCTCTTCCACAGTAAGACATCAAATAATATTTTGACTAATACCTAAGATAGGTCAAAAGGTCCTTGGTGGACATCCCATGACCTCTTTCATATAGGTAAGATGTCAAATAATATTTTTACTAATACCTAGGATAGGCAAAAAGTCCTTGGTGGACTTCCCACGACTTCTTATGCACTAGTTGGGAATAATATTCTGACCAATCACCTAAGATATGTAAAAAAAAGAGCAAATCACTCAAAATTTTTAGTTTACAAATGTCATTAATAGCTCTAATATGATGATATAAGAGAGAACTAAAATTTTGGATAGAAATAAAAAATAATTAAGGGAAAGAAATGTATCCACAAGTGATACTACATGATATCAACATCCTCCTCACCATTGGAAGATGCTCCTTTAAACTCACTTTATACCCCTTAATCTCCTAAATCTAGCAAAAGGTCTTCAGATACTTGGTTGGGAGATAGATTCTCAATACTATCCCCAAATTTGCAATGTACTAAGCAAATTCCTTTTCAAGAATCCTCGGATGAAGCCTTCTTCCAAACATTGGCGCTCCAAGTATCTCAGTTCAACATCAAGAATATGATTACGAGCTTCTTGGATATGATTCGATAGCATCGCGATAAGCTAGAGAGTTCTTAAAGTCTTTCACTACCTTTAAGGATATGACATTTGCTTCCGCTTCTGACATAATAAGCTCATTCTTAGAAAGACGATCATGGAATGCTTTCTTCTCATGTTCAAGAGTCTTCTTCTCCACTGCAAATGCCTTGAGTCTTTTCTCTTTCTGGCAAGTCTTTGCCCTCACCTCAATCATCTCATCACGAGTACGCTCCACCTCCTAACCCTAGAGAGAGAGAGAAGTTGACATGTTCACTAACCCAGTTCTACACCCAAATGAGCCATAAACCCTAATATTTGGGTTACCTACAATAAAAAAATTATAAATATTACACACAAAAAAGGAAAGAAGAAAAGAAAGAAAAAAAATAACATACTAATTCGTGCTTGTTGGCATCCAATGCATACGTGCTTTAACATCTCTTGATATGAGATTCGAGATGAATCCTCCCATTATGAGTTGAGATAGCCAAACTCTCGCCAACCGGAGAGAACATCTTCTCAATTATTTGACATAATTAAGACGTGTCTTCATTTTCTTTAGAGAAGAAGCATTGTTGTACCATGACTTCATAATCAGCTTCTTGAAATAATTATGTGAACATGATGAGACATTTCATTACTTTTACTTGATCTCTTCAGTGGAAGAGCAGAAGATCTCCCTGCTTGAATGAAAAAGCCAATCTTGAACACTTTATCTTCAATTATATACTTGTCAATGTGACATAACTCATACTACAAGCTTCCTACACCAGGAATATTGAGAGTTATTAGGATTTGATTCTCTTCAATTAGTAATAGACATAGAAGGTCATTCAATTTTTCCCATCTCTCAGGGAAGCCCCACTCATTTTTCACAAAAAAATCCCATTAAACTAACTTCTAGATTGATCTCATGCTAAAAATTCTATCCAATTCTTTATACCTCAATATGAAACACATCCCTAAGCATCACATGTGAACCTACACATTCTGTATAAGTACTTAATGTTCAAAGTCACACCACGCTCTCTAAAGAAGACGGTCAAACCAATAATGATCACTAAAGCTCAAAATAAAAAATTAAAAGCTACACCGCATATTTTAAAACCTCAATCAATTTGAGCTAAAGGGAATCACAGTCTCGCATGAAGAATCATCTCAGAAATAGTAATGTATCTTTGTCGAGGAAAATGTGTCCGATCAGACTTTTTGGCAACAAGAGCCACCAACTCATTTGAGAAATAAAATTTTCTGAGCACCATTAAACTATCGGTTGTAATAGTGGATGATATATCATCTGTATCACACTAATAATTTTCTTCAGGCCATCATCCTATGAAAATGCATAATAAATATGAAACAAAAAGGAGAGAAAGACAAAGGTCTGAGAACTGTGTGAAGTAACTCACTTATCTCAATACTTGGGTATATCCTTTCCTGACTTTGTTGTTCACGGACAATTTTGGATAAAATTTTTCTCCTATGATCTGATGAAAAATATACGCATACATATGATGTCACAAAAGAAACTATTTCTCTCTAATGATACTCCGAATTTACATGTTAGATTTTCTGAGTTTTTTGAGGGATGGTTCTAATTGCTTGCCACCTTGGTAGTTGTCGAGCCATCCATTGGAGTTTCAGAAATTCAGTTCTATAAGAAAAGTAGAAAATGTGGGCATTGATCTCCTCCAAACCGGTCGACGGCGAGGACAATTGATGCTCTCTCTCAAGGAAAAGGAGCCTCGTGATGAACTACGGGCCTTGATCGCCTCAAATCTGGGCGAGGGAGGTTGATGCCTCTCTCGAGCAAAAACTAGAGCCTCGTTGTATGAGCAACGAGCCTTAATCACCTCCAAACCTGGTCGATCTGATGAGGATAGTTAACACCTCTATCGATGAAAAATCAGAGCCTCGTCGTATGAACTACGGGTCTTTATCACCTCCAAATCTGATCGGTCTGATGAGGACAGTTGATGCCTCTCTCGAGAAAAAATTGGAGCCTCACCATATGAACTACGGGCCTTGATCACCACCAAACCCGGTCGGTTTGACGAGGAAAGTTGATGCTTCTCTCGAGGGAAAATCGCTTTCATGAACTATCGTCACGATCAACAAAACAAATAACCTTCTTTTCAAAAGAATGTCAAAGCTTTGTTGACAAAAAAAAAATTATTATCTTTAGCCCATGAACTTCTGCTAGATAATTTCTCATGTAACGTAGAAGAATATTAGAGCATATGATAGAAAATTGTGTCTCCTTACTTGACCCCAAGCGGGGGGGCTTGGGGGGTGGGGTAGTGGTGGCATTTATAGATCCACAATAGAGGCAAAAAGGGAATAAATTTTGAGAAAAAAATTTGAAAATATTTAAATAGATTTGAAATTGTATCTCAATTATATTCTTTTATAAAAATGAAAAAAAGGAAGAAAATAAGAAAAAATTAAAAAAAATAAAAAACCTAAAATTTTTTTGCTCATCACGATGCATGATCATGACCGTGACCTGCACATGAATGTTACGGTTGCATATTATACGCACGACCTCTATGAAGATCTACTCTCTAAAACTATATGTGACACAAAGGTTAATAAATCCACAAATTTCATTAACATTGAAAATATAATTATTTTAATTATTTGACATGTATTTTGGATGATAGAAATGATGTCACCCAAAAATAGGGGGGCAACTGATATGTCACTGAAAACTCTACTAGTTGAAGCACGAATCTTGGCATTGAAAGAAATCGATCCGAGTAGCCCAAATCAAGTACTTAAAATATCATTGAAAACTTTGGGATATCGGTCTCTCAAATTAAGAGGTTGTTTTTTCATTTGGAATGCTGTAAAAGGAATGCAATGTAAAATTGATAAAAGGATTACTTTATAGTTGTTTGGTTGAGCTTTACAAATTCATGACTTTGCTTTTTTTTTTGTTGACAAAATGTAATGTAAAATAAGGTTTTGATATGTCGGCCCGGCTATGCGAGGCGGCGGCATGCCACATCACTTTACATTGGGGTGTATTTGGAATTCAAATCGGCTTAATACATCAAACTAGCATTTTCAGTGTATTTGAAATGCATTACATTACACTGAAATTTTACTTTACTTGCAACCAAACACTTGAAATGTTCAAAAGCGTGCATTTGGAATGCAGTGCATTCCAAATGCAGGCAACCAAACAACCCCTAAATATGAAGTGTTTATAGTCAAATCAAACGTCTTGACAAGTCAGATCTAACAAGTTTAAGATCTCGCATTTCTGACTTCATTTGAGCATTCAAATACTTAAAATACATGAGATGATCGAATGAATCATTTTAAGCCGTCTCATGGAATGGTTTGGATTTTGCTTGTATTTACAGAGATATCACTCTCATAATCTATAAATAGATCCTCATTTTTCATATGAGGGGAGCCCAAGCTAAAGAGAGGAGAGAGCTTTAAGACTCGAAGAATCTCAAAGCTAACCGGCCAGCATGATCATTCGACCACCGGACACGCCGCCACCACCATGGTCATCGCCGCCCATCGTCATCATCGACCACCACCGGCTATCATCTGATTCGCCGTCATCGATCACCACTGAAGTCGATCACCGCCGCCGACCATTGCTGTCGGCCACCACCACCGGTCACTATCGTTAACCATCGCCATTCGCCGTCGGGCTGCCGTCGGACGACCGCGGATCACGCTGTCAATGCGGTTGCCGTCGTTAGCCTGCATTGTTACCGGTGCCGCCGTACACCCACTACCAGCCACCCAATCATCTTTTGTAGTTCGCGGATCATCAGACTATCACCTCAAGCAAGGCCTTCACCGTTAATCCAGCGAAGCTTGTCACAAAACTTGTTCTTGTAAGCTATCCTTCTCTTACTTTGGAAAAATGGTAACAATTATAACGAGCGATATGAAATTATTCCCGAGGTGGGCTAAGCTCTCTTTTTTTTTTCCCTTTTTTGATTTTTCATTTGAGTTTTACCAAACTTTTCTATAAACTTTTCTGAGATACGATTCTCCACTTCTACTCTAATTCTGAATCTTCGCATTTGACAAGTACCTTTTAAAATAGCATAAGATATATTATATGGCTTCTATATATATTTGAATTTGATAGTTTTAATACATTGTCAATAAATGATATTTTGCAAATTATTACATATAATAAAGAGCCAATTTGTAATGCTTAGAAGATTTTAATCATGATTTCGTTCTTTAAATATGTGTTGAATTACTCATCTTTTAAGATATTTAAGTAACTATCAAAGGGAGTGCTCACAAACTTCGCTACAATCACTGCTTATTCAGATAATCTTCTTGACCAACTTTTATATATATATATATATATCTTAATTTATTATTTAAATAAATTAATTAAAATGTTAAACATTGTTTGTGCCAACTTAATTAAAATGATGTGAAATATCATTTTTAATATGGGCTATATATTTTATAATTTATTATTTGTTATTTTAATAAATAAAAAAATTACAAGATGTTGTAGTTCTGATTTTTTGAAACTATATTAATATGGCTACTGTTCTGATAGTTTATTTGAAACAAATCAGTAAATTTAAGAAAAATAACTTGTACTATTTATTTATTGTTTAATTGATGCCCCAACACAGCACAAATGTGAAAATTAACAATGAATGTGATAAACTCTCATTAATGATGATAACCAAAATCCTCAACCAACCCTAAGACTATTAACTAACTGATTTCAAACCAATTCGTAGGCCAGCACGAGATTAGCTAAATATAATTTCAAGCTGCTCGAGATTGACTCATTATCAATCGATTTCGAGCCAACTCAACTCATTTTTTATCGATTTTGAGTTAACTCGTTCTAATTTTGAGTCAAATCGAATTAAACTTTTTCTCCTAAAAACAAACTTGCTTCACATTAAAATTCATCTTACGTACATAACAAGGGAGAGTTTCAGAAGGCCATGTGATCCCCAGCTTCAATAAAATAACTACTAATGGTAAACCTTTATTACAGCTCACTAAAATGTATATCTACTATCACAAATGTCTCTTCATAACAGTCACTCTCTAAGAAGAATAAACCACTATAATTGCTCTATTTTTACTGTAAAATGCAACGTATCAAACACCTTTGAGAAACTCCAGCTTTGTACATAAACTCCAATTCTCTTACTCAAAAAAAACTCTCACTGAGTCCACTTCCAGTTAGATAATTACACCTATACACCATCCAGTAACCAAACCTCGTCTCTGAAACTAATATATACTGTATTTGCTCCATTCATCGAATCTCTATATTCACAATAATGGAAGCCTGTAACTACAAGCGACGCAGTCTCCAGAAGGATATTATGTTTCATCAGCATTCATGGAGAAGATATCAATGGGTGCATTGGTTGAGTCAAATTTGCTGCCATTGAGCTTTGATGAATCACCATGGCTGTGATCAAGGTATATCACTATGACTGTGATGTCATCATGGAAATGCCTTCGTACTCCTCGGTCGATCTTTCTGATATCATCATATCTCATCTCCTTCTTCTTTGCAGCCACACTCAGGGCAGCTTTCACCAATCTCTTGGCTATGCCCTGCAATATTTACAAACTGTGAGAAGAATATACATCAGAAGTTTAAAGGTTAACTGCAGAAATGGGGTAAACTTACTGCTCTTGGGATTCCTGGATACTATTTCAACTGCATCTTCATCATTCAGCTGTTCCCAGAGACCGTCGGATGCAAATATTAAGAATAAGTCGTTTGGTTTAAGCCGGCGAACCTGAATCGAGGGGTCTGCGGTCATAACAGGCCTTTTCAAGGGAATAGGACAAACAATCTGTTGGAACAATGGGTCCCTACAGAAATCAGGTTTCTTCAAGTACACATCGCCAATGGATCTCGATACCTATAAGTAGTACAGAGTCGTCAGCTATTGATCACCAAAGTTCTCTGATAAGTTCTGTGCTTGGTTAGTATGATACTAAATTGTATAAAACAAATACACAGATGCTTACAAAAATAAATAGGAATCATCACAAAATTACAAATAATTTATTGTATCAGCAAGAGCAAGCATTTTCAAGATCATGTTTTGCCAAAAAAATAAAAGACAAGATGGGGAAAAAGAACAAAATAGAAGATTTTAAGGTCTCAATAAACCAACTTATTATGAAGATTAAGCCAAATGGATATATATCCTTTTCAATTACCACATAAGATGCAGACAGAGCAGAAACCTTCAAAGTGGAGTTCAACTACACCAATACATTCAATCAAGAAAAAGGAATGAGCAGAATTCTTCTACTAAAAAAAATGGAAGGCTAACAGTCACAAACAATGGACATAGCCAAACTCCTTAATGTGCATTAATACATTTTTTATTCATTCTTATTAAGTGTTACTTTAGGTGTAAAATACATTCTTTGCAAATCATTTTAATCTTCTCTTTATATTACATTAGGTATGCCCCTTCTCCTGCTTAAACCTTCAACACAACCATCCTAAGTTTACATACCCAATCCATCTAAATCTATTTTTAACTACCTTATCTTCAACAGAAATTATTCAAATAGTTCCTCTACTATAGTCATTTTTTAATTTCTTCTTCCTAATTTTGCTATACATCCATCTTAACATTTTCATTTTTGGCAAACTCAACTTGGAAATTGACGAATTTTTTTCTCACCAACAGATAGATTGAATCACCAGCCTAATTGCAATTTTACAAAATTTATACATAATTTTTTCTACATACTCTTATCGCATAATGTTCATAAGATACTTCACCATTTATCTTTAGTACTCAAATGTAGTAAAAGTGCCCTATAATATATGGTCTATGCTAAGTATAAGGCCTAGACTATAGAACAACTTTCAGAAGGGGATGTACTTTTTCCTTATTTGGTTGTAGGGTGGGACAGAAAAAAAGGTCCTTATGCAAATGGCTATGACTGTGTCCGATTGATCGAGCAAAACTGAAGACAGGATCACATGAGACAGGCAAAGGACACAATTATGCACATTGTCCAGGCCACTCAAATTAGCCTTAATTGGCTACACATGCAAGCAAGTTTCAGAGATAAACATTGATCAGACATGTCAACAGTCATGGTTTGCGCCTCAGCTTATACAAAGCTAATTGTTGCATTTCCCTTACGGTGCTTGATTAAAAAGACTAAATAGGCAAGCTGGAAATATGAACTATCAATGAGAACCACAAAAAGCTGAGGAAGACAAGCACAACAAAAGGATTTTCTAAAGAATTAATGGCCTTATCAAAACAAGATACTGCATCAAAAAGATATAAAAATAAAGAGAATTATTCTACATGTTACATAATCTTCTGCTCAGAATATAAGACAGGAATATAGCACTTTTTTTTAAAAAGGAAAAATTATTGCATGCACAATAGCAACTTCAAAGACATTGTTGGAGACAAATTTTGATAGGGAAAAAAAGGTGCCATAGTGGCAGGAATATGAATATTATGCCAATAAAGGATGTCACCCTCAGTTAAAGTAAAATAAGAAATATGGTGAGAGTATAGACATTTATCATCACTAAATTCACTAAAGAATCTGTAGAACGTTTGATAGGACTAAAAATAAAAATAAAAATAAAAAGCATATGACTGCTAGGAAATATTCTCTCTTTGTTATCTAGATCAACATGAAAATCATTTATACTAATTGAAGAAAGTTAATGCACGCTCATTCGGTGATAAAACCAGAAGATACAAATAAGAAATTGAAACACCATTAATACTTACATAAAGAATAAACTCAATTACCAGTAGGAGACACCATGGTTCTCACACAATCAATAGGCCAAAGTCATAAATCATAGGAGGAATATAAAACTTGTCAAGCCTCCTTGGATGTGAAGGCACTCAAGACCAGCAAACAATCTAGCACTCTCCAGTTATGCACCACAAGGGCTTAATTAATCTAAACCAATAAATCATGTACGAATCCCAAAACACAATATTTACTATTTTTTTAGGTTAACAAAGCAGTAAGCACCTTTTGTTGTTTTCAACACTAAATGCCTATATGCTAGTCCAAATATGACATAAAAATAGATAGATTTCTTCTATAGTAAATTTATCATGAAAATGATGGCATGAACAACTAATGAACTTTATCAGGAAATAATATGTTCCAAACCGCACAATTGCCATCATACTAGTACATATTAAAAGATTAATGAGGAAGTATCGACTGAAATATGCAAACATACAAAAATTTCCCATGGCTTTTTGGTTGAATAGAAACAGTTTCACGCATTTCAATGATCTAAGTGTTCAACAAATCATGGCTTGCATAGCCTTTGGATGACAAGACTGACGAATGGCAATACATTTTTCTTCATGATAGTGATCGTATCCTTCAATTTTGGTATGTCTTCTAAAACCATATAAAGGCATTTCTTTCTCCTCTGCAGCTCCATCTAAAACTACCTCTAGAAGATAATACACAAGGTATGAAGGAATCTGAGTATTCTACTTCCACGCTTCCCTAAAAACTATCAATACTTAGCATCCTAAATAAAACTGTACCAAAGATCAAATTCTAGATGAATCCAGAATTCCAAGTTGCTCGGTTATATCTTTCTAAGAAATCAAAAGATCTAAACGCTTTGCAAAACATCTGAATCAGAACTTGAAAAATCCTTCAGCTTGTCATATTCTTGCCTTAAGTGCTATTATCAAGATTTCTAAAATTCCTAGATTTTGAGAAGTATAGTCATATTCATGATATGCTACTCTAGCTAATTAGTAGGGCTCAACATCAGAAAAGAAGTATAAATTTCAATAAAAGCTAATCCCATAATAAGGCTAAAAAATTATAGGGATGATGATGATGTTATTTTGAATTATAGAAATTAGCTCTTAACAAGAACAATTTCACAACTCAACAACAACAACAACAAGCCTTCATCCCACTAAGTGAAGTTGGCTACATGAATCCTCATCTCCATTGTGTCCTATTATGTGTCAAATTCTCATTTAATTCAAGTATACTAAGATCATTTTTTATACATCTTAACCATATCTTTTAGGTCTACCTCTATCTTTCTTAACATAACAAAATATAATGCATCTACTCTCCTAATCGGGTCATTGGATGGCGGCGCTTTATGTGGCCAAACTATCTAAGGCGACTCTCTAATCTTATCTGCCACTGGAGCTACTCCAACTTTTTCCCGAACATACTCATTTCGCATTTTATCTCTAAGAGTAAAGCCACTCATCCACCTGAGCATCCTCATCTCTGCAACACTTAACTTAGTCTCATGCTTCTCTTTTATTAGCCAACATTCTACACCATAAATCATTGTAGGTCTTGCAACCATCTTATAAAATTTTCCCTTAAGATTAAGCGGTACTTTTCTATCACACAACAGGCCAGATGCATTCCTCCACTTCAACCATCCAACTTGAATTCTACTAGTAACATCTCCATCTATTTCACCATCATTTTGAACAATTTCACAACTCATATGAAGAAAAAGAAGAAACTGTTGCTTGGGCAACCTTGTCAGAAGGCTAAAGCAACAACACAATAGAAGCAAGGACTAGAGCAATACAATGCACATAATGATTGAAATGGTTCAGTCTTTTTAGATCAACATGCGCTACAAAAGAGGGCTAGAGGATTTCTTTTATGATGGGAGGAAGAAAAATACAAACATCTCTCAGTCTCTATCTCTCAGAGTACTCCACACCCTCTACAAGAGACTCCACCACTTATTAAAACTAGAATTTATTTTGGGAGTTATTTTGTTATTTACTGAACTTATCTGAGAATATCTATTATCATGTTATATCATACCATTAATGACAGCAGTTAAAGTTAGCGGTATTTGATAGGTCCATACTCTATCGACAACTATTATTTTATGTAGGATTTCTAGTGTCTTTGTTGATTAATGATAACAAAGTTGGTAGTTTATATTCACGCAATAATATTTGAAGCGGACCGATTCTTCCTTGAGAGAGTCTGTCTTTGTATTATCAAGAAGAACTTGCAATCTAAATATTTCAGATTTTAACTATCCCAAGAAACGTTTCGCATCTCGGCCAAATGATTATTTTAACAATAATAACCGTAAGATTTTGACATGTGTATTTCTGGCATGCTACTTGATTCCTAAGAAAATTTAAGAAGTATAGTAGCCATTATCCTAACCACTCTAAAAGCAAACACTTTTCTTCATGCCAAAGTAGAAGTCATTACCTTATTCCAAACGTGGATACATTTCTTAGTGCTGAAGAAGATACCTTTAGCCTACTCACTACAAAGATGAAAATATCCTTTGTCTCCATCAACTTCAAGATTACTCATAACAAGTGCGCATCTACACAAAGCCTCAATAAAGTAACATTATATATTCCAACATGACCTTGCTTTAAAAATGAAATGCTCAATTCTATCAAAAAGGTAGGTAGGTAGAAAGGAAGTTAGTATTCTACATGCTATATCAAACAACCTACAATATTATCTTACGGCAGTTCCAATTATGCAGTAACTAAGTAAATAACATGCCAAAAAATTTAAGCAATGTTCGTGGGGATGTTCTTAGGCACCATTCTTCTTTAAAAAATAAATAAAGAGAAATTATAGCATCCGAAAATAGCTTGTTCACTTTCAAGTCCCATGAGCATTGATAACAAAGAAAAGAACCTAAATTTACAGGTAGAAAATATAGCTCAAATCTTTGTGGAGCAGACCCATTGAACCTCCTAACAATTAGAGCTAGTTTCTATACATTCAGCAGCTGTTTTCCAAAGTAACTTTTAAAAGTGTGAACAGAAACAGCTCAATAATCAATAAATTTGCAATCTATTGAAGAAAGATTAACCAATTAACTAAGGAAACTTCACAGGTAATAAGAAATGACAAAACTTGCCATCTTTTGTCGCCCCTTCCATTCATCTACGCAAGATTAGGGATAAATTTATAAGGAAAACAATTTTATACCTGTATGATCCCTTTAATCCGCCAAACCCCTCTGGTATATACCACTATATGTGAGTCATCTGGATGCATCTCCGTGAGCTCCTTCCTCACCTCCTCCACCGCAACGTTGTGATCGCTCGACAGCCGCTCCGCCACTACCGACTTACCGTTCGCCGCCCGCCGACCGAGCACCGCCCTCGAGTCCCCCAGGTTAGCCACATATATCATGTCATTCGTAATCGCTCCCACAAGGCAGCAGGATCCCACCGACGCGATCTGAGGCCGCGTAAGCCACGAATGCTTCACCAGATGAAGAAACTCCTCCTCCGTTGCAGCGAAAGCCTTCCTCATAACCTCTGCCGATAAACCCCCTTGCTCCGAAGCAAATTCTATACATTCCCAAAACTCAATAATTAGCCCAATTCAATTACGAACAAAAGGTTAGAGTTTCGTCGCTGAACTCACTTTGGAGGTGACCTATGAGGCGGGTATTGACGAATCGAGATGCCTCCGGACCGCCATGGCCGTCGAAAACGCCGACGTAGGTACCGAACGGGGATGTGAGGACCTGGCCTTGGTCTTCCAGGGAGGAATTAGCCTGGGCCACGGCGATGGAGAAATCACCGGAAGCGTGGGGCTTCAGTTCCATATGCCACAGCAGGCCGTCACCAACACCTCTGACGGCGGTGGCACCGCCAGAGCCGCCACCGCGCCAACCGCACAAGCGGGCAATCGAACGGCAACAGGTAAATTGTACCATCTTCTTCTTCCTCCAAGTAGTTCCTCAGATGAAATCAGAACAAAGGTGGTATCTTTCTCCTCCACTTGGCGGAAATTCTCGCCTGCACCGACGGGTCAAAGAGAAGTCGATCGAAGGAGGGAGATGACTCGACCTGGCAACCTCGCAGTCAAAATAACGCGTTGGGAACGCAGAGGAAAGCTTATAAGAGGGGAGTGAACTGCACGCGTTTTTCGCCGTTCCTTTGCTCCATTTCTAATCCCATTTTTGTTTGTTTAAAAATGAAAAAAAAAAAAAGTAATTAATGCTTAATATTGGACACAGGAGGCTTATAAATTTAAATTTAGGGGATTTACATACATACCACATAATTTTTATATATTTATATATTTCACATCTAAATTTTAATTTTTACTTAAACATCACTTAAATCTTTATTATTATATCAAAATACCACCCGTTTTTTCATGAAATGCACCTTTTCTGTAAAAAAAAAGTCTTTAAATATTTAAGTGGATGTAAATACGAATAAATTCTGTGATATGTATGTAAATTTTTCTTAAATTTAATATATGATTAATGTACTAAATTTTATATTATATTCACTTGAAAGAGAATTTAAATAGGTATGCATATAAGTCCACTAAATTTAAAATATTCGGGCCTAATTATTTTATTTTTGTAAAATAATAATAATTTATATTCATTGCTTTGTGATGCTGACACGTGGAATTAGATTTTGTTTTGCAGGTCGAATGAGATACGAGTCGTGGCTGAAGCTTAGACTTATCTGATGAGTTTCACAGAGTCAACATATTTCTTTTGACATTTTAAATTTTTCTACAGTTTTGATTTTAATAGTGGCTTTTGCAAAATTAGAAAATTATGAATTTTCTCACAAATATCAAATTTTAATTTTCATTTTTTTACTTATAAAGGTTGAGAAAAATTTAGAAAAAAATTAATTTATGACATCGCTAGAAAATTATTTTATCTGTATTAACATAAATATGAAATATGTCTATTATTGAAAATATAGAATATGAATATATGCAATTTATAATAATATATCTTAAAATTAAGTAAAAAATATGTATTAATTTTATAAGTTAAATAAATATGAAATTAATTAATGTAATAATAAATTTATTTTAATTACTCATAAAATTATATATATATATATATAATTATAATTATAATTATTAAATGCCTTAAACTCAATTAAAGAAGAAATAGTAGTATGATCACATAAATTATTAGCTTGAAGTTGAAAAACATAATTACTTTTCTAAAAAATATTTTTAAAAATTATGAGAAATAGAGTGAAAAACTTTAAATTAGAGAGAAGTAACTATTAAGTTATTTAAGTAACATATTTTAAAATAGAACAAAATTAGTGGCTTAACTTAGTTGTTATATAATATACTTTTATAGGTAAATTTATTATTGAGGATAGGTGTTCATTCATCTTTTTTTATTTTTTTTATTTTTAAAGATTTTTTAAGTAGACCCATAGAGATTAATTTCTATAGATTTCTTACTAATTACATCATTAACAATTATTATTAAAATTTTATTTAATCAAATAGATTTAAATCTTGAAATAAATAGGAAAATAATTTATGAGAATTTAATAGGAATTATCCTTTATTTATGCTAACTAATTTTTAGGATTTTTTAAATCCAAATTTACAGGATTTGCTAAATCCTACTCCATAAGTGTGTTAATAGGCATCGATTAGGAGAAAATATTATATTTTAAATTTTTAACTATATTTTTCAATATTTTTAGATAATTGTAGGCTAAGTGTAGGATATACTCGAAGTGTATAGTTATCTAATGAGAGAGATCTAGAGTGAACTTCACTGAACAGTATGGAAAAGCCTAGAGCTAGAAGGAAGTTTCATAGAAGATTCTTTAGAATTGAAATCTATATCTTACTTTTGAGTTGGTCTTAGGGATTCCTCCTCACTCTAACCTTCTCTCTCCTCACTCTTCTCATGCATGAATGCCTTCAATGGCCTCCAAGTGCTTCTTTGGCAAACTTAATTAGTTCATTGTTCTAACATGGAATTTTTGGAGATGTCTTCCTGTACTCTTGATTATACTCCGTGTAAATACACATTCTTTTTCTATATAAATATGTCAAATAAATAGTGTATAGATACACATTGGATATACAACTTTTTATCTTCATAATACCAAAGCCACAAAGCTTAATCAACCTATCTAATCCTATTATGGCTAGCACCTTCTCTAAGTCAAATGCTCATATCATCCTCAATCCATTTGATCAACTTTAAGCCCTCAATTTCATCAACAACATACAAATCAAATTTAAATAAAACTTAAGGCTTCTAACTACTTGCCATGGCAATTTTAACTTTATGCCAATCTTATAAGCTTCATTGATGGATTTCTTTTATGCTTTGCAATTCTTAAACATTATTGCTAGTTACACACTAAATTCATTTTAATTTGTTTGGGTTTACCAACAACAACTTATTCTCAATATTGTTGCTAGCTTCATTTTTCACCAAACATAATATCATTCATTGTCCATCATATACATCTTGAGATACCTAAGATATTCTAGCCCATACATGCACCATACCATATAAACGACGACTCAACCAACTAAAAGAAGACTTATATCCTCTCATTGAGGGAATAAAAGTAATCATTGAATACATCAATGTGTAGACATCATTGATGAATTGGCCATTCTTGGCCACATTATTAATGCAAATGACCTTATGCTAAAAATTTAAAGAGATTTTGATGAAGACTACAAAGATCTTTGCTCATATATTCATGTTCATAAGATGCCCACCTTATTTGAGGAACTACATAAAAGCTTGTCAATTTTAATGATCGCCGAAGTCTGAAGATAGGGAGAAATAAAGCATCCATGTATTTGGTTTCACAAACTTCACCACTTTTATCTTATTAATTAACTTAATTAACTCCAAATTAGATACATCTTCATCATCTATTTGCAACAAAATTTAATAAGATATCTTCAAATATATGTTGATAACATCATTCTCATTAGAAGGGATGATAACCTTCTTCACTAAGTTATTATTCAAATTGCAGTTTATATTTACATCAAGGATCATGGGGAGTTCCCATACTTTCTCTATGTTGTAGTAATTTTCTCTAAAAAAAAAGTTTCTTCCTTTCAAAAGTGGATGCATTCACAACCTCTTCAAACAAAATAACATACCAAATTCAAATAACGTTGTCATAGATTTGTCTCAAAAATATGGCACAATCATTGATGATATCTCCCTCATTGATGAAACTAAATATTGTTCTGTAGTTAGAGGCTTAGAACTTTGATCTCTCACTTGGATAGATATTGCCTTCACCTTCAACAAATTTTGTTAGTTCATGCTTCATCACATAGCTGTTTATTAAGCTATTGGTAATTGTAATCTTTATTATCTTCATACAACTATTAATCATAGATTCTTTCACCAAAAATTCTCCTCTAACACTACATATCTTCTTTCTTTGATGTTAACTAGGCTAGTAACAATGCTAACCACACATCTAAAAGCACTCCTTTTTTTTCTAGATCATTTTACTATCTCATGGAGCTCTAAGAATCAATGCATGGTTACTCGCTCCTCCACTAAGTTGAATTTTGAGCTTTTATATCCACCATTGTTGAACTCACATGATTGACATTAATCCAGCTTCCGCACCAATAGTTTATTGCGATAACATATGTGTCATTTAGTTATGTGCTAAACTAGACAATAACTCTTACATGAAACATATTGCTATTACTTCATTCGATTGAAAGTTCAAAATGGTGATTGTCAGACCTCTCGTGCCTCTTCTCATATATGCTCTTAGTAAGCCCCTCTCTCTCTCTCTCTCTCTCTCTCTCTCTCTCTCTCTCATCCATCATCATATTGATCAACTACTTATGAAATTGATATTCCTCTCAGAGGACTCCATCTTGAGGGAGCATAATAGTGAGTTATGACTTAACATTTACATTATGCATTTACTTAATTTGTCTATATACATCATTTTATATGTATAAATCAGTATCTATAAATGTCATGCAAATATTTCAATATGAAATATGGTAAACAATTTTCCCAATATATTTTATTCACATTTATTTCTATGACTTCGATAAATATATCACTTTATCTTATTGGGGGTATTTATAGCTATTGAATGAAAAATATTCTATTACCTCAAAAATCAAAATATCATAATTAAAAGATATAATAGTTATTTTAAAAAAAAATTATGTCGGCAGATCAAATTGTGAATAATCAAGCCATCAAAATCTTACTAACAAATAAAACAATAATAGAAGAAAAAATCAGTTAGGTATTTCCATCATAATACTGATATTGATGTGATCTTTGACAATTAGGTTGATAGCATTAAAATAAAATAAATAAATCAAATAATAATTTTAATAACATTTACTAAAAATATTCAAGTCCTATTATCATATGATTAGGCTAGTATTTTAACTACTAATGAGATTTAATTTGAACATAAGTTATAATAAACTCTTTTTAGAAAGATATTTAAAAATAATAATAATTAAAAAATATAATAAACTCTTATTATTTGGCAGCTGGAAGCAGTTCAATTTTCACACGTAATACCCCCTGAAGAGATATTTTTGTTATGTTTAGGTCAGGCGAGGAGAAATCTCAAGATTTTAATGTCACTTTCTTTATTTCTCAAGCCTCAACAACCTCCAACCTCTTAGAACGAATTTATATTTTGAATTTTTTTTTTTTTTTTTTTTTTTTTTTTAATAGAGATGCAACATTGGTAGTGCAGTGCTATAAAAAAAATATACTTTAATGTTATTTGAGAATTATATCTAACTATATTTTGAAGAATTTATAGTGAGAAAATTATATTTTTTAACCTGATCTGATAGAGAGTATGTATGTCAAAAGTATGATCTGTCGCTTTTTTAAATAGAAAATTTTGGAAGTACTCAACATAACTTTTTAAATGGCAATTTATTTAGCTTATTCTTTAACAATTCTGTCACTATTTTTTAAGATGATTACAACTGTCTCAAACAATAAGAAAATGGAATCCAATTTTACAGTAATCAAGTGCAAGTGAAAATTGAGAAGATAGAGAGAAAATGGATGGAAATTATAAAATTGAAAATAAATATTTTATCTAATGACAAATACTCATTATTTGGGGGAAAAACATGCTAAAAGATAAATAAAAACACCACAGCAAAGAAATTAAAAAATATCTTCCAAATAATAAAATGAAAATTTTCTCTTTGATATCTAACTATATCTCTTTGATGCTAATTTGTTGACTAATATCTATAATTATGATGTAGTTTCTTCTTTTTCATTTTCTACTTTATGCTTTTATTTTTCACCTTTTCTAATTTCAAAAGAGAACACGCCAGCTTGATAATGATTTTTTTTTTCGACAATACTTTTAAAATAAAGTTTAAATAAAAAATTATGGGTTGGTTTATTTATCCAGCTTAACTGTAAATTATATATAATGCACCAATAATTTTTAAAAATAGGACACCTGACAAGTGCCGACACATGTCGGACATAAACGTGTTCAATTAAAATCATAATTTAAAAAAAAAAAACTGACAAATATATCATTTAATTTAAATTTAAATTTAAAATAATAATTTAGATAACTTATTTCTTAACTTATAAACTATACTTCATGTTGTGCTCAACTCACTCATGATATTATCTGAATCTCCAACTCATCTCATTTGCAAGATATGATAAGAATTTCTCATATAATCATAAAGCATCATCCATTACCATTACCTTTCCTTCGCCTTCACTGCCAAAAGCCAATTGTTTATGTACTTCAACTATGGGTGTTAAAAATTGACCCAATACAACAACTTGACATGAACCCGAAAAATCCGAAGTTCGGTTGACGAATAATTTCATTAAGTTTGAAAAATTGCGTTTAATATTTAGTTTCGAATTCCCACAAATTAAATCGATTATTTTAGCCAACTCAAATTTAACTCAAATTATTTTTTTTACTACACTAATTCAAAAATTATTCAATTTGATTGATTTTAACTTAAAATACATATATAAATAGATCATTCGGATCATATCAATTCAATCGAGTTAAAATTAGATCGGATTCAATTGAAATTTTTGACCCGTTTAATAAACAAATGAATTCAAATCAAATAATTTCATCAGACCAAAACCTGACCCATCGACCCGAATTAATAGCTCTACCTTCAGCCTTTACCAAAGCCCTCTTTGATCCAAAATACCTCTTCTATAATTTAACAATCAATTTTTTTTTCTCCTACTATTGCTTTCATATCATGTCATATATAAACCTTTTATCTTTTTAAAATTAATATTATATTAAAATATCTTATTATTTTTTACTCATAAAACTCTATTTATTTTATTTAAATTAAATATATTATTTATAATTATTAATATATAAAATTTATAATAATATATCCAACACATATCCATATCCTATATCTCCAATAATGATATATCTTATATCCGCATCAAGTAGGATTCTAATGTCCATGCATCATAAGTTGTGATTAATATTTTTTCAAAATAATGTAATAAAATGATTAAAAATAGTTTATAACTTTATATTTCTATGTATTTCAAAATCTATTTAAACCAAACTAAAAAAAAAAAATCAGATGCCACCAACTTTCTCTTCTAAAACGAAATGATTAAACAGGTCATTCCAACACATACCAAAAAAAAAAAAAAAAAAATCCATATCGTAGTTTACATTCAATTTCTTCCTATTCAGTCAAGTCGAACCCAACTTTCCTTATAAACACCATATGAAATATAGCCAATTCAAAACTGGAATGGAGAAAATATTTCAAACTTAGTCTCCATTTGCTGCTGCTACGAAAAGCAAGAGACCTATACTCTTGCCCTACAGTAAGGGCAATCACCACAGATCCTCAGCCATGGCTCCAGACAGGAAGCATGAAACCTATGGCCACAGTGCAATCGAAGCAGCCCGTCTCCTTCCTGAAAACTCTCCAAACATACAGAACAATCGCATTGCATTCCAACATCACCATCTTCAGCTTCTCGGAAAACTTCATGAAGAAGGTTATGGATGGCGTCGCAGCTAAGTCCAGGACATCTCCTGAAAAAGTACTGTGGGACAGGAAATCCATGGCTTTCTTCGACGCCGAGATCTGAAAGTTGTGATTGAATTCGTTCTAAGAAGTCACCTAAGCCTGCAAGTTCATACAGGGAGGTGCCGGGAGATGCCATAGCTGGTCTGAGAATAGGTTAAAATGCAAGTTTAATACAGCGGAAACAGTTTAATGGGTGATTAAGTTGTTGAACTGTAAAGTAGATCTCAAACCAACCACAACAACAATAAGCCTTTATCCCATTACATAGGTTCAGCTACATAAATTTTTTTTCTTTGATAAATTCTATTAAGTATTATATTCTCATTTAATTCTAATAAAATAAAGTCATTTTTTATACTTCATAATTAAATCTTTTTAAATCTATCTTTACATTTCTTGATATAACCGAATCTAATACATCTATTCTCCTAACTGGGTCATCGGACGACCTGCATTTTATGTGATCAAATCTCTAATCTTATATGCCAATGAAGCTAGTCCAATCTTATCCCATATATATTCATTTTTCATTTTGTTTCTAAATGTAAAGCTACTCATTCATCATAGCATCCTCATCTTTGCAACACTTAACTTAATTTTATGCTCCGCTTTTACTAGCCAATCAAAGAATGAAAATTCATATCTTTCACTACCTGGCTCCCCTGGGGGATGTGCCTCTTGTTCTGCCAACTAGAGGAGATTGAGCCTGACGCAAAGAGCTAGAAACTTGCCTGCTAGATTCGAGGGAATTTCTTCCAAACACTACCTCCCAATACTCATCATCCCAAGGGACACTAGAAGTCGGTTCATCTTGTCTGAAAAAAAAAAATTAAAACTGTTAACGCTAAGAGCCTGTTTGGGATCATTTTTTTTTCTGTTTTATGTTTTTGATTTTTATGTTATTTTTAAAAATATGTTTGTTTACTATAATTTTTAAGTGTTTTAATTTTTGAATTTTAAAAACAAATCATATTATTTTTAAAAACACAAAAAAAAACATTAAGATGTTTTGAGTGTTCTTAATAATAACAATTACTATCAAACATATTTTTGTTTTGAATCAAAATAATAACAAAACAAAATATAAATAGAAATATGAAATAAAAATTGAAAGTGATCTCAAACAACACCTAAGATTTGATTAGCAAAAGACCAACATGTGGTTTGCGACATAAAACTCACATATGGATATCTGCAGAAAAAGAAGTAGAATGCTGACCTATTTTGTGAAATGGAGATGCCTCAAGTAAGTCTTGTTTCGTGCCTGCAAGACAGAAGTAGCTGTTTGCCTGTTGGGTTGAATTGCCACTGTTGGTGCCTGAATCACCTGTGCTGTCATTTGATCAGATTAGATGGACCTAACAAGTAGACATTTCAAATTAAATTCATCATTATTTTTGCAAGCTAGAGGTAGAATAATAGTTGAATGGATTGAGTAGGCATTGCAGAATTTAAAGATATGGCAAACTAGTTATTTCAGTAAAATTTTGGCTGCAAGTAAAACAGCACCATTTACTATTAAAAACGCAAGTTTTAGTTCCCATTTTTTTGGGGCTAAAACTTACTTAATTGAATGCTCACAACTTTCTGGACAAAGTAAAGTCAACCTGTAATGTATTTGTCAAAGCATGTATAAACACATTAAAAAAAAAGCATATCTAATCTAGGATTTGTTTAATATCATCATCATCATCTCTACTTATTTTGTTTGCAACATAAGTTCATAAACCTATTCTAACCAAATCCTTCTCACACAATCTCTATGTTCGACTCTCGGTTTGTTCTTCTCCTTCATAATCATTCAACATAACTTTATAAATCCACTTGCAACATTTTTCTATCATTTATGTTCAATAGGTACCATCCATCACCCCTCTAAATAGTTATTTTGTACTTCATAGTGTGTCTACACAACCATCTTAACATTCTCATCTATGATATGCTCAACTTAATTACAATGACTTCATTATCACCAAACACTTAGATCTATGTCAAATAGCCAACCTAAATCTACTTTCACATAATTTACCTAAGTCTCTATGATATTCTCTTACTTATATAGTTCTCGTGAGACACTTTTCTATTTTAAGAACCAAAAATGAACTCTAGAAGGTACTTTGTTAATATTTTCATTATTATGTACTTGAGATATTTAAGCCATACATCAATTTATCAGTTGGTAATATTATTATTGATAAGCAATAATACCACATACATTAAAATTTCCATAAAATATACTCAATTCTAGTTATACTGAATTATACACCCAATATTTTATGAAGTATTTTCTCTACTATTCTAACTTTACTTATTTTAGCAAAAAATTAATTGATTAGAACAATGTCATTTGAAAAACATTATATGTCCTTGTACCTCACTTTAATATCCATCATACATCAATATATAAATAGACATACACTTATAATCTGTAAACAAAATTATTATAATTGAGAGTTTTTTTTATCACTCCCCAAAAGCTTCTAATACTAGTCAATGCACCATATATATAAAAGATAACCTCAAGATACCTTTGGCACATCGTAGTGCAAATATCTCATGATGTCATAAAGCATAGCATAGTATGTACTATTTAAAAATAGGCAAAGTATTAAAAAATCATGAATAATTTATTAATAATTAAAAAAAGGAGATACTAACTTAATGTAAAAAGGCAATCAATCCTTAAAAATAACATAACATTTTTTAACGTATATGAAGGTCAATAAAAGAAGTTCATGCCAATTTTTTATCAAGTTTGACTTAAATTTGATGCTTTTATATTTCTTCCCACTAATGAATGTAACAATGCAACTTACAATAAGATGATAAAACATATTTTTAAAAATATAAACAACAATATCAAACAAACTTAAACCAACAATATAATAACATTACAACAACAACAACAAGAAGCCTTTATTCCACTATGTGGGGTCGGCTACATGAATCCTTCTTCTCTATTGTGTCCTATTATGTGTCAAATTTTCATTTAATTCAAGTATACTAAGGTCATTTTTATTGCATCTTAACTAAGTCTTTTTAGGTCTACCTCTACCTTTCTTAACATAAGATAAATCTAATGCATCTAACCGGGTCATCGGACGGCCAACACTTTATGTGGTCAAACCATCTAAGGCGACTCTCTCTAATCTTATCTGTCACTGAAGCTACTCCAACAATATAGTAACATTATTGCAAAAACAAAAAAAAAAAAAAAACAGAAAAAAAAAAACCCAAATTAGATCAAGTAAAACTAAACATTAAATTAAAAAAAACAAACATACAATAGAGAAAGAAAATGTATGGAAATAAGAATATCATTGGCTATTGTGAAATCAAGTACAATTTCTTCCATTATATTTCAATCCTATATATCATAACTATCACAAATCCTCTCATAAGCTATCCTAACATAACCATTATGCCGAGTTTAAGTTCTCTCCAACCACTATCCTTTCTCCAACAAGTATATATTATAGTAGTTCATTTATTTCTTCCCAAAATTTATTTTTTAATTATGTTCTAATCTAATTTGAGGAGCATAAGCACTAACTATGAATATAATTTTCTCACAAATGATTATCTTAATATACTCTATCACCAACCCTACCAATCTCAACAAGTCTATCTTTTAATATTTTATCTTAATATCTTTATTTGTTATCCCTTTTCATTTAAGCTATGTTTGAAAAGTGATCTTTGCTTATGTTGTGTTTTAAGAGGCAAGACAATCTTCTTTGGGCTTGTTTAGATTGTAGAGTTTTAGGTTTAGATTTGATAAGTCCCATTACACAAGTTCAAGGGATGGGTCATACATAAGTTCTTATATATCGTGATTCCTATCGTGGTCTATTTATTGTTCGATTTTTCAATCATTGCATGAATAAGCCCTAAATCTCTAGCTGTCTTTACACATGAGCAAAGCCCTCTCTATTCCCAAGTATTGTCACTTCATAGCAAAAAAAACCCTCTAAAATTAAGAGTCTCTAAGGAAAGCTATGAGGATCCTCCAAATCCAATGAGATAACAATTCGATATCAATCTCTCAAATAGCATACCATTATTCTTCTTATTATCATAGTTTCACCAATTCTCTTCTTTTTCCATTCAAAGTTACCAAATTCCATGCTGCAAATTTAAACAAAGCTTTAGCCTAACATAATGCACCTAAAGGCTAAATGCTCCTTTGTCCTCTCTTCAAGGATAGATTGCTAAATAAGGGCAATCTTAATAGAAGAGCTGATCCATTGGTTAAAGCTTAGTCATGAACAATCTGGTAAACAATATTTAAGCATGAATTTATAAGCTGCTCCTTCAGACTGAAGCATAGAAATTCCGTAGTAAAACTATCTCTAATTTATCTCTGCAAAACTATATAGCTCAAACTTCTGATATCAATGACAAGGAGCCAATGATCCATGCAAAATGAGATGAGTAGCGTGTTAATGTTTTTGCAATGCAAAGAAGCCATTGACTTGCAAGAATTGATAAAAGATTAAAGACAGGTACTTCAATTCATGCCCTTAGTTATAAAAAGCTAACAAAATTGTGTAGTAACAGATCATTTATGACCCGCTTTGATGATAGATACAAAGTATCATAACACAAGAAGATGACGAGGAGGACGAGGAGGACGAGGAGGAAGATGAAATAAACGAATATCCAACCAATTAAAACGAAGATCATATTGCATCTGCAATGACCAAAAAGAAGGAAAAACTGACTAACTACGCTTCGACCCAGAAACCTTAAACTGCCTCTGATTTAGGCTTCCATTAGATCAACATCAAGCTCCTGAATGGATGAGGAGAATTTACTTCATTCTCGAGTAAGCAGAAGGGGATAAACTTGTAGTGCAAATCCGGAAGATTTCTTCGACAGATCGGCTGGTCAAGCAGTCAACGATTCATCTTAGATGTCGATACACAGAAAATCAACTATCTTCCTCAACATAAATGCCCTATAATGCCTAAACTACGCTCACAAAAACCTATAACCCAAAGTTCCCTTAACTTTGGCATTTACTCATTTGCTCTTCCCAAGATCTTCCAGCCAATGAAACCCATCAATAATACCAGTAACTACAAGCATATCGGTGAAAAAACGTAATATATAAAACATAAAAATGGAATGAGATCTGAAAACAACTTTCACGAAACAATGATAGAAGATGCAGGACTTAAGGTCCGCGGGCGAACACATACCGACCGCAACAACGCTCGAGGTCGAAGAGAGGGCTCCATATCCTCGCCATTAGGGAAATGGTTGCGTCGACGGCGTAGGAAGGAGCGACGAATCGGAAGCCGATCTCGATCGGAAGAAAGGCCGTCGAGGCCCAGCCTCGTCTCCGCGCTACGGCTCGAGCGAGACCTTCGGTTATAGAAAAGCTCAGAGGCACTCGTCATGCGAAACCCTGATCTGAGAACACCGGCGAAGGCGTGGAATGCGTGGCTGGACGCGTCGGTCAGGGAACAGATCCAAGTCAGAAGTTTTGTGGAAGAGAAGGAACAGATCCGATAAGGCTCCAAGCTCGGCTTTCAAAGTTGTTATAACCAATTATGTTTAGATTTATATGCACCTCATTTTATTCTTATATATTTATATATTTAATATTTAAATATTATATATATATATTACATATACTTATTTATTTTATATCAAATTTGCAGTTAACCAAATGATAAGCAATTAAAAGACAAAATTAAAAGTCAAAATTTTATTTATTCAATTCAGAAAATGATGAGGACTTAAAAATAATACAGCATTAAAAGAGCTAATTTAAGATTTTTTTAAAAAAATATTTGAGATATTTTTATGATAAATTTATGTACTCGTATATTTTCTAAAAATTAAATTCGAAACATTCAAGAACTAAATAAGATCTCAATTAACAATAGATTAAAAATTTATATTAAATTAAAATTATCATATGCGGCTTATTAAGCTGATGTATTAAAATTAGACTAAAGTTTATTAGGCTGACACACTTATTCGAAGATTGCGATAACTCCTAACTGGGAGTTAATAATATCATGTTTTTTCGATGTCAAAGTTTATTGGGCTACATGAATCCTTCTTCTCTATTGTGTCTTATTATGTGTCAAATTTTCATTTAATTCAAATATATACTCATTTTTTATACATCTTACCAAGTCTTTTTCTACCCTGCCCAACGATCTACTCTCCTAAGGTCATTAGATCTGACTTTATGTACAAACCATTTAAGACTCTATAATCTTATCTGAGCTACTAACTTTTTCAACATACTCATTTCACATTTTATCTCTAAGAGTAAAGCCACTCACCACATAAGCATCCTCATCTTTGTAACACTTAAACTTAGTCTTATTCTTCTTTTTTATTGGCCAACATTTTGCACCATAAATCATTGTAGGTCTTACCACCATCTTATAAAATTTTCTCTTAAGTTTAAGCGACACTTTTCTATCACACAACAGGTCAGATGCATTCTTCCACTTCAACCATCCAACTTGAATTCTACTAATAACATCTCTATCTATTTTACCATCATTTTGAACAATGGAGCCTAGATATTTGAATCACTCACTCTTTTTAATGACTTGTTCACCCAATATCATAATACTATCACTATAAACTTTTACAACTAAAATTACACTCCATATTCGCCAGATATACTTAAACGAAAACCTTAGACTCTAAGGTCAATTCGCATAATTCAAGTTTCTCTTGGACTCCCTCTCTAGTCTTATCAATAAGAAGAATATCATCAGCAAAAAGCATACACCAAGGTATATCTTCTCGTAAATGCCTAGTAAGAACATCCATAACTAAAGCAAAAAGATAAGGGCTTAAAGCTTATCCTTGATGTAATCCAACTAAAATAGGAAAATATTTTATCAATCCTTCTTGTTTCTGGACACAAGTAACCACTCTAGTATACATATCCTTAATGACTTGAATATAACCAATATTAACTTCTTTCTTTTCTAAAACTCTCCAATGAACATCTCTTGGAACTTTATCATAAGCTTTCTCTAAATCAACAAATGTCATATGTAGATGCTCCTTACTTTCTCTATACTTCTCCATCAAACCTCTTAACAAATAATGGCAGGATAATTATCATAAAGGGTTAGTTATCTTTATAATTTGAAATGACTAGCATGGGTGAGATTTGCACTATATTTGGCATAAAATTTACTCAAAATTGAACAAAAAGCCTTCTATGTTAATCATAAAAGCCTTATGTCAAAATAATTCTTAAACATACTACTTATACCTATATCATGATGTAGTCATGATGTTATTACTTTATAGCATTATATCTGTTGCGTGTTAGAAAACCAGTTGCGGTAGAGTGAAAGTTTACACTTGCCGGAAATCCAAAGAAACAATATTTAAAGAGTGAACAAGAAAACTAATTTTATGAAAAATCTCAAAAGAGGAAAACCAGGGCCTAGCCAAAAAACTTCCACTATATATTTATTTTGGAGTACAAGTTTTCCCAACAATGGAAATTCAATTTACTGGAAAAGTCTTTATGTCCTTTTGCAAAGATCTTCACATTCAGTGTAATGCACATCCTCAAACTAAGCGAGCTACCAACATAACTATACTCAAAGGACTAAAAACACTTCTCGAGAAGGTCGGGGGGCAATGGGTTGATGAGCTTTCTAATATTCTTTGGGCTTACCACTACATCATACCTGGTGGAGACACCATATAACTTATGTTTCAAATAAGTTATTATACCAAGTAGATATAGTTCCAAGTCAAGAGTTCAATTATTCAATCATGATGGTAATGAAGAAAAACTCGATAACACCGGTCCTACTCTAAACTTCGTGACATGGCCCTACTTCAGAATGCTTCCTATCACCAAATGGTAGCTTGTCACTTCAACAGAAGAGTAAAACCTCGTCCCATATCTGTCGCTGACTTGGTCCTACCAAGTCTCAAAGTTGTAGGAAAGGCCCTCAACGCAATAAACTCTCACCTCTTTGGGATGGCCCATATGTGGTTATAGCTGTGGTAAAGCCAAGAATATTCAAGTTTAAGGATCCAGAGGAAAAAACTTTATTCGAACTTGGAACATTGAGAATCTTCGAAAATATTATCAGTAATTCCTATTGCATAATTATTGCAACTTTTATTTTGTCTCGTCTATCATTTCTTTTTCATGTAGCCGACCCCACTTAGTGGGATAAAGACTTGTTGTTATTGTCATCATTTCCTCTTAAAACTCATATCCATGTTAAAATAGTCTTATGATTGTATCACCAAACTTATCAAAGTAATGAATTTATAGCTTTTTTCTTACAAGCTTGTTTCTTCTTCATTTAATCTCCCACTTGAGAAATATATAACTCACGTTGTATCTCAACGGGCATAATCAATCCAAGCTTGACCTCTTCCATACAAAAAAAGTCAAGTAACATTTTTGGCCGATACCTAGATAGTCAAAAGGTCCTTGGTGGACATTCCACCTAATTCTTCCATACAAAGTTAACATCATCAAGTAACACTTTGGCTGATACTTAGGATAGATCAAAAGATCCTCGATGGACATCCCGCGACCTCTTCCATACATGTTAACGCCATCAAGTAACACGACAACAAACAACCCTGATTGGTCAAAAATCCTCGCGGATTCAATTCAACCTCATCCAGCAAAGTGGCCACACAAATAATATTCACCAATTATGCCCTGATAGGTAAAACAAAATAAGAGCGTATCATCTAAAAAAATTGACAAAGATTAATATGATGATATAAAAGAATCAAGATTATGATACACACTAATAACAATACATATAAAAAAATGCATCAAGTGATGCTACATCATATCGCTTGGTGATATCAACGCCCTCCTCACCACTAAGATGCTCCCTTGGACTCACTCTTAACTCCTTCATCTCCGAATACGAAGAGTCTTCGATACTTTGAGACGATCCTCAATACCCCGCCTTGCGATGTACTGCAATTCCTTTAGGAACCCTGGATGAAGCCCTCCTCTAAACATTGGTGCTCCAAGTCCTTCACTTCAACATCAAGTATATGATTATGAGCTTCCTGAACATGGTCTTCGAGTGTACCGAGATAAGCCAAGGAGTTCTTAAAGTCTTCCACTACCTTAAAGGAGATTTCATTTGCTTCCGCTTCTGACATTATATGATCCTTCTCAGAAAGACGACCTTGTAATGGTTTCTTCTCCAGTTCGAGAGCTCTCTTCTCCGCTGCAAGTACCTTGAGTCTTTTCTTCTCGACGAGTCTGTCCTCACCTCAATCGCTCATCACGAGCGCTCCACCTCCGACAGGGAGAGAAAGAGAAGTCAACATGTTCAGCTCTCGCACACTGCTGATCCTCCAAAGTCACCACTTCTTTGGCTTTAATACTCATCTTTCACTCATACTCGCCTTGCAGATATTTTATCTTCACAAATTCAGTATTATACTTATCTAAAGCAACACTTAAATGAGCCATCTGCCCAAATGAGCTATCTGCCATAATGTTTGAGTTACCTATAAAGAAAAAAAACCATCACAAATATTACACAAAAGAAAAGAAGGAGAAAAAGAAGAGAAGATCAAAAGGGAAGACAACATACCAATTCATTTGCTCGTTGACACTCAGAACATATGTGATTTAACATCTCTTCAAGAATGTGCGGCTTCGAGAAATGAACTCCCCATCATGATAAAACTAAACTCTCGAGGTCAATTGGGGCAAACATTTTCTGATATCCGACGAAGTCACTTCAAAGATATCTTCTTTTTTTTTGGGAAGAAATATTGCCACCACCGATTTGAGCTTCTTGAAAGAACCCTATGAATATGGAGACCTTTCATCACCTTTACTTGACCTCTTTAGTGAAAAGAATGAGATCTCCCTGCCTGGATAGAAAGGCCAACCTTGAACATTCTATCTTCAACTATATATTTGCTAATATGACATAACTCATATTGCAAGCTTCTTACATCAGGGATATTAAGAGTTACCAGGATCTCATTCTCCGACATCAGTAATGGATCTGGAAGGTCATTCAATCTTCCCCATCTCTCAGGAAGGCCCCACTCATTTTTCACACAAAAGAATCCATTAGACCAATTTCTAGATTGATCTCGTGTTGAAAATTCTATCCAATTCTTTATAGTCCGATAAGAAACACATCCCTAAGTATCACATGTAAATCTACACATTCGACACAAGTATTTGATGTTCAAAGTAGCACTACGCTCTCTGAAGAAGACAGTCAAACCGACGATGGCCATTAAAGCTCAAAATGAAAACTGTGACAAAGCTACACCACATATTTTGAATATCTCAATCAACTCTGGAGCTAAAGGGAATGGCGCCCCACAGAATCATCTCGTAAACAAGAAAATACCCTGGAGGTGAACCTCGATCGACTTTGGCAACAATGACCACCAACTCATTAGGGAAGAAAAACTTTCTGTGGAACACCATCAAACTTCTAATGTGACAGTGGATGGTATATCGTCTGTAGCCATCACACTATTGGTTTTCTTCTAGCCATCACACTATGAAAATACATAATAAATAAAGAGGGAGAAATGACAAAAATCTGAGAATTTTGTAAAAGCAACTCACTCACCCCAATATTTAGGTGCCTCCTTTTTTGACTCTCTTGCTCATGGATAGCTTGCGATAAAATTTTTCGCCTACGATCTGACAAAAGGATACACATACATATAAGAAAAAGACAAAAAAAGAGGAGAGAGAAGATATTCCCCTTTAATGATGCTCATAAATTACCTGCCAAACTTTCTGAGTCGTTTGAACGATAGTTCCTTGCTAACGCTCCCTCGCCATCTTGGCGGTTATCAACTGCTGAATCATTCATTAAAGTCGTAAGAAATCCAATTTCCTACCAGAAAAAGTTGGAACCGCGAGCCTTGATTGCCTCCAAACTCGGACGGTCCGACGAGGCTGGTTGATGCCTCTTTCGAGGAAAACTGGAACAACGACGTAAGTACCGCAGGCCTTGATCGCCTCCAAACCCGGATGGTCCGACGAGGCTGGTTGATGCCTCTTTTGAGGGAAAACCTAAACAACGACGTATGTACCGCGGGCCTTGATCGCCTCCAAACCCGGACGGTCTAACGAGGCCATTTGACGCATCTTTCGAGGGAAAACCAGAACAATGACGTAAGTACCGCGGGCCTTGATCACCTCCAAACCCAGACGGTCTGACGAGGCCGGTTGATGCCTCTTTCAAGGGAAAATCGGAACAACGATGGTACCATCGGCTTTGATCGACCAACGACTCACTCAGAAGAAGAGAAGCACTAGAGCATTGAAGAATTCTTCCCCCCTGGGGTTTTATAAACCCTTCTAGACAAGGATAATAAATCATCAAAATCGCCAAAATTGTCAAACCGCTCAAACCATCAAAATCGCCGTTACGGTGCGTTCGCTGCGGCGCCCGCTAACCCAACCGCTCAACGTCCATGAGCTAACCGTCGGCCGCCAAGAACTCGCTTGCCGCCATCGCATCACCACACCCGCTGCCAGTGACCCGGCCAAGGCCGACTCTCAGATGACCCTTCAATTGCCGCCGCATTTTGCCGTCGCCGCGCTGAGCTGGTGCGCCACCGCTTCATCTGCGGCGCACCAGACTCCACAAAGCACGCAGTACCAATAAGTCAGAAGGCGCTATAGTAATCAAATCGTGCATACTTACACTCATCCGCGGCCCTACATCTGCTTCTATAGTCATAATATTGTGCTCTCACGAAGATCTGTTCTCTAAAAATATGTTGTTAATAGATGCTCAAATTTCATTGAAGAATTTGCTATCTTCAAGTATTTGACATATATATATTTTTGGATAATTGAAATAATGATATCCAAAAATAGAGGGCAACTGATATGACACTTAAAATATTATTAGGCGAAGCACAAATCTTGATGCTAAAAGTAAACTGATGTGAAGTTGAAACTGGTCGAGATCGAGCATTTAAAATATCATTGGAAACTTTGGGATATCAGTTAAATCCCTAAAAAGCTCTTAAAACATGGAGTGTTTATTTTCAAATCGAGCATCTCGACGAGCCGGATCTAACAAGCCCAAGATCTCAAAATTCTGACTTCATTTGAATATTCAAATATTTAAAATACATCAAATGATCAAAGGAATCATTGTGAGCCGTCCGATGAAGTGGAGTGGTACGGGTTTTGCATGTATTTACAGAGACGTCACTCCTCCAATCTATAAATAATCCCTCATTCCTCATATGAGGAGAGACGAAACAAGAAAAGAGAGAGAGCCCTAAAGCTTGAAGATCCTCCAAGCACAATCGTGCCACCACTCGATGGTTGTCAACCATCGCCACCACCATGCCGTGGCCGCTGCACATCACCGTTGTCAACCTCTCGGTTTCCATCATGACGACCTTCATCGCTGGCCATCGTTGTCGCCACCATCATCTCGCTACCACTAGTTATCACCTAAACGCGGACTACATACATTGTTCCTTTCTCATATACAATTAATCCCGTTATGGGACGATTTTGTACTCAAACAAATATATGAAGCATCTAGCAGATTTTTTCTCTTTTGAGGTTTTCCACGTAAAATTCGAGTTTTCTTCACTCTTTAAATACATGTGTGTTTGGATTTCACAACAGGCTACGAACTTTACTCTATCGCGATTTTAGCATGCAACAATATCCTTAGAGTCATGATTTATTTGCCCTTCTTTAGTATAATTAAAAATGAATTTAGACCAATACAAATTGATATAATTGGAAAATAAATAAAATATTGGATAAATTATTGTTATGTCACTCATAGCCTAAATGATAACTTGAACATTTGTTACTCAATGGGTGCATGTTTTACTCCCTACTATGATAAGAGTGTAAAATAATTGTGATAAATGCATGTATCCAGGAGCATAAATAATAACTTAAATTATATGTATTTAAATTTATATTTCTAGTCGTTTAAATGACCAATGATTAATTATTTGTCCATATAGTAGATGAATTTATATACGAATTCCTTATACAAAAATTTGCTTTTAGCACATAAGTCAAAAACACAGTTCTCTTCTCTTAGGCTTCCATGTAAAGAATTTAAGAGCTTGTTTGGGATCAATTTTTCTTTGTATTTTTTTATTTTTATTTTATTGCCATTTTTAAAATTATGTTTGTTAAGTGTAATTTTTAAAAGTTTCATTTTTTATTTTTAAAAATAATCAAAATAATTTTTAGATATTTTGAATGTTTTTAAGAACAATTATAAGTATTAAATATATTTTATTTATAGTCAAAATAGAACTAAAATAAAATAGAAAAAATAAAAAATAAAAAATAGAAGTGATCTCAACAACCCCTTAGAATTTAAAGTTAAATTTAAGCTGTTGATTCTCTATAACGTCATAGCCTACAGTACTATGGGAAATATTATCCGCTTTAGTCCAGTATCTTATGCAGATTGAACACATGAGCTAAAAAAATAAAGTCTAGTCTGATTTGAATCAAGTAGTTTTCTTTATTAATTTTAAATCATAATTATTTTTAACGTGGAAACAACAGCAGAACATTATAACTATTCTGAGAAAAAGCTCATCATGTTGCATTCAAACTGATGATAACAGTACAGCAAAAGCCAGGTTGACAACTTAATCCTGCCCTTCCTCACCTTTCTTCAACATCAAAAGCACTCTTCTTCTCAGTCGAAAAGCTCTTCATCCAAAAACACTTCCCATTCATCTCTAATTAGCTTCATAGCACCAAACGCAGCTGAAGACAAGGAGAAACCTGCTCCAAAGTCTTCGGTGGACGCAGCTTCATCTTCCTTCTTCCAACGGCCAGTGTCAGCTCCAGATTGCTCTCCTCTTCCTGGCAGCTGTCATATGGTTCATGTGGAACTGCCTCATTATCTGCATTCCATTTCTCTCTCTTGCTTTGCAAACTGGAAGACACTCGCTGCCTTTTAAGATCTGCTTTAATATCATTCATCAGTTTCTTCTGAACTCTATAAAGTCGATGGAGCTCGCCGACCTGTTCCATATATATGCAGAAGTTCAGCATGAAACATCAAGTTAAGCTATTGAAATTTTCTTAAAGTTTAAAATTTCTAATTTAAGAGTAAATTTGACAATATATTTTGCTCTTCCAGACTCTTCCTTTATGTCACAGTTACCAGTTGGTAGCCTACCTGGTTTCTGAAGGTTTCCTCGTGCTTTAACATTGTCGTCTTTATGTATTCTTTGTCACGTTGTTTACAGAAGTTCACCATTGTTCTTCTTCAACTGGATAGAAAACTGACTATTATTATTTGTTCTGATTTTCTGCTGATTGATTCTGGCATATGACACCAGATCAAATCCAAGTCTCTACTGCTGCTGTCAACACGAAGACCTGATGATATCAGATATCCTGAAATACAAAATACTGATTATTAGATTAACAATTCATGGTGTTCTTTTCAAATAAAGAAAAATAATAATAATAATAATAAAAGAAATAACCCGGCCTGTTAATTCAGTAAAGCAAAAGATACTCTCTTTACCGCATATCCTGACACGTGAAAGCTTATAAAGAACATAGAAACAAGTTAACCTGATCTTCCAAAGAAAGGTACTTTGAAACCTGTAGGCCAATTACGTCTGAAACTCGCAGAAACAATTTATGAGCAAAGAGAAGGAGAGATATCATAGTTATATATATCTATAGAAGGAATTAGTTGGATTACCTTCTTCTGATGTCCTTGTTCTTTGGGCACAGCTTCCTTGAATAAGAAAAATGGCCGAGCCATTTATTGGCAATCCATAGAAGAAGAGGAGGAGAACTTAAGATTCTCCCTCTCAATCTATGTCTTATCAGAAGAATATTATTGTGCTCTCAAGCCATGCAAATTCAAGTCTCTTGGCCTCTTGTGCAGCTTAAGATTAAAAAGGAAGGGGAAAGATGCTCGTGTACAATGCCAACAAAGGTCGACATTCTTATTTATTTTTATCACTATTATTATTATTGTGTTACTATATAAATGTTGATCAATATTTCATTTAATAATCCAATTCCATATTCATTATTTATTAAGCAAATAAATTATATATATACACGCTAAGTAGATCTGATATGATTGTGGAATGCATGGAGACTGGGGGAAAAAGGTATTAATATATTATGAAGAAGAAGCAATCAGCGTGCCGTCCACCGAGCATGATCAAATGATGTGACACCGCATCCAATGATAAATCATTATTAATTAACGGTATGGGAGGAAAGAATATTTATTTTTAATATCTAAAATTTATTCCATGAATCATTTATAAATAAATTGTTAAATATGTACTTAGAGAATATGAAAAAAAAATCAATTTATAGAAGTGTGGAAATCAACGAATAATGTATTCACTGACAATTTACGCTTTGGTGTCTTTCAAGATAAAGAAGCACCTCATAGGGTTTTGCCTGTAAAAGACTTGCTCCCACTTATTATCAGATGACCAACTGTCAAGCTATAACTAATGATCCAGAGGAAAAAATCAAACATAGAACTTGGAATATGGAAGGTCTCTAAAAAGTGTTATATGTAATCCTTGGTGAATAAATATTATAATCTTTAATTTATCCTATTTATCTTTTACTCCCCACCTTTTGTCTTTTGTTAACTCTCTCTAAAAATGTATCTCGTCCCTTTTGTTAAGTTATCTTGTGACAATATTGTATCACCAACATTATTAAAGTAATGAGTTTATGGTTTTTTCTCAAGCTTGTTTCTTCTTCATTTAATCCTCCCATTTGAGAAATATACAACTCACGTTGTATCTCAATCGGGCATGATCAATCCCAAGGGGACTTGATCGGACCTCTTCCATACAGGTTAACGTCATCGAGCAAAGACTCTGACAAACAACCTAGGATATGTCAAAAGGTCCTTGGTGGACTTCCCACAATCTCTTCCATATAGGTTAACGTCATCAGGTAACACTCTGACAAACAACCTCAGATAGGTCAAAAATCCTTAGCGGATTCAATTCGACCTCTTCCATACAGGTTAATGTCACCGGATAACATCGACAAATAACCGGATGGTCAAAATCCTCGGCGGATTCAATTCAACTCTTCCACAGTTAACGTCATCGGGTAACACCGACAAACAACCTCGGATAGGTCAAAATCTCATCGGATTTTGACCTCTTCCATATAGGTTAATGTCGCCACTCGATAAACAACCTTAGGTCAAAATCTCGGCGGATTCAATGCAACATCTTCCGAGTTAACGCGTCGTGACACTCGATAAATAACCGGATAGAAAGAAAAACCGCCGACCATGGCCGACAATCTCGCGGTCACCACCATCGTCACGGTCATCCCCGTGACTACCGGCGGTCGCCACCGCCGATGCGGTTGTCGCGACCACCGATTATGCCGGCGTCGGTTGCCACCCGGCCTGCTCGCCTGGCTAGACCCACCGCCACACCGCTGATACTACCATCGCCCGGTCATGGCGACAATCGGCCGACAATTTTTGTGGTCACCACCATCATGCCGGTCATCCCCAGACACCGCTGCCAGTCATTCTGGTCGCGAATTTCCGACCCGTCGGCCGCCACTATCGGCCACTCGCCGCGGTCACTTCGCGACATCGGCAATCTCCCGGTCATCATCATCCTGGTTATCTCGCACCACCGCCATGGTCGCCCGTTGCCGACCAATGGACCACCATCGAACATCTTCAGCCAGCCGGTGATCGCCTCCGAACCATGTTGGTCCGGAGGTCTTCACCTCTTTCGAGAAAATTGGAGCCTTGTATGAACTACTCTTGATCACTCGATCCGGTCGGTCGACAGGTCGGTTAACACCTCTTTCAAGGAAAAGCGGAGCCTTTCCATTATGAACTGTCTTAATCGCGATCCGGTCGGTCCGATGAGATTATTAACACCTCTTTCGAGGAGCCTTGCCTGCTAATTCGATCGCCTCCAATCCCGGGTTGGTCCGACGAGATTGCAACACCTCTTTCGAGGGAAAACTAGAGCCTTCTGCGTATGAACTACCGGGTCTTGATCGATCCCGGCCGTCCGACGAGATCATCCACCCCTTTGAGAAAACGAGTCTTGCAGATGAACTGTGGTCTTGATCAGCCAACCCTGGCCGGGTCCTGGACGCTTAACACCTCTTTCCAAGAAAACTGAGCCTGCCATATGTGAATTACGTCTTGATCATCCGATCCCGCCACCCCACACCACCCTTTCAGGGAAAATCACAGAATGAACTACTGGTCTTCGATCAAGCCAATGGCCTCTCTCAAGAAGAAGTGTGATTCTTTCTTTTTTGGCCCCTGGGGTTTTTTATGCACTCTATAAGGACAAAAGGTAAAATCAAAGAAAAACCGTCTAAAATTGTCAAAATCGCAAAACCCGCTTCAAATCAAAATGGCTAAAATGGTCAAAATGGATTAAACCCTCTTCGCTGACCATACAAGTCCCTCCCTCGGGTCGCTTCATGGCTGGGGTCGCTGGCCTTTACGCCGCTGCTCACCATTCCATCAGACTCTATTATCGCGGACATTTCACATGACTCCACCTGGCCAGCCAGTTCAAGATCGTCATTGGCCTTTGGCTCATACGAGGCATATCAGCTCGCTTACGGCTGCATTCCCATCCACGGCCATATTGTGGCGACTCCACTGGCTCCCACACCGGCCACGACTGCATATAATTCTGGCCAACTGAAGGAATTCGCTCCGCCAATGAACCAGCTGAGGTTTTACACGCCGTTTACGACCGCCACAGGCGTACCGCGGCAGGCGCTCGCTTCGCCATGACGGGTTCTCGGCGCTCGCAGCACCAGAGACCCGATGGATGAACTCGAAATTTTGTAGTCATAATCGCTTACATGAAGATCTGTTCTCAAAATGTGCGGATTGCAAATTTCGTTGAAGAATTTGCTATTTTAAAGTACTTGGCACATATATTTTTTTATGATTGAGATAATATCATCCAAAAATAGAGAATGACATATGACCTAAAATTCCTCTAAGCAAGATTCTTTGCCTTGAATCGAAATCAAACTGAGATCAAGCACTTAAAATATCATTGGAAACTTTGAGACATCAGTTAAATTCTTAAAAAGCTCTCAAATATGAAGTGTTTATAGTCAAATTGAGCGTCTCGACGAGCCGGTTCCAACAAGCCAAAGATCTTACAATTTCAATTTGAGCATTCAAATATACAAAATACATCATATGATCAAGGGAATCATCATGAGCCGTCCATGGAGAGGTGGTTGGATTTTTATGAGACGCCACTTCTCCACCTATATATAAATAGCCTCATTCCTCATACGAAGAGAGAGAGAGCTCTAAAGATCCTCCAAGCACAATCAGGTGCCACCGCCGCCAACGCCCGGCCGCCACCGCAGCTTGATCCTTTGCCGCTCTTCCTCTTCATCATGATGACTTATACCGATTGTTCTACGTTTCAGATTGTTTGCATTGCCAAGAAGTTCTCGATTTCACTGATTTTCCGCAAAAATTCACTATCATCTCTACTACAAGAATATACGATCGTTTACATAGTTGTTCTTTCATATACACTAATCCCGTGATCGGAAGATCTTGTACTCAAATGAGATATAGTGGAAGCTTTTCTTGCAGCCGTGGTTTTTCCTCAGGTTTTGTAAAATTGAATTTTATTGTTCACACTCTTAAAATACCTGGTTGATTCAATTTTCAAGCGTAAACTTTCACTCTACGGTAACTGATTTTTTAGCACGCAACAAGAAGATAAATTTAAATTTTAAAAAAAAAAATATTTATAAGTGTGACAATTTGCATCAAAGCTTTATTTATTTATTTGGAAGTTGAGCCTTAAGAGCAAATTACATGCACTTATACTTATGCGTTGAACCCATGTCTCCGCCCTAAGAGCTTCGCTCCCATCCGACAGGACACGATACCTCGCGCAAAACTTTCTGATAGGGTTCTCTATCTCTATTATATCAATTGTATGGTTAGGAAATCTCAAATATTTTGATATTTTTTTTTTTTTCCAATATTTACGAATTAAATTTTATTTTATTTTGAAGGCATCCAAACATCAATTAAACCAACATATGCTTTTTTTAGATTTTTAAATGGTATATATATATATATATATATATTCATAATTATTATTTTAAAATTCAATTTATTTTATACAATTTGAAACATCCTTATACTTTAATGTGCTGCTTTGAATAATTGAGATTTTAAAATAATTTAATTGTATATTAAAATATAATATTTAATTAATTAAAGTGTATTTAAAACATAATTATTTAAAATTGAATTATATAAAACATATAAGAGATAAACAAGCTCAAGCTCGAGCTCTCTTATTTCACTTCAGCTCATTTAATAAAGAAAGTGATAAAATTCATGCAAATTTAATTCTCTTATATAAAACATTTATAGATAATGAATTATATTCAAGGATTGGATTAAATTTTTTAAATAATAACGATCATTAAACTTATAATTATTATTTTTTAATAGTTTGGTATTTTTAGGAAATTCTTGACAGGAATACAGGTAAGATAATGTCTGGTGGAGGGCACATGAGCCTGCAAGATTTCAGGGCCAGTTTTAAAAGCCTAATAACGATGATGGCCCATGTAGTTATTAATGGGATGGGGATTAATGTGGATTTAAATGGCTATAAAATTTTATGGGCCATTTACATGGATAATACATAGTTCTTATTTATTTATACATGTAATATCTAAAATTTAATTTTTTGCATAAATAACACTCAAATATTTAATATTATATCAAAATTAGCACCATTATGAACTTTTTAAAGTGAAATATATATTTTTTATGTAAAAAAAATATTAGATTTGTAAATATCAAAATTTAAGTATTAGATATATAAATGCATAAGAATTATGTGCCATGTATATAAATCTTTCATTTTTTTTATTCATGGATTTATAAATGGGCATACCTTTTACATATTTAGGAGGCTAGGATAAGACGACAAGAAAGACAATAAAGAAGAGAACTTTCCTTGTAAGCATCAAACACCTAATATCATTATCAATATTGACGTCCATCATCGCCAATAAGACTAAAACATACCATTGCTAATGTCATATTGAAAATGAGGTTAATGTTTGTCATTTTATCAATGTTGATCTGCCAATAAGAATGGTACATACTGTCAATATTAATGTCACAACTTCCACATTCATATCAATAATATAATATATGATGTTTGTCTTAGCCAACAAAACTAATGCTTATCGTCAACACCAACACCAATGTTTAGAGTCGTCACCAAAGTCGAAGCTTATCATTGACATCAACATAAGTAACAAGACTGAAGTTCATTATCACTACTAAGGGAGATGACATCTGCTATTATCATTAAAGTTGATTTTCATTTTTGTGTGCTAGAAAATTTGTGTTAGTAGATTAAATTTTTTTTTCCATTAGCTTTGTACACACATAAATGAAGAAAAGGGAGGTCGAGGGATACTAGAGTTTTTATACATGAAAACCTTTTAAAGGAAAACTAATAGGACCTAGGGTATCTGAAATGTTTATACTAGATGAATTCTCACTACAAAAATACTCTTATCTCTAAAATTGAGATCATGAACTAACAAGAGTGAGTCTTTAGTGAAAAAAAAAAATCACAAAGCTATAATAAATTGTCAATCATAGGTGGTAATCCAATTGCAATAATTGAACGATGATATGGCAATGACGATCGAGCAACCAAAAGGCGAGGGTAGCCAATCGACAGACTGATGATAGTGGTGGGGTGATGAATCAGTGATGATAATTGGGTGGAGGACTGATGACGATGTTCGGGTGGTAGTCTGACAAAGGTGGCTAGACAACAATTTAACGATAGTGGTCAGGTGGTGGTTAGGTAATTGTCTAAAGTCTGCTACTAGACAATGTTCCAATGATGGTTTTCAAATGTCAATCCAACGATGATTGTTAGATGATAATTTGATGATCGTAGTGATATTTGATTAATAGCTGGGGCGACAATGAAAGAGATACCGACTATCCTATGATAATGGCCATGTAGTGGACTTACAAAAGTGGTTGGGTGAAGGTTCAACGAAGGTAGTTACGTGGTGGTCCAACAACTATAGTTGAACGCCGAACTGATGGTGGTGGTGCTTTGGGATTCTTCAAACTTCAGAGCTCTTTCCAACTCAAGTTAGATCCTCACATTTGAAGAATGAGATATTATTTATAGATTTTAGATCTATTCTAAAATATAAGTGAAATTCGAACAATTTTATCAAACTACTCATAATCATCATTTTGATCATATGATGTATTTTAGATATGAGAGTGTCTAAACGAAGTCAAAATTAAAAAAAATATATTGGGCACTTTAGATTTGTCTAATTGAAATACTCGATTTGACTATAAACATATCATTTTTAAAAACATTTTAGAAATCTAAATAATATCTCTAAGTTCACAATTATGTTTTAAGTGCTTAATTTGATCTCATCTAGATTGAATTGGGTTACTTATGACGTTATCGAGTTTCATCGATATGATTAGCTTGATTATATATTTTCTAAAAGCAAAGTTTAAGCAACTAAAATTTTGATTTTAGAGATATCCACTTACATGGAGATTCATGTTTAAATAAATAATTTTTTAATGACATATCATGCACATTAACACTAATATTAAAACTTTATGTTACTAATAAAGCACATATATGCAATCAACACAAATATCATCTCTTAATGTTAAAACAAATAAATAAATATTATTATTTTTAAAAATATTCAAAATATCTAAAAAATATTTTAAATATTTTTAAAAATAAACAGCATAATCAAATAAATTTTATTTTTAACCAAAATAAAATAAAACAAAATAGAAATAAAAATAAAATTGATCCCAAACTGCCCTTTAGCGTACATCCTTATTAAAAGAGTAAAAATATAATTTCAATTTCAGACACATTTTTTAGACTGCTGTCTAGTTAAAATTTGTCAATAAAGGTCGAGAAGATAATATGCAGCGGTGGTCAATAAATTGTCCAACATGCCAGCATTTTGTCGCACTCTTTGAAAGAAATTCATATTAATAAAATATATGTGATTTATAATAATTCTTAAAATGTTATTAATAAAAAATTATAGTATTTTTTGAATAATTAGTTAAATATATTATGCTAAATTACATTTACTTAAAATAATGTACAAATTATTATTGGGGTTAATAGCAAGTCCTAAATAAGTGTTTTGTTTAGCTCATTTAATCTTTAAATTAAAAAAAATCATGTTTATTTAATTATTAATTTGTAATAATTTAAATGAATATTAATTAAATCAAAATATTTTATCGAGTGCAAGATTCATTTAAAAGATCTAATATTAATAAGAATTATTTTATTTGAATATATATTTCTTAATTATTAAATAGATTTAATTTCAAATTTATACACATTCCTATATATGTAATAGTATGAACACAAAATCTTATAATTGTGTAAGTCATTTCAGAGATTTTAAATTTAAATTTTTACACATATATTATATATATATATATATATATATATGATTTATAATTAAAATTGCTCAAATATTATCCCTCAAAAAAGAAAAGTACTTATAATAAGAGCTATAAATATTCCGTGAGCTCAATAATTATTAGATTGAATATTATTATCAACGCAGAAGCGTCCTTCACGTGTAAACTATGAGAGAATTATTTTACTTTGACTTTTTATGCTCCAGTTTTCCATTATAGAAATGAATTTATTTCATCACACGGAAAATAAATTAAGATACATCGCTATCGTAAGGAACAAGGACGAGGAATTGTGAGCTATCAAGATTTTAATAAAGGAAATTTATGCTAATTTAGCGGCGGTTTGATTGAAAATATAAGGCAAAATTTTTAAACTAAGTATGATTAAAACGTTAATTAGTGAAATAAGCATATTTTCACAAAATTTAAAATAAAGCAGTCGTCAGTTTAGCTACGATCAGAACATGCCATCGCCGCTGTCGCTTAATCGGCGCTGATCAGCCTGCTTAAACGACCATTTGAAATCGATTTTTTAAAACCGATTCGAGAGATCGGGATCCGATCTCGATTTAGCTCTCCTTAGGTTACTCACCAAGTTCTCGCCGCATTACCGCCACCGCCGATCCGCCGCCATCCTTGCCGCCGATCCCCCGCTTCAGGTGGATCCGTGAAGTTTGGCCGAAAAAAGGTTTTTTTTTTTTTTCAAAATAAACGAGTGATATACATTTGTGATATGTATTTTAGTATATTTAGGTATATATATTGTGGATCTAACTTATTTTGTGTATCTCGTTAGGGTAATGGGTTTGTTCTTGTTTCATTGTTAATTTTTATTTTTTGTTGTTTAGGTTATGGCTGTCATTTAATTTTATTGTCCAATTTGTTTATGTTACTTTTCCTTTTCGATTTATTTTACGATTGTATGTGATCAGATATTTTTTTTTTAGAACTATAATAATCCCTTTAATCTATCTTTCTACTTTTGTCCCCTTTTTTATTACAGTTTGTGAGTTTATTTTATATATCTTCCTTCATTGCAGATGCTAGCAAATTGTTCCTTTCCATTGTTCTTGTACTAGTTTTTCAGTCATTTGTCTTTTGTTATTTATTTTTTCTATATGAATAAAGTGTTTCATTCTATGTCTATTTAGAAAGATGAAGGTTTTAAACTATTGCATAAATGTATTATTTTATGAGAAAACCCTTAATCTAATATATATTTAACAGTTTGTGTTTATTCTATTGTAAAATTTCATTTTTGAAGTAGTTTAATGATAGCACCATTTACATAGAAAAGTAAAATAACACACACAATTCTTATATAAACGTTCATACATATACACAATTCTTATATATTACATATCTAGCACCTAAACTTTCATATTTATATAAATAATACATTTTTTAATAGTATTTCAAAATAGCACCATCATTAATTTTTTTAAAGTTAAATGAATATTTTTATTCATAGACAAAGTGATTTATTTATAAATATCAAATTGTAAGTGTTAGATATATAGATGCATAAGAATTGTGTTATGTATGTAAATTTTCTTTTTTGTGCAATTTTTGATCCATTCAACTAAATTGTGTATCAAAATAATCATTGATGAAGAGATATATCCATTCTCCTTTTTCATTTATAGTTTCTTCATGTAATTCACCATAATAGAGAACATGGAGTTGGTACAATTAAGCATTTGGGTTCGATGGTATCTTAATTATTTGGGTTCGATGTCATTTGTATTTTACAAGATAACCATTAATTTAGCTAACTAGAACAAATCTGCTATTCAACATTTCCGTACAAATATTTGATCCAAAATGAGTTCAAGCACGTATGTCCGGTCAGATTATGGTGGCGAACTTAGCGTGATGATTTTTCCCTATACGGGAAAATCGCCCATATTAATTTCTCGCCGCTAATTTTAACAATGTTCAAGATCGAATCATGCGGTCACCGAACATTGATTCGACCCGTTGGATCAATCGGTATGTGTTTCGTCGAACGCTTATTGCTACAACACTAAATACGATCGAAGTTCATGAGTCACCAATCAATCCGCACTTATTGTTATGTTGAAAGTGAAATCAAACAAATTATCGATACCGAAGCGCATGATTATGCTGCAGATGAATTCCAGACAATTGAAACTTATGAACAACACTTACAGCCACGAGGACCACATCATAGGTAATTTGTTTGAACTGCTTGTTTTTCTTCAAACATTCACATTAACCTAGAACACTATATTTATACGTGCATCAGTGAAGATGTAGACATATCAGCACCTCCTATCCGGGCTACTCATATTGCTTCAACTTCAGTAAACATGGATGAGTACCATTCTGATGAGGTGGCTCCTCCGTAACCGGGAGGGATACAAAACAATGCAGAACGAGTTCGCATAATGATGATAGTGAGGGTGAGATAGAAGAAAATTATCCAAATGCTGGATATTAAGAGAATATTCTAACAAAAACACTGTGAGGAACACATGTTTTAATAATGAATACGCCCAAGCTTGTCAATCAACTCAACAATGGGATGAAGAACTAAACTTTGATGGTCTCCAATCTTTCGAAGATAACTTTATTCCAGACCTACTGAGGGAATGTATTTCCATGACAAGGGACACCTCAAATTTGATGAGGATGGTCAATCACAAATAACGTGGAATATGTGACATGTGATTCTAATAAGTCGAGGTTCACGTTGCATTCATAGCAATAATCCCAATGACCATATTGTGGGCTGATGCTGCAAGCAAGAGGCTTGGTGGGTAATTTCAAGCTTGTCGCACACACACATGTTCAATGCCGAGCGGACATGACAATGCACCTCCCAATTTATTAGTTACTACATCCAGCCTGTTATCAGATGTCAGCTGGACTTGAAACCTCAGGAAATCATTGGTCGAATGGACTCAAAGTATTATTTTTTTAATTTCATACATGACCTAAAATTTATTAAATGACTACTGTAGGTGATATGGGAACCTTATGGCCAGATCCGCGAGTGGCGAGATGTTTGTTTGGTGTCGTGAGATATGGCTCCATTTCGGGTTCATCGAGTGGTATCTCATCGCGTTTCTAAGACAATTCGCTATCACCCGTGAGTTGATGCCGATCTGATCCTTCATTTCTGAGTCATGGATGGGAAAGTGTTGGTCATTTTACCACCAGCCTTACATATTACAGTGGGAGGCCAGACACGATGCCATTGTTGATGTGGGTGCAGTTCCACCTACAGTTGACCCGTGAGTATATGAGGTGGTATCGATCTTGGGCCTCCTTATACATGCTCGGGCTCTACCATACCGACCACCTACTACCCTCGTGCTCTGGAGAGACCGATGGTAAGTGTTAAAAGAAATTTATGTTATTCATAAATGTTTAATATACAACATTTTTTTTTTTTACTAAGGAACATATCTTACGGGATATATTCTCTTATTTTGGGAGAGATATGGACTCGATTTGATTCATCAATACTTACGAGGAATTATGAAACTTAATAAGGACATGCACATATCGAGCGGTATAGAGATGCAAGCTAGTAGTTCTCAACGTCCACGCTTCTCACCACATGCTACAGATTCGATGCAGTCCATCGTCCATGCCGACGCTCTACATACCTATAGCAAATTGCATTGTCCATTTCAGCCCCGGCAGCTCTTCCATGTATCCTCACCGTGATATACATGCCACGATGCATCCATGTACCCAATAGTACCCTTACTTTCGATCGAGATATCGATGTTACACCTCTAGATGACACGAGGCACCATCGACCAGAAGATGATGGCGACATCGGACATCACTTGTGCAATCACCGCGACCTCCTCCGCACATTACACACGTGAAGTGACGCACTTCCACCGCAGACACCGGCCATTCATTAGATGTACTCAAAGATACTGTAGATTATATGTTACCTTGATGTATATTGTCACATTTCTTTATTTAATAAATTTATGGGATCAATAGTATCTTATATGTGATTTTATTTTACATTTTTTTATTTTTAAAAAAATAGTTCAAATATTTAAATATCACTAAGATCGAACAAGCACATCAAAATTCTCCAATATGCAAACTGCTAAGCATTCAAAATTCAATAATTCACTCTATAAAAAAATGCAAAAAAAATATAAAATTAGAAATAAGCATTCAACACATTTATTTTTCTATTTTTTAATATGATCAAAATCTACTAATCAAACAAATAATTCATAGTCGAGATCAAAAGAAAAAATACTCATATAAAAAATTAATATAGTCATTATTTTCATATAAAATATACATAATACAAAATTATGTAAATCAAGAGAATCATAAATTATCCTTTAAGTTGAGTATTCTTTATATTTTACAAATATAGCTTATATAAGGCTCCTTTTGTGCATGTCATATATATATTTAAATCATAAATTTAATTAAATTCGATACATATCAAAAATTTTTTATGACGCGATCACAATCAAGCCAATGTTTAGGCGGCAAATGCTGATCAGGGTATAATCGCCTCAGTTAAACGCGACCTAATTTATTTTAAATTTTGTAAAATCGCTTATTTCGCTAATTAACGTTTTAATCATGCTTAGTTTAAAAATTTTGCCAAAATATAATTAGTATAAAATAAATATATGTATAAGTTGGGATTTTTCGGGTGATTTATATGAGATAAAATAACAACAATAACAACAACAATAAGCTTTTATCCTATTAAGTGGGGTCGGCTATATGAATCCTTGGTCTCCATTATGTCCTATTATGTGTCAAATTTTCATTTAATTCAAGTATACTAAGTTCATTTTTTATGCATCTTAATTAGGGATATCAAAAAAGCTCATGAACAACAGATTCACTCGTATATTTGTACCTGCTAATCGAGCGAAATAACACTAACAAATATTTCAAGCTTCGATAAATCAGAACATGAACAATCCTTTGATCGATCGTTTGCTCGATTTAATAAATAAATAAATAATTATAATTAATTATATAAAAATTTATTTAAAATATAATTTGTCATTAAATATTTTTAAAAAAGTATATTTATTTTAATAATTAAATTAGTTGATAAAATTTTAAATCAAATAAGTTTAAATATATTATAATTACATTTTTAGGATTTTTTTAATTATGGTAATTGGTAATATCATCACAGATTTTGCTCGAGATAGAAAAGCTACTATCTGTAGTAAGAGCCGAACCTCCAAACACGATTTCTGGTTTTCTAGGGTTTAGTATTGGCCATTATTTTCTTCTTTTTATCAAGCTTCTACTTGGGACTCGGTCGACTTTGCATGTAGTATCATTCTCTTAACTCTTCTCTCTCTCAATCTATATATTTATGTTTAATGTGTAGTTTTTCTTGTTGATATGCGAAGTGATTACTCTTGCTTCGAGTTGCAATGCTATAGTCTATACAATTAGAAATTCCTCTAATCCTCTTACTTTGGTTTCATGTTAAAAGGAGAAATGCTCTTAAGCTTTTACGATTTATGGCTCTCATTTTTCATTTGTAGTTGGGAGTGTCAAGTGTGCATCTAGATGTTGATTTATTTACTGTGTCCGGGCTTTTTGAAATCTCTAATTTAGATTCGATTTCTCTCAAAAAATTCCTTACTTCTTCGGTTTGAGGGTTTTGCTGTTTGATTTATAGATTCAACATATGGGTAAGCATAGTTTGCTGACTTGAGTCACTTAATGTCTGTACTATATATTGTTGTCTCTGGTATTGAAATGCTTGAAATGCTTATTCCTTGTAGAATATTCTCCACCTAATGTAGCTATGCTAGTTGTGGATGGTGCCCCTGCTAGTTATGCATGACATTATTAAAATTAATAATGATGATTCTGTGGATGGTGACCATGCTAGTTGTGGCAGTTTAGAGATTTGAGATGCAATATTATTTTTTTTTACTCTTCTCATTTGTCAGAATAAAGATATGTATGCTTACATATATGATCTAAGTTATGCACTAAATCCTTGCATCACTTTAAGCATTTAGAAAGTATAGACTAATGTGGACACTATTCTTCTTATTCATTTCACTTATGTAATTCTGATGTTGTTAATGCTAAACTATTTTGCTTAATAAAGAATACAAAAATTATTATAATATCTAAATTATTATATCACACATGCACAAGTATCTATATAGCAATGTCTATACATATTAGCTTGCAAGTTATCGTACTAACTATATAACTTAGACTGAATTTTGTTATGCGAACTTACCCTTTGAATTGAAGGGTTTTATTCAACCTTAATAAAATGAGCCTCTAATATTTTAGATATTATAAGTTTAGTTGTCATTTTTTGCCTTTTTATTTGGGTATTTCTTGTGTGGATATCATGTTACTATTTTACTATTTTACTATAGTAACCATCCAAAATTATGCATTTCATCAATTCATCTATAAAAAATATAATATCTATGATTTGTTGAACACCTCTACTGAAAATATATTATTTTAGTTTATTTTGATTAATATTTTTATCCTTTTATTTAGTTTGTTATCATGTCAACCTTAGACATTTCTCAAAGTGCATCATCTGCTAATGATGTACCTGTAGAAGTTGAAAATAGTAGTGAAAATCTGAATGTTTCAGTAGAACCAACTGGATTAGAAGCACATTTAGTTTTGAGTGCAAACATAGAATTTCCACAGAAGAAGGGTAAGAAGAAAACATCTACAGTTTGGGAATATTTCATTGAAAGTACATTAATATTCAAACGAGTTTCCACACATTCTTTACAATGTATTTGCTGTCGTACAAAATTTCATATATCTAAAAAAGCCACTACTTCACAACTGTTGAGGCATGTCAAAGAATGTGAGAAAATTAAAAGAAGAAATAAAGAAATTATTGATTTTCCTGATAAAAGATAAAAATCATTAAATTTCTTGCCTTTTGATGCTACTACAGAGATTGATTTACCTATGTTTTATGATCCAGAAAATTATGATCAACTTAAAATCGGAGAAATTATTATAAAAATGATTATTATGCATGAATACCCCTTTATGATTGTTGAGTATATGTGGTTCAATATTTTGTTGAAGGTCTTGAATCCAAATTATGAGAGGGACTCTAGGAACACCATAAAGAGCGATTACATGAAAGTTTATGAAACTGAAAAAGATAAGTTGAGAACATATCTTAAGGGCATAAATAGAGTCTCACTAACTTCTGAATGTTGGATTTCCAATCAAACAATTGGATACATCTGCTTGACAATTCATAATATTGATGAATCATGGAAGCTGCATAAGTGAATTATTAGTTTTATTGAGCTTGAGTCACCACATACTGGTACTTTTATTTGTGATGCTATATGTGATTGCTTATTAGATTAGAATCCGCAGGATAAAGTGTCTGCTATCATATTGGACAATGCTAGCAATAATGACGCTGCTACTAATGCACTTAAAGTTAATTTTCAATCTAGAGGCAAGTTACATAGTTTGGGTAATTTTTTTCATGTTAAATGTTATGCTCACATTTTCAATTTCATGGTTCAAGATGGATTGAAGAAGATTCATGATAAAATTCATAAAATCAGGGAGTCAGTAAAGTATATCAAAAGGTCTCCAACAAGATTACATAAATTTGTAGAAGTGGCCAAGCAATTAGGAATTTCTAATTCAAAAGGCCTATCTATTAATGTTCCGACACGTTAGAACTCCACTTATTTGATGCTTGAATCCGCTTTTCTTTATCGTAATATTTTTATGCATTATGCTGTTAGAGATAACAATTATAGGTTGTTGCCTCAAGATTTTGAATGGATTAAGTATGAGCACATTAGAGAATTTCTTGCTATTTTCTATAATATAACTAAAACAATTTATGGTTCTTCTTATCCCACCACATATATTTTTCTTCCAACTGTCATACATGTGAAGAAGTTGCTATTGGATAAATGTAACTCCTCTGATGCATACATAAAGCAAATGATAAATGTCATGAAAGCCAAATTTGATAAGTACTAGGGTGAATGCAATTTACTTATGTTTGTTGTAACTGTACTAGATCCTCGTTTGAATATGGAGTTTATCAACTTCACTTTTCCTAAAATATACTCCACTGTTGAATTAGAATCTAAGATTAATATTGTTGAGGATGTTACATGGGAAATATATAATCAATATGTTGTTGATATTCCTAGTAGTTCATTAAGTGCTTTATGCTCTTCACATACACCAAATGATGCATCGGGTTTTGATTGCATACTTGGATTCGCTGATTTTGTTGTAGCTTCGGGTTCTATTCAACCCTCAAAATCTGACTTGCAAATCTATCTAGAAAAAGGGTTGCACATGTGCTTGAATGATCAATTTGAAGTGCTTGATTCGTGGAAGATGAATACTCTGAAATATCCATGCCTATCCAAGATGCAAATAATTTATGGAATATTTTTTTGTAATATTGCCTCTCTAACTTATTTATGGACAACTAACCCAGTGTTAAATGCTGATTTAGTTTTTTCATTTGTTCAGGCAACTTTCAATTGTCTTATGAAGACCTATGCGTTTTTGACTCCTGACTCGTGGATTGAGAGTCGCTTCGCCAAATCTCCATTCCAAGAATATACTGATTTTCTCTCGAAGCCCACAAAGGCAATCGTTGATGATGTTGAGAGGATTGAGGCCTAGCCTGGTTTTCTGAGAAGCATCGATAGCTGTTGTGTGACTTGTGTCTTGGTATATTGTTCTACGTGTTTGCCAAACATTTCTCACTCTTATTTTTAAAGACCTTTAGCTGCATTTTTGTTAATGCTTTTACTTAAAATGTTTTTGAATGTCTCTTTATATCATCATCTTCTGTCATAACTTCTTTGAATTGTTCTATTTCTAAGAGATTCTTAGCTTCTGTTTTACCCCTTTTTTTCCCTCAAAAATGTTATTTTTTAGATGATTGCTGGCGAGTTCATCATTCAAGCAACTAATTTGAAGTTCTGAACTCGTGCCATTGAAATTTTATGAGTAGTTAACAGTATATGTGTGAATGAAATTCTTTGTTGGAGGGTCCAATCCGTTGATTTTGTAGAAGAGAAAGAGATAATAGGATTTTTAGCCATCATTATTCAAATCAAACAAATATTTATTATAATATCAAGAAAGCTGGTCTCTACAATCTTGTATAAATTGAAGTAAAAAACATGGGATTATGTTATCACTCGGTTTTTTATTTGTGCTGGTATTCTTTGTTGACTGATGAGCTTAAACTTCGTCAATTTTTATTGATGTTTCTGCAGTTTTTTTTTCTTATTGCCTGTGGGTTAATCTTTCACTAGGCAGCAAATTCCTGCATGGCTCCATTGCTTTTTTTTGGAAGGCAATTTTTTTAAACTAAGTATCATTAGAATCTGAATTAGGTAATTAAGTATTAATAAAAAAAATTTTAAGAATAGGTATAGTCGCCCAATTAGTGGCACACGCCATCGCCCGACGCGGGCGTGGCCGTAATCATGTGAATGAGGCCGCCCACTAATTGCGACGGCTTCATACAAGCCAATCGCCGCTTAGTGGGCGATTGGCAACGAGCCAATCGCCCACTAATTCGGGCGACGCCGACATATTATTAGGCCGATCGCCCCGATCGTCTCTATCTCTGCTTTTACTCGATTCGCCCCAAATCGCTTCCTCCGCCAGAGTTCGACCAAACTCTGACCGCTCACCGAGCACGGTCCTCCTCCCTCTCGGAACTTCCCGTCACGCCGACGAGTCCAACGATTTGCTGCCTTGTCCGTGTATTCGATAGAAACTTTTGTTTTTCCGACCGCCACGCCGCTTAACTACTTCCTCTCTCATTTACTAGCGTTGGAAGTCAACTTTAGCTTTCACGATTCTCCTACCCCATTTCATTTGAGAAAAATTCCCTTTGGCGGATTCTACATTTTTTAGCACATCCGTGTTCTTCAGAAACACATAGTAAATCACTTTATTTATCAATTTATTTAGGTGTTAAGTAGTCAAAAGTAGTATTAATTAGGGTATCGGTTAATATAAATTTCTTATTATTCATATAACTTGTTTTGCAAGAATGAATAGAGAATTTGTTTCGCTGATTCTTTTCTATGGAGGCTAACGAATATCAATACCCCAAGTTATGTGGGAGGTCAAAATCGCCGCTTAAGGTTCAACGTCCACAAAGACCTTACCGAATTGAAGCAACGAATTATAAGAAGCTTGCACATTGATCCGTGAGCGCCACACACCACTCTAATGTGTCGTTATCCAAAGCGTATTTGTAGCGTAATATCTCGACGATGACGCTTTGGTTACACTGAAGCTTCCCCGATATATTAGTGTTGTATGTCGAAGTGGAAGATGTTAATATTGCATCCACATCAGCTGATCCGGTAGTAAGGTTAGTAGATATACCGCTAACAGATACACAGGCTTTCATCGCACAAGCACCTCCGGGGATACAACGTGGCTTTGATGGGTTGATTCTGCAAGTATATCATCAAAATTTATCCGATTATACTTGTAATAATTAATATGATAATTTGTTGCTCGCCTTATAAGTTATGTGGCGGACGACGTCGTTTACCGTCGATGAACCGTATGTGCCTCGAGTGCCGCAGCGATGAGTAGATGAGTGAGTAAGTGGCTCAAGTAGTGAGTCCGAAAGCGTGATATTAGTGATGATGACTGCTCGGGTTAAGCTAGATTCTACGAGAATAATAATCTAAAAAATCAATCATTTCGTAATATTGATAGAGAGTCATATGTTGTCCACAAATGAGTATGTCGGATGTGTAAAACTACGAGGCGGGGACAACGATGTTTACTTTGACCCATCCACTAAACGCCTCTAAAAGATGAAATTGAAATTCCAAATGACCTTGTCAAGGTATGTGTTTTGCAAGTAAACCGAGTTTACAATTTGCTATGGGTGATCCATAGTAAATAATGTTCGCCCAACAGCTACTCTAACCGTAAGAACTACACGTTGTATGTACGACGATACCCTAGAAGGCCTAAGTGGCGTTGCAGTAGAAAGAAGACGATTAGGGGTGCTTGGAGAATATCAATAGTTGGTGAAAATCATATGTGTCAATGCAGTAGTGCATCCTCATCATGTAGTTCAAATTTCATAGCGACTTCATCAAACTCGGATCGCACCGATTGATCCAAGCCTAGAGATTATAGGTAGAATGGAGTCGAAATTCAATGTTAAAGTTTCGTATATGAAAGCATGGGATGCAAGACGTAAGGCAATAAAAGTAATATTCGGCAGCTGGGAAGAGTCCTATAGGACTCTCAGTCTTTATATGGTTCTTGTACTTTACCTGGTACAGTCTACAGAATTCAATCTACCACTACGCAATATTTCCAAAGACTTTTTTGGGCTTTTGGACCTTCAATAATGGGATGGAGTCGCCGGTTCAAGGTTGAGCTTACGATACTTTTTTGTTGGGCAAGTATCGTGGTACATTATTAATAGCCGTAGGAATTGACGGTAATAATGGGTTGTTTCCTCTAGCTTTTTCTATTGTGGAATCAGAAAATATTGATTCGTGGTTGTGGTTCTTGTAGTGCTTGCATGATGTGTTGCCCGTAGTGTCTAGTAGACATGATTTATGCATAACATCTGATAAACATTCTGGTCTATTACGTGGATGCAAAGAGATTTTTCCGTGGGCTGCTCATAGGCATTGTTTGCGCCATTTGCGTAAAAATTTTAAAAAGGTCGTACGCAGACTGGGGATTGCTGATGTTGAGTTTCTATGCCAAAAGATGTATATGGCAGGTAACACTGATGATATTCGCCGCTCAACCGCTTTAATGTTAGATATTAAAATGTTAAAGAAGAAGCGCATAATTGGCAGAAGCGTGACCGTAAAATGGTTCCTTGTGCATGATGGTATGCGTTATGGGACAATGACAACGAATGCATCTGAGTGTTTTAATGGTGTACTGAAACGGGCACGTGGTTTACCGATTCAGGCTTTAATCACTGCTATCTATTACAACTTAGTAGCTTTGTTCATGAAATGATTATCCACTACTACTCAGCAAGAGGAAGTCAACTTGTCTATTTATACTCATAGGATCTCCACATCGCTACAAAGATAACGAAAGGGAGGCTAGGCATTTCCCTGAACCTGTAAATATCAACTCACGTGAGATGCAGATTTTTGACAGGTCCAGCCGATCATTCAGAGTTGATTTGCTAGATAATGGCCTATGTGATTGTAATTATAGCAGAACGATCATATATTATTGTCCATGCCCACATGTGATTGCTGCATTGGGATTTTGACGGTTGAACCATCTCAATGTGTGTCACAAGATTACACTCTACCAGATAAGTACATACATAAATGAATTTCATACTCTACCGATCGCTCGATTAGCCATCTATCGGTAGAGCATGAATTAGTCACGCATTCCACCTAACTTTCACGTAAGGTCACAATGAATAGATTCAAACACAATGGATGAAAATGTAGTACAAGTAGCAGAACTTGTAGATATGCAAAACAAATTTCACTACGTCATCGTGCCCCATAATAATTAATTCGCACATTTTCCAATAGGATAATGCTTATCTTTCTTTTCCAAATCGATCTACTTAGATTTTACAATATTAGCACTATTATATTTATGCGATTCTTTTCTCGAACAAGTACCGCTGCAGAGCCTACGCATATACTTAGGCCACCATCAGCCGATCGTCCTGTACCACAGACACACCGGAGGAAGACAGTTGTCACACGGTTTAGGGTTTAGACAAGATACTTTTGTGTCGACTACATTTTATTTATCTGTTTCATTATAAACTTAAGAGTCTTGTACATTTAAATTTGGTCATAATGAACTTCTTATTATTTGTCAAATTCTGAAATGAATTGGTTAACTTCATATGAAAATGGAAGACATACTTTTCATTTATTGTAGTCTCTTGGTTGTTCAATTCATCTTTATTGTGGGGCATTGAGCTCAATGGTTGATGGACACCTATTTATCAAATAGGCAATTGTACAGATTGTTTCAACTTAGAATGTATTTAATAAACTTACATTATTCAACTAAAATATTGAGGTGTTAGTATTGAGATAAGATGCTTTGAGTAATATATATGCATAATCACTTAAAACATGCATTTTAAAATTCAATCAATATGATTATATGAAGCATCTTATTTTTTATTCCACAATAAAAATAATAAACATTATTAAAACATACATTCAAGTTGAGTGGAAATCGAGATGCCTTTACATTAACACAAAAATGATAATATGAAACGATTGCCCGCTTTTTTTGTTACTTATTTCAGATCTTAAAAAAAGTACTGAGGCCCCAATTAGTGTGGGTCGTGACAAAGCCGCGCTACTCTAATCGACTTCGTGTAATCAAGCCGCCTACTAATTGGGACTGCTCGTAATTGAAGGTCGCCCAATTAGTGATGGCCTCATTCGCACGCCACGCCATGCCGTAACCGACGGCGTGGTAACTAATTGGGCGACTATACCTATTCTTAATTTTTTTTTTCTTAATGCTTAATTACCTAATTCAGATTCTAATGATACTTAGTTTAAAAAAATTGCCTAAAAATGTTGATCACGTGTGGGTTGGCTGGGCTAGCGACGAGGAGAGGAGATGGTGAGGTGACAACGACTTGGTGAGTTCACCGGCGTCAGCTAGGTTCGAGCGATGAAAGGCTTATTGGAGCTTCTTCGGCGATTGGGTTTACTAGTGAATTTATCAGGAGAAGAGGAAAGGCTTGTGGATAGAGGAACGAGAGAAAAGCTGTTTCGTTTTCTGCTCGTGAGTGAAGTTCCACCTCAAAGGAAAAAGAAGACATCGCAGTGTATGTGCTCACAGAGACGATAAAAAATTTTGGCAATTTTTTTAAATTAAATATGGTTAGAAGCTTAATTAGGTAATTAAGTATTAATAAAAAAAATTTAAGAATATGTATAGTCACCAATTAGTCAGCCACGCGTGGCGTGGAGTGCCACGCGAATATTGGCCGCTCAACATGGGCGACCGCTTCGATATGGGAGCCACGCCCACTAATCTGACCGGCTTCAGAAAGCCGCCTCCCACTAGCGACGGCTTCGTTATTTTTTTTTATAGGTGTGAGACTGCCCGTTATTTTGAGAGATAAGTAACGCCACGGTTTAGAGCTTGAAATGGTTCATGTGCATAAAGTTGATAATAATTTAATGGATGACAATCATATGAAGTTAACCAATTCATTTTAAATGGACAAATAATAAGAAGTTCATTATGACATAATCAAAGTTAGCGATACATGACTAAGTTTGTAATGAAACAGATAAATAAAATATATAAGATGCATACACAAAAGTATACTATACGTCTCTAAACCCTATACCATGTGACAACCGTCTTCCTCCGCCGGAATAACACCACTCCCGTGTCGTGCGAGATGGACGATCACAAATGATGGTGACCCTCTACCGCAAGATCCTTAGCGGCCATATCATCCTGACGAATATAGTGGTCATGAGTCATATGTAGGCGATATGTAGAAAGACTGAATCAGATAGGGACCCTGATCGAAGTATGGCCCGACGCTTCAGTCATCGCGACACCTCTCAGAAAACCGATCCGTAATATGTGTCACCAATATGTACACGCCATCCGTGTCTCTACATATCAGCTCATACCTATCAACACATCCCTGTAAGGGGTGATCATCCACAACACTGAAGTATGGCTGAAAGATGTCCCGAGTTGCTGCGATATGCTCCGCCTACACGAAAAATAGAATGTAAAATTAGCACTTACATAAATATTGAATACTTACTTATATCGAACTTACAATACGCTTCCACGGTGCTCACATAGTATCTGAGGATCTGGGTGGTTAAGAATACGAGAGCAGACCAACCGTAATATACCGAGCCGTTTTCCCGTTTCACATCCTCATCGCCCCTCGATGAGGCAATCCTCCGCTTCTCCCAAGAAGCAATGTGACCGGTGGTAATCAACCCGCCAAGATCCGCTTTCACCATCACTTTGAAAGGGTCAACCTGGGCTACATCTACTCGGGAATAAGGTCAATCAAAGACTCTATCTGTAATGTCACTCAACCCTCTTCCACCGATAAGAGGGACTCGCAACCATATGTCGAGCCTATTGAGCATGTATCGATGACGCGTGATTTGCTCACCGCATGCCTCCCAAATCACCGCATATAGAAAAATTATGTTAAAACATAATATACAGATATTTGAACTAAAGTGTTATTTGCAGATCCAACCTGTACCGCCCATCATCTCATTTGTACGCAATATTTTCCATCGCCGAAACATACTTCTCATTCCATCTGCACACAGAATACAGTTTAAACATATATATAAGCTACATAATTTGAAAGTGCAATTAACAACACATTCCTCAAACCAACACCGACAGCTCGAAAGATATGGAACATGTAAAGTGGTCCGCCACATGAATATGCTCCCAAGCCCAAATCGAGGTGTAGGCAACCAACCATGTTGGCCTACGACTCGCAGCCTCCTATAGATGAGCTAAAACCGCCTCCCATCATGCTAAAGGAATCCGTCCTCCGTGAGTGGTAAATATTGTAGGTGGACCTCAACCGTAAGTATCGTGCAGCGACCAATCGAATAAAATATAAGCACGCAAGTGACTAAGAACTCCTCACGTACCGCCATGACTCATCAGTCCACCTAAGCCACCTCGCATGCATGTTCACGCGTGCTCACCCATCTTGAATGTCGACCGATCCGCGATGGGATCATGATACATCACGCCCGTAAGTGCGTCCCCAACAAATCATCGCAAAGAATCGCCAAGTGTCCCATCTCTTCTCCTCGCCAATCACAATGATGGGGCCCATCAACCCGTAGTCCTGTGATCATCGCCACGCCCCGAGCTGCCACATCATCTCACCTACAGCCGAGGTGGAAGGTATTGGTCTACGAGACCATCTCAACCAAGACGGCCAAGAAATGATGATCTAGCGGATGAAACGTATCGACTTACAAATAGCCCACGCTTCAGTCCACGATGAATCGCATGTAATGGGCCACTCCTTCAGCATAAGCAAGTGTGATGCGGCCTCAAGTACAGTGCTCTGAAAAAAAAAATCTAAGTACCTATCTGAAATAAAAGGTAAGCAGGCGTAACCCATTCTAAAAAATAAAATTCACTTACGATCGGTGGCGCTCGATGCGCTCCACGTAGAGGCAATGATGAACCTCAGTGTGTAGCCTCCAATGGTGGGGCCTCCTTAGCATGTCATGTCGCCGATGCCTATTCGGTGCTCCTCCTACATCGCACTGCCAAAAAAAATCGCAAATATAATAGTGTTAAGATACATCAGAGAAAAGATTTATCTCAAAGGGAATATGGAGATAACTTCATGATAAGATATATTACTCACGCAGTCCACACCAATTTGAATCATAATTTCTTCCCAAAACTAAAAGCAACTTCCATTCATAAAATGTTAGATATGTAAATGCAATAATTGTATGATATGTATGTAAATCTTTCTAAAAATTTTATTTTATGATGGGATTACAAGGCATTTTGTTGAAAAATATTGATTATAATTATGAGTTAAAAAAGTTTACAATTTAATCAAAATAATGGGATCATAGTACAAAGCAAGATACTATATAAAGTTGAAAAATTTTGTAGGTTGAAGAATTTAAGGAGTGGAGAAAAATGGCTTAAAATATAAGTATAAACTTAATATTAGAATTAAAGAGATTCATGCTTGACAGCACTTAGATAAAGAATACTATTTTGAGGGATGAAATGTTTGAAGGTTGAGAGCTAAATTGAGCATAGATTCACATCTTTTAAAGCTCTCAAAAAAATGATCGATTTAATGAGAGTAAACTAACAAAACATCCATTAAAAATATTGATTGAAGAACAAAGAGCTAAAGTCAAATTGACACAAATCTTCATCAAAACACTAAGTTGAACTAATTAAACTTGAATTGAGAATAAAAGAATTGGGGCAAAAATTCAAGTTGCATGGTAATATGAAATAAAATAAAATCAATTACTCCAACATAGCAACATTATATTTAGAAAATACAACTATATCATGGATGAAGAAAACAATGAGGCATAATAAATCAAAGAGGCATGCTATATTCTAGAAATCTATTATCAAATTTTCATATGCCTTTTCATTTTGAATTCTAAAACTTTACTTCACTAGAATAGGCATGTATTTTAATTGAGTATAAGTCCAAAGATAAGTGACATTTTCTTAACGAGAGTTCTTTATATTGTTCTTACTATATAACAAACCTTAAAATAATGTTCTTTTGGAAAGCCTTGATCCATAGAAACACTAAATCAAATATGATAATATGTGTGATCCAAATATTTGGATAACTTATACCATTAGTATTAGAAGTCCATAGAGTGTATAGGTATATGATTTATCCTTAAGACTAATTCATCAATATCATCCTAACATTGTAATCCACTATATTCTTATTCCATGTCATGCTTTAAAATACAACTAAAACTTAATTTTCTAGATCGTATAATAGATAGAATGCGGCGGCCGTGAAGTTCCAGAGGGGAGGAGCGTTTCTGGGCTTGAGTTTGGATCGGCGAGATAAAGTGATCATAAGAGCAAAAGAGGGATAGGGCGATGGTGATAAAATAATATGTGTATCCATTTTAACACCCCACCCATCTTGGGTGATGTCGCTATAACTAATCTATGGAGTTAGCATCATGGGTTTCCTCATTTATGTTTATGCACCATAGAAGAATGCTGGCTGAGGGTTCTTAGCCATGCTCACCCACCAACCCAGCTAAGAGCTAAGAGACGGGAAAGAAGTGATAAATTAATGAGAATGGAAGACCTGAAAAGCCCAATTTACTCCGTTTATAAAAGGCTTCTGTCAGTGATTTAAAAGTAATCAAATTATAAGAAGAAAGAAGAAAGAAGTGATGGGTTTGAGTTTCAGTCTTTTCTTCAGATCGGTCGCCAAAGTAGAATCTGAGGGTTGCTCTCAATGTTGACTGGAGAAAGACAAGAAGAAGAAGAAGAAGAAGAAGAAGAAGGCAATAATGGCGGAGAGGTCATTGAAGATTACAAATGAGAAGGTGGCAATCATGGTGTCTTACCATCCCGTAGCTTCTTCCCCGGGTATTATTTGAGCTGTTGCTTATAATTAAGCGGAGGGCTGCTAGCTGGCCATGATTAATCAATTTCAGGATTTGTGGAGAGTAAATATTTGATTATTTCCTGTTTTTTGTGTTTCTGTCGCGAGAGAGATGAATGCTAAAATAGAATTATCCTGAGCGGTTTGAATTTTTTTTTTTTTTGAAGGTTTGAATTCAAGCTTACTAAAATTAGGCTGCCGTGGAAAGAAGTGATAAATTAATGCGAATGGAAGAACTGAAAAGCCAATGTACTCCGTTTATAAAAGGTTTCTGTCAGTGATTTAAAAGTAATCAATTTATAAAAAAAATATTGGGCACTTTAGATTTGTTTAATTGAAATACTCGATTTGATTATAAATATGTCATTTTTAAAAAACGTTTTAGAAATATAAATAATATCTCTAAATTGATAATTATGTTTTAAGTGCTTAATTTGATCTTATCTAGATTGAATTGGGTTACTTATGACATTATCGAGTTTCATCAATATGATTAGCTTGAATATATATTTTCTAAAAGCAAAGTTTAAACAACTAAAATTTTGATTTTAGGAGATATTCAGTTACATCGAGATTCATATTTAAATAAATAATTTTTTTAATGACATATCATGCACATTAACACTAATATTAAAACTTAATGTTACTAATAAAGCACATGTATGCAATCAACACAAATATCATCTCTCAATGTTAAAACAAATAAATAAATAATATTATTTTTAAAAATATTTAAAACATCTAAAAAAATGTTTTAAATATTTTTAAAAATAAATAATATAATCAAATAAATTTTATTTTTAAGCAAAATAAAATAAAATAAAATAAAAATAAAAAATAAAATTGATCCCAAACTGCCCTTTAGCGTACATCCTTATTAAAAGAGTAAAAATATAATTTCAATTTCAGACACATTTTTTTAGACTGTTTCGTGGGCTAGTTAAAATTTGTCAATAAAGGTCGAGAAGATAATATGCAGCGGTGGTCAATAAATTGTCCAACATGCCAGCATTTTGTCGCACTCTTTGAAAGAAATTCATATTAATAAAATATATGTGATTTATAATAATTGTTAAAATATTATTAATAAAAAATTATAGTATTTTTTGAATAATTAGTTAAATATATTATGCTAAATTACATTTACTTAAAATAATGTACAAATTATTATTGGGGTTAATAGCAAGTCCTAAATAAGTGTTTTGTTTAGCTCATTTAATATTTAAATTAAAAAAAATCATGTTTATTTAATTATTAATTTGTAATAATTTAAATGAATATTAATTAAATGAAAATATTTTATCGAGTGCAAGATTCATTTAAAAGATCTAATATTAATAAGAATTATTTTATTTGATATATATTTCTTAATTATTAAATAGATTTAATTTCAAATTTATACACATTCCTATATATGTAATAGTATGAACACAAAATCTTATAATTGTGTAAGTATATATATATATATATATATATATATATATATGATTTATAAATAAATTTGCTCAAATATTATTCCTCAAAAAAGAAAAGTACTTATAATAAGAGCTATAAATATTCCGTGAGCTCAGTAATTATTAGATTGAATATTATTATCAACGCAGAAGCGTCCTTCACGTGTAAACTATGAGAGAATTATTTTACTTTTTGACTTTTTAAGCTCCAGTTTTCCATTATAGAAATGAATTTATTTCATCACACGGAAAATAAATTAAGATACATCGCTATCGTAAGGAATAAGGACGAGGAACAGTGAGCTATCAAGATTTTAATAAAGGAAATTTATGCTAATTTAGCGGCTGTTTGATTGAAAATATAATTAGTATAAAATAAATATTTGTATAAGTTGGGATTTTTCGGGTGATTTATATGAGATAAAATAATAACAATAACAGCATCAATAAGCTTTTATCCTACTAAGTGGGTCGGCTACATAAATCTTTGGTCTCCATTGTGTCCTATTATATGTCAAATTTTCATTTAATTCAAGATACTAAGCTCATTTTTTATGATCTTAATGTCAAAAAAAGTTTCATTATTCACAACAACCTCGATTCTATCTAAGAAATGCTCGAATTGTTTCTAACTAAACGAACAAACAAATATTTCAAATTCGATTATAAAATAAATCAATCCTTTGTTTAAATGTGTTTTTATTTTAAAATAAATAAATATTTAATTAATTATATAAAATTTAAATTTAAAATATTAAAATATATTATAATTTTTGATTATGATAATTGGTAAGGTAATATCATAGCTACGAGATTTTTGCTCTACGGCTGAGATAGTTGCAAAGCTACTATCTGTAGTAAAGTCAAACCTCCAAACACGATTTCTGGTTTTCTAGGGTTTAGTATTGGCCATTATTTTCTTCTTTTTATCAAGCTTCTACTTGGGACTCGGTCGACTTTGCATGTAGTATCATTCTCTTAACTCTTCTCCCTCGCAATCTATATATTTCTGTGTATATGCGAAGTAATTACTCTTGCTTCGAGTTGCAATGCTATAGTCTATACAATTAGAAATTCCTCTAATCCTCTTACTTCGGTTTCATGTTAAAAGGAGAAATGCTCTTAAGCTTTTACGATTTATGGCTCTCGTTTTTCATTTGTAGTTGGGAGTGTCAAGTGTGCATCCAGATGTTAATTTATTTACTGTGTCCGGGCTTTTTGAAATCTCTAATTTAGGGTTCTGATTTCTTCTCAAAAATTCCTTACTTCTTCGGTTTGAGGGTTTTGCTGTTTGATTTATAGATTCAACATATGGGTAAGCATAGTTTGCTGACTTGAGTCACTTGATGTCTGTGCTATATATTGTTGTCTCTAGTATTGAAATGCTTGAAGTGCTTATTCCCTGTAGGATATTCTCCACCTTATGCAGCTATGCTATTTGTGGATGGTGCCCCTGCTAGTTATGCATGACATTATTAAAATTAATAATGATGATTACGTGGATGGTGATCACAGGTGCTTAGAGATTTGAGATGCAATGTTATTTTCTTTTACTCTTCTCATTTGTCAGAATAAAGTTATGTATGCTTACATATATGATCTAAGTTATGCACTAAATCCTTGCATCACTTTAAGCATTTAGAAAGTATAGACTAATGTGGACAATATTCTTCTTATTCATTTCACTTATGTAATTCTGATGTTGTTAATGCTAAACTATTTTGCTTAATAAAGAATACAAAAATTATTGTAACATCTGAATTATTATATCACACATGCACAAGTATCTATATAGCAATGCCTATACATATTAGCTTGCAAGTTATCGTACTAACTATATAACTTAGACTGAATTTTGTTATGCGAACTTACCCTTTGAATTGAAGGGTTTTATTCAACCTTAATAAAATGAGCCTCTAATATTTTAGATATGCTAAGTTTAGTTGTCATTTTTTGCCTTTTTATTTGGGTATTTTTTGTGTGGATATCATGCTACTATTTTACTATTTTACTATAATAACCATCCAAAATTATGCATTTCATCAATTTATCTATAGGAAATGTAATATCTATGATTTGTTGAATACTTCTACTGAAAATATATTATTTTAGTTTATTTTGATCAATATTTTTATCCTTTTATTTAGTTTGTTATCACCTTAGACATTTCTCAAAGTGCATCATCAATGAATGATATAGTAGTGAAAAAATAATAGTGAAATTGAAGAAGCACATTTAGTTTTGAGTGCAAACACGAATAATAAGAAGCACATTTGGGAATATTTCATTGTACATCAATAGAAGTTTCCACATCTTTACAATGTACTTTCATATATCTAAAAAAGGCACTACTTCACAACTGTTGAGGCATGTCAAATAATGTGAGAAAATTAAAAGAAGAAATAAAGAAATTATTGATTTTCCTGATAAAAGAAAAAAACTGTTAAATTTCTTGCCTTTTAATGCCACTACAGAGATTGACTTACCTATGTTTTATGATCTAGAAAATTATGATCAGATTAAAATTAGAGAAATTATTGCAAAAATGATTATTGTGCATGAGTACCCCTTTATGATTGTTGAGCATATGTGGTTCAACATTTTGTTGAAGGTCTTGAATCCAAATTATGAGAGGGACTCTAGGAACACCATAAAGAGCGATTACAGTTTATGAAAAAAAAGATAAGTTGAGAACATATCTTAAGGGCATAAATAGAGTCTCACTAACCGATTGTTGGACTTCCAATCAAACAATTGGATACCGCTTGATAATTCATTATATTGATGAATCATGGAAGTCATAAGTGAATCATTAGTTTTATTGAGATTGAGTCACCACATACTGGTACTTTTATTTGTGATGCTATATGTGATTACTTATTAGATTAGAGTCTGGGATAAAGTTCGCTATCGATTGGACAATAGCAATAATGACGCTGCTACTAATGCACTTAAAGTTAATTTTCAATCTAGAGGAAAGTTACATTGTTTGGGTCATTTTTTCATGTTAAATGTTGTGCTCACATTTTCAATTTCATGGTTCAAGATGGATTGAAGAAGGTTTATGATAAAATTCATAAAATCAGGGAGTCAGTAAAGTATATCAAAAGGTCTCCAACAAGATTACATAAATTTATAGAAGTGGCCAAGCAATTAGGAATTTCTACTTCAAAAGGCCTATCTATTAATGTTCCGACACATTAGAACTCCACTTATTTGATGCTTGAATCTGCTTTTCTTTATCATAATATTTTTATGCATTATGCTGTTAGAGATAACAATTATAGGTGGTTGCCTCAAGATTTTGAATGGATTAAGTATGAGCACATTAGAGAATTTCTTGCTATTTTCTATAATATAACTAAAATAATTTATAGTTCTTCTTATCCCACCACAAATATTTTTCTTCCAACTGTCATACATGTGAAGAAGTTACTATTGGATAAATGTAACTCCTCTGATGCATACATAAAGCAAATGGTAAATGTCATGAAAGCCAAATTTGATAAGTATTGGGGTGAATACAATTTACTTATGCTTGTTGCAACTGTACTAGATCTTTGTTTGAAGATGTAGTTTATCAACTTCACTTTTCCTAAAATATACTCCCCTACTGAATTAGAATCTAAGATTAAGATTGTTGAGGATGTTACATGGGAAATATATAATCAATATGCTGTTGATATTCCTAGTAGTTCATTAAGTGCTTTATGCTCTTCACATACACCAAATGATGCATGGGTTTTGATTGCATACTTGATTTGTCGATTGTAGCCGGATTTTGTTCAACCCTCAAAATCTGACTTGCAAATCTATCTAGAAAAAGGGTTGCACATGTGCATGAATGATCAATTTGAAGTGCTTGATTCGTGGAAGATGAATACTCTGAAGTATCCATGCTTATCCAAGATGGCTAAGGACATTTTGACAATTCCTATAACAATAGTTGCATTTGAATCATCATTTAGTGCCCGTGGTAGAGTTCTTAATGATTATAGGAGCTCTATATCTTCAAAGAAAGTTAATGCACTTGTTTGTACATTTAGTTGGATTAGAGGTTATCAAAACAATATTAAGAACCCACTAGTAAGACATAAATTCAAATTATATATTATGTGTTCTCTAAAATTGAAGGTTTAATATTCATATTAGTCACTAACTCACCTTATTTGTTTTGCTAATTAATCATTTATTTATTTCAGTAAGAGTTGATAGAAGAAGAAAACTTAGTAGTGCATTTTTCAGATTTTGAAAGCTCAAAATGAAGGATTAGTTGGTCACATCTTCAGAGTTATATGAACAATTGAACATTGAATAGTTTTGGTTTAGTCTTCTAATTTCTGATTTATCAAAATTTTTTAAATCTTGTGCTTTAATATTTCATAATTATCTTAACCACCTAACACTATTATTTAAATCTTGTGGTTACAGATATTGCTTATATAATGCTTTATTTAAATATATTGTATAATTAACTGCTTCTGATACTTATCTATTCAACAATTTTTAAGGTTACAGTATTGTACTTGGTGTTATGCTAAATATTGTGAATTGATGGGCAATGATGGTAATAACATTTACTAAAAGAGATGCAACTTAGGTTTATTTTTCAGCTGCTTATATAATAGTTTTGATTAAGACCTTCTTAAGGTTTGTTTCTGATTAAGACCTTCTTTGCTTTTTTTTGTTCTTGCCTAATTCGCCTAATTTACCTATTACTTCTGCATTGTTGTGATAGACAATAAATGATTTTTTTTAACGTAGGTTAATCTTAAGATTTTGAGCCTTTCATGTTTCTCTTTTCTATTGACTGTAATTCAATTATGCATTACTGCACTGCAATGCTACTTCTGCACTCTATATACTGCTGGCCACAAGATTATATTATTATACTTATGCTATTTTTGGTTTAATCTTCTAATTTATTGTTGTTTATATATGTATTGCTGGCCATTGTTGTTTATACTGTTGAATTTTATTATAATTATGCTATTATACTTATCTATTCAACAATTTTTAAGATTACAAATATTGCACTTGGTGTTATGCTAAATGTTATGAATTGATGAGCTATGATGGTAATAATATTTTCTAAAAGAGATGCAACTTAGCTTTATTATTCGACTGCTTATATAACATAAAATATACTTGTTTTTTGTTATTCGGTTGTGATTAAGAGCTTTTCTTGTTTTTTGTTTTTCTGGTTAGCTATGTAGGTCGCTTTCCGGTTGGTTAATCAGCCGCTTAATTCTGCTTGTCGTCGCTTTTGATTCAGCTTTTTCGCTAATTTGTTCCTTGTCAGGTGGTCGATTTTTCGCTCTTCTGCTACTTCGATTTGATTTTGCTCGTACCGCTTCTAAACTGACTGTTTTCTATTTTTGTTGCCTCCCAACCCATTTTTAATGTTTTGTAGTATATATTTTTTGTCATTTTAAATCCTAAGAAATCTGTACTTATTTTATTTTGCTGATTTATATTTTTAAGTATTTAATATAAGCAACAAAAAAGCTATGATGATATCAATGATTGTTTGATTTAATCTGCTTAGGCAGCTGAGCCCATTGATTAATTTTAATATATCATTTTTTTGGTTAAGTTTACTAATATATTATACAGATTGCAGGATGAAGATACTTAAAGTTTTGTAGGATTGACGATTGGAGAATGAAGTGTCATTATGGATTGAAGATTCTAAAGATTGAAGACAGAAATCCTAATTATAAGCTTCAAACATATGAAATGTTCATTTTTAATTGTGTATGTGTAAAATGTAATGCAATTATCATTTATCAAATTGTTTAAAAATTATATCTTGTAATATTTGTAGAAGCATAAGTGTATAGAGTAAATGCTTGTAAATTATTGTATTTAATATTTATTTTATTTTTATTATGTAAATGTTTAAAGTATTCAGAATTCAAATTTTATTATTTGGTTTGTAATTATATGAAAATTATTATTTGATTGATGAAATCATGAAATTGATTAAAGCATTAAAAATTAATTTAAATTTATTATTATTATTATTAGTTGTGATTCTATGAATCTGTGATTTTATTTTTATTAGTTTAGACTTTAGAGCTTATGAAATAAAATTTTTGTTCATAAATTTTTTTTAAATATTTAATTTAAAATTATTAAAATATATTATTTTAAAATATATAAACGAGCTATTTCAAGCCGAACACAAGCTCTTAATATATTTTCAAGCCGAATAGGAGCTCTTAACGAACACAAATATATTTTCGAGCTAAACACGAGCTCTTAACGAATTCAAATTTATTTTCGAGCCGAATTTGAACAGTGAGTTAATGAGCTAACTTTGAGCAAATATAAAAAACCGAAAACTAACATAGTCTGCCAAGCGCTCTTTTTACACTCCTAATATTACCATATATTTTAGGTCTATCCCTATATTAACATAAGACAAATCTAATGCATCTATTTTCCTAACCGAGTCATTGGACGGCCGACAATTTATGTGGCCAAACCATCTAAGGCGACTCTCTCTAATCTTATTTGCTACTCCAACTTTTCAACATACTCATTTAGATTTTATCTCTAAGAGTAAAGCCACTCATCCACCGTATCTGCAACACTTAGTCTCATGCATCTCTTTTATTGGCCAACATTATGCAGCATAAATCATTGTAGGTCTTACCACCATCTTATAAAATTTTCCCTTAAGATTAAGCGGTACTTTTCTATCACACAACAGGCCAGATGCATTCCTCCACTTCAACCATCCAACTTGAATTCTACTAATGACATCTACATCTATTTCATCATCATTTTGAACAATAGAGCCTAAATATCTGAATCGCTCACTCTTTTTAATGACTTGTTCACCTAATATCACAATACTATCACTATAACTTCTATAATTAAAATTACATTCCATATATTCAATTTTAGATCTACTTAAACGAAAACCTTTAGACTATAAGGTCGACCTCCATAATTCAAGTTTCTCTTGGACTCTCTTTAGTCTCATCAACAAGAAAAATGCCATCAGCAAAAAAGCATACACTAAGGTACATCTTCCTATAAATGCCTAGTAAGAACATCCATAACTAAAGCAAAAAAGAGAAGTGCTTAAAGCTGATCTTTGATGTAATCCAACTGAAATAGGAAAATATTTTGTCAATCCTCCTTATGTTTGGACACAAATAACAACTATAGTATATATATCCCTAATACTTAGATATAACTAATATTTAACCATTTCTTTTCTAGAACTCTTCAAAAGACATCTCTTTAAATTTTATCATAAGCTTTCTCTAAATCAATAAATATCATATGTAGATCCTCCTTACTTTCTCTATACTTCTCCATCAATCATCATCATCTAACAATCATTGCTCTAATCATCATCATTCAATCATTATTATCTAACTAAAATCACATAATCATTATAATTTATTCATTATTATCGCTCTTTATTATTCTCTAATATTTTTTTAACTACAACTACAACACATCATGCTAATGTCATAAATATTATAATATCACTTCTCCAATTGAAATGAGAATAAATGATTTATAATCTTCATTTATAATTTCACTTCTCCAATATATATATTTTTCTTTTATTGAACTAAAAGAAAATATATATATATATATATATATATATATATATATATATATATATATATATATATATATATATATATATATATATATATATATATATATATATATATATATATATATATATATATATATATATTTTATGTGTGTTACACTTATTTCAAACTTTACCAATTTTTTTTCACATTAAATGCTACATTTTTTTAATTAAGCTTACGAAAACTTAAAAAACTAATTAACTATTAGTGAGATCATCAATGGAAGCTAGGTGTTGGGGATTTAGGGGATTCACAATGAAAGAAATAGAGGGGGTCAAAATGAATTAAAAATATTATATTTATTTCAACATAAAATTAATTAATTAAATATTTATATTACATCAATTATAAAACAACTTCTTTAAATTTAAATATATTTTAATTAAATTTGCAACAGCTTTTTCTTGATTCACAATTACAGTGAGCGTTGGAGTTGTACATGCATAACGACCAATTAGATTTCTATTAAATAATATTTTAATCAAAGGAGAAAAACTTAATAAAAATTTGGAATTTAGACCATCCTAGACCGGACAGTAGTGGGTATCGGCTCAACCATTCGGCCCAGCCGTTTCACCTTGAGAGAAACCCAATCCTGGCTATTTAAACTGCATCGTCCGTCCTCCGCTATTTACGTTTTCACTTCTCTTTCCTTCCTCTGCTCTATTGTTCCTCTGTTCCGTTCTCTCTCTATCCTTCGAAGTTCTTTTCGGAACGATTCCATGGGGACGAAGAGTATTTTGGTGACTGGAGGGGCGGGATACATCGGGAGCCACACGGTGCTACAGCTTCTTCAAGAAGGATTCAGCGTGGTTGTCGTAGACAATCTATACAACTCCTCTGAGGTCGCCATCAAGAGGGTTGCGGAGCTTTCCGGTGACGCCGGAAAAAACCTAGTATTTCATCAGGTTGTTGGGAGTTAAGATTTTTTTAATCGATTGAAATGCCCCGCTCGAAGTTTTGAATTTAATTCTTCTAGAACATATGTTGATTTTTTTCTTAGCGAAGTTCCCTGTTTTTACATGTTCGATGGATAATTAGGGTTTTTTTAGCTGGCGGATTTGGTTGATGGTGTTCTGATGCTTTTGTCATATTTTATCTGCTTTTTGCCTCATAGTTTTTGGTGAATTTAAGTTTTGTTTTCTTTTTCAGGCATTTTGATTAAGGATTTAATATATGCTTTTTTGACATTTGAGTGATGTATTATATTCGATTTTTTTGGTGGAAAAGGTTTAAATCCTTTTTCAGCGTAAAAGAGACGTCCCAACGATTCCCATCTGGTTTGAAGTGGAAATAGCTTGGAATGACTTAATCTTTTCATTCGCAAGTTATGCCTTTCCTTAAAGGTGATATCAATTTTACATAAAATAACGTTTTATCTGCCCAAAATTTCAACGTCAACTGATAAACAAATAGGGAAATACAAAGTGCATTATAAGAACAAATGTCTGTGATCGTTTCTGATGTTGTATTGTAAGATAGGAAGAATGCTTTATAATTCAGTTAAAACGTCTTGAAATTCAGGAAGAAATATGTTGTTATACCGTTATCCTGATTTTTTTTTTCCCATAATTTGGCTGCCTTGTCTCTGTTTGGAATTATCGATTATTGCTTGTTTATGAAATTAGTTTAACTATTTTAATTTTAGATTTTTTTTTTAGATGCCAGATTTATGGCAAAAATTTTAGATTTACAAATTACAATGTATTGTAGAGATCTAATTTTATGAGATTTAATATCCCGCTTGTAGTTTCCTGACTTAGTTATTCATTAATCTATTGTCATTTACTGTAAGTTGACCACCCTGATAGGTATGGCTGTTGGTTTTTTTTTAATCATAAACCTTATCATAATTTAAAAGTTTCTTGAACAACTTTTACCATGTTGAGTGGAAGGCACCCAGCCTTAGCTTTGAGAGCTTTGCCAACCGCTATGGTTCAAGTCTTTACTCCACGTTGTACGAATTTGAGATTCAATCACTTAAATGTCTCAAAAAAAAAAAAAACTTTTACCATGTTGATGTTTCTAGGCTTTTTTGGTGAATTATATGATTTGCGTCTCTCTATGTTGGCAGTTTGGTGTGCCCAAAGGCAAATCTCTGAAAGCAAATAGATGAAATAACATGAAATGGAAGAAAACACACTAGGAATTTTTATTAAAGTTCACCAATTTGTGAATATTTATCATTTCCGCCATTTTAGGTTTGACTATGATGAGGAGAATTTTTACAATGGAAACTCGCAGCCTGCCTTTGACTTTTCTTTTTCGTTTTTCTATTCAGAAGAAACCCAGATAAAGACGCCCCTTTTATAATTAAAAATAATCCATTTCCCTTTTTCTTCCCTCCTCCAAGTCCAGATTGCATGAATTAATTAAACTCCATAACATAAAATTTTGCTGTTCTCAATAAATTTGAAAAGGATGGCGTGATTGGTTGCTCAGATAATAGCTTTTTTTCTTGGAGTAATTTTATTCCACATTGTCTTGCAGTCTTCTGCATTTAATATATATATTTCATTTGTTTCATTGCTAAAAACGTCTTTTTGATTTTGTAGGCTGATCTTCGTGATAGAGAAGCGTTAAACAAGATTTTTGCTTCCACCAAGTAAGTCGACTTTTCCTTGTTGCCTTGCTTCAAATAAATAAAATAGAATTTACTGCTCTTTTTAGTTTGTTTAGCAATGTTACATGTCTTCTCAGAAGCTAATCACCTTCATTAATTTGTCTAGGTCATCAAGCATGAGCATGAGTGATTTTTTTTAATAGATATTTTATTATTTCTAATGGATTTTTTGTTACGTTTTACAGAAGTGGTTTTCAAGTTTTATTTTTTTATTTTGGCAAATTTGTTGTTTTTCTTTTACTAGTTCCGCTGCCATACAAATTTTCTTGTGTATTGCATGGCCTTTGAAAACTTTGACGTGATCTATGGTTATTGTGCCTTCCAAAACAAGTAGACCTTTTTTTTTAAAGTTTTTGTTAATAAAGTGTTAAAAGACTGCTTCCTTTCGTTGAGGTATTTTATTTTTGTTAATCAAGTGTAAAAGACTGCTTCCTTTTTCTAGTTGAGTTATAAGTCTTGCCTATATATATAAACATCCTGTTGTCGTGTGCAGCTTCTGCTATTTCAACCCGCCTATTTTTATCTAAATAGTAAGATTATTCCTGTTACCACGTGTTGTACATTGATTTTCTTATTATGTTTTTTTTTTTTAATCTACGCTTTTGAGCAGGTTTGATGCTGTTATTCATTTTGCCGGGTTGAAGGCCGTGGGAGAAAGTGTGCAGGAGCCGTTGCTTTATTATGACAACAATATTATTGGTACAATAACTCTTTTCGAAGTCATGGCAGCACATGGCTGCAAAAGTGTAAGTAGCATTTTACTTGATATGGTTCATGATTGTTAGACCTACCAGTCAAGACAACTAATAATTAGTTATTGTCAACAAGCTAACTTGGCTTGCCTTCTTTCTTTGATTCTTGTATTCCGGTTGCCAATATAAGCGCCAATAATTTTGACTGAGTTTGTTCCTCGTCTAGTTAAATGTTTAAATTTCTTTGTATTAGAGTTGTTCTTATTAGTTCTTTGGATTAAGAAACCCTGAGCTTATTGAGTACATATAAGTGCTAATGACATTATATTAAGTCATGAAACCTCATCATACACTCTTGGTTTGGACTTTGGAGAGATGAGACAGCAACCTGCGATATAACCTTAGAGTTCAATGCATTTGAAGTTTTCCTCTTGTGAGGGATTGCAATATTTGATTGTTTCATCGCCAGTAGTAGAGGTTTGGTATATGTTGGTAGATTTGCTGTTTGATATAGTAAACAATGCCTGTGACCTTTGGGTTTTGAAAGGCCTCCTTGTTGGGGGATTAAGATAGAAAAAAAAGAGGAAGAGAAGTAGAGAGCACAATCTCACACATACATATAACTACCAAACATTGACAAAAAAAAAAAACATGTGAATTTAACTCCATAGTTACAATCTCCAACTTGGAGTCAAATATATTTATTAATACATAAGCTGTAATGCCTAAATATTTTTCTTAATATGCTCCTCCATGTGGGTCTGCCAATACTCCTAATACGATGCCCCCATCATCATGATTTATGGAGGCTAACTAAGATTATGTATAATCTGTTTTGAGATAGTTACTACCTTAGTCAACATGTCTACAAAATTTTTTGTTCCATGAATCTGCTCTAATTGTAAAATCTCATCATCAATCAATTCTTTGATGTGATGATACTACAATTATATGTATTTTTCTTTGCATGAAAAATTAGATTCATTACTAGGTGAATGATGCTTTGAATGTCACTAAAGAGAGTGTTGTTAGCTTGAGCTTTTCCTAATTCTTTTAAGAAATTCTTTAGCCAAATCATTTCTTGGCTGCTTTTAATATTGTCATATACTCAACTTTAGTGATGGATAGTGAAACACTCTTTTGCAGTGTAGACATCCAATTGATTGCAGTTCCTCCAAACGTGAACACATAACTTGATGTGTTTTTACGACCATTTAAATCTCCTCCCAGGTTTGCATTTGAATAGCCCTGTATGATTAACTCGTTTCTTGTAAAACAAATGGTTTACTTAAAGCATTTTTCAAGTATCTTAAGATCTACTTAATAGTTTCCCAATATTTTTCTCTTAGGTTAGACATAAATTTATTCATAACTTCCACTACACGAGCCATCTATAGTCTGATACACACCATAACATATATCAAACTGGGGACTATAGTATGGGTTTCAAAAATTCGCCACTGAACTCTCGATGAAGAGAGTATGATTTAAGTGTCAGTGAAATTTTCAAAAGACAGATGAAATAGTAGGTAAGACACTTCGCCCTCATTTTGTGAGGACTTTAGATGTGGTTCTAGGTTTCTTATAGGCGCAAGCACCTATAGTTAATTACCCCCTCTCAATGCTGAGAGAGAACTTTCGATTAAGGCTAGTTGTTAGATTGCTAAATACGTAGCATATAGTAGCAGCATGTGGAGCTTTAAAATTTAGATTTATGAAATTCATCATCATTTAACTTGAAGCGGATGGTTGGGGGAGTTATGACGTGCCCGATCAAGATCCAATGGTTTCATCATCTCGGGTGATTCTGTCTACTTAGAGGAGGTAGTGACTCAACGAGAAGGATCCTTGTCGGCGACCATGGGTTGCATCGTTCACCTTGTAAACTGGATGTAGTTTGTCTAGGAGATAAGTTTAAGTCTACCTTGACAGAGCTTTTGCCTATCAAGTATACCTATGGTTCACAACTCAAAAGAATGAGCCATTGTGAACATCTGACTAGTGGCGTGATATAATGGTGTCATTTGGCGACCACCGTCGGAGGACTCACGGTATGCGCATCATATGTGGAGCCTATTGGCCAAACCATGAGGTCAGAGGACACAGGTCACGTCCTTACTTTGTATACTTGATTTGATATTGACTCCTTTGTGAACTGGAGTTTTCTTAATTTGTATCTTCAACAAACAATTACGAAAGGTGAGTTGAATTTTAGCTTTAAATTTTTAAAGATTGAATTTCATCTAAGCATTTAACACTTAGTGATTCATCAGATTTTTTATTTGTATTGATATTCAATATATATTAATTTGATTTGAGCTTCCAAGCGTATTTTAATAAAAGTATCTCCTCCGGTTAAAATCTCCATTCAAACCATCATCGGGGATATATAAGTTTGCTTGATCTAATTTGTTATTTGGATCTTGTCTATTAATTTAATAATGATTAGATCTATGTATACAGAATTAACTACCAGATATTTTATTAAATTGGAAATATAATAATAAAATCATTAGATTTTTAGGTTTTGTTAACTTGGGACGGTCTAAGATCCGGAGAATCAGACAGTCTCCTCAAACATTAAGTTTAAGCATTCAGCGTAGTGTCAGGGCTCATACGTGTTATTTAATTTAAAATTGATTTAACTTTAAGAGATTTAAATATTGTTGCTTATTTTGATTGAGTCTTCATTACAAGTATAAGAATTTAGATAAAATTTTTGATGATTTGGGCACTTGGCGTTGTCCCCACATAAAATGGCTGATGCACGATGCTAAGAAAAGACATATATGGTGTAAACAACGATGAATCGTTATCCACAATTCAAGGAAGGTATATATGGTGGTGTAAACACGGCCAGAATCGTCATTCAAAGGCGTATGAGTCTCTAAAATAACTGCATGTAACATAAATTTCTCCACCACGCTAAAAAAATTGTGTACATGTACTTATATACTTGTAATGTCAGTTTTAACATTAATTTTAGCTTTGTAGTTGAATTTTTATTAAGTGTTTATGCCTCATGTCAGAGTGAAATTTGGCAGCATTCCGGAGTTGTCTCCGTGTATGGGGGCTATCTCGAAAATGTTGGGTCTGCCCACCACGCCAAGAAAAACATGTATTGGTGGTATAAATCATGACTTGAATGCGCCATCCCACAATGCTAAGAAAAGTATGTATGGGGCTCTAAGGTATCTGCGTGAAACACATTTCATGCCAAGAAAGGCGTGTAGGGTATTTGTACACCTGTAATGTCAGCTTAAACATTGATTTTATAATTATTGCTGAATTTATGTTAAACTATTTAGTCTCCTGGTGGTGTGAAAATTTGATAGCGTTGTAGCGTCGACGTCGTCCTCACGTGAGCTTTGGGTATGTTAGATGCGCCCGTCACGCGTCGAAAGATGAGTGGTATAAACTACACGTGAATATGTCGTCCCATCGCCATAAAAAGATGTATGAGGCTCTAAGATATCATGGTGAAACACGTTCTCTCACCAAGATAAGCATGTAGGGATACTTATACACTTTCAAGCAATCACACTTTTCGCGTCAATTTCGTACGTACGAGTACTTATATTTCAACACAGATTTCGCGGGGGCACATGGGGCGCTAACGGGTGCTGCGGTCGATCACGGGCGCTGGGTGCGCGGGCTGCTGTGCGCGCGGGTGTTGCACGGGTGCCGCTCACGAGTGCTGTGCGGGTGTCGCGCACGGGTGCGTGCCGCTCACGAGTGCTGCGCGGTGCTGCATGCCGTGCGGAAAGATAACACTGTAGCACGGAGACAGGTTGCTCGGTTCGGCCGCTCGGTTTGCACAGACGGGAAAGGAGGCTGTGGGGTGCTCACGTGCAGCTCGTGCGAGAGGCCGGTTCGTGCGGGACGAAGTGTCGAACGTTGGAAATTAGGACCGGCTGGGATTTTTGGGGCTATCTCTTGTGATTAGGGTTAGGATTAGAGGGGTATTTATAAGATTTTTTTATTTAAGTGAGAATTAACTATAGTTAGGATTTTTGTACCGACATTGTTACATATATAATATATATGTTGATCGAAGTTATTATGATGTTAACGCACGGCGCGATCTTTCGCAATTTTGTTTGGTTAGTCGAATCGGTCGATTCAATTCAAAATTATATATCGTCATCGCTTCGATATTTGTCGTTCTGAATTGAATAGTCTTATTTGAAAGGTTTTGATGCTAACGACGCGATCAATTTCGCGAATGGAAATCGTTTGGGCATCATCACTGCTTCTTAACCTCGATATGCGCGTAGGCACGTCGACGGATTTTTTTTCTTGATCGGTCGACCGTAGAATTGTGTAATATGTATATTTTAATTAATTTCAACGTTCAAACGCGATGGCGGTCTTTAGTGGAGGTCCTTTGGCCGATTTTGGCGGTGGCCAATGCATTTCATTTTGCATGCTATTATCGATAGCTTCGATACCATGCAGATTGGATGAGACAATCTTTGATAGATTTGATGTTTAAAGTAACGATATGACCAATTTGAGGCGGGTCGCAGGCGTTACAACCTCTCGACCTCGATATGCGTGTAGGCGCTTCGACGACCCTCCTTGATCGGTCAACCGTCGGATTATGCAAGATATATATTCTGAGTAATTTCGATATTCTGATTATGATGGTGAAGTCCGTTTGTCGATTGGAGATCATTTCGACTGATTTTGGCGATGTCCGGTACATTTCAGCATTAATTTGCGATATGAAGCTCGTCGAATTCATCCTGTGAACTTGACTTGACTTATGGCGCATGCATGGAGGTCAACATGTAGATGTGTTTGGTTAATACCATTCTTCAACTGTAACAATACTCAATACCATTTTGATGGTGGTCATCTTTACCACTGGTGAGAACACTTTTGTATAGTCGATCCCATGTAGCTGTTAAAATCCTTTGACCACCAATTTAGCCTTATAGTTTTGCTCACATCAGAATCTTCTTTTTCTCTATGCACTCACTTATTCTACAAATTTTTCTTACCTTTGAGTAATAAATCTAATATCCAAGTTTTATTATTCTTTATAGAGTTCATATCTTCTTTCATAGTTGGATTGAATCTCTCGTATGCAATGCTTCCAAGTAGTGGTCCGACTCCCCATTATCTATCAATAATAGAAAATGTAAAGATGGAGAATACTTTTGCGTGTGCCTAAATTTTCTAGTAGATCCATTTAACATCATAGGAGTATACGACTATTGAGCTCCATGTATAGGAGCCACCATATCAATACTAGGTCCTTTTAGAATTATGTCAATATTCTCAATACTGATATTATCAAGGATGATCTCTTTATGCTCTCATCATGCTTCTTAGCTATTTCTAATCAATCCTTATATAGCTTGTATTCATCAAATGTTACATCTTTGACTTTTATAACTTTTTTATTTTGGTCATCCTAAAATAGTCCGAGACATAGCCAATGAAGTGACACTTATTTGCTTTTGCATCAAGCTTATCCCTGAATTTAGAATCAATATGCACGTTAGAAACACAAAAAAAAAATTTTAAATGTGAAAATCATACCTCTTTTTCATTCAACTCTTCTTTAGGGATTTTAAAATCCAATGGGACGAACAACCCTCTATTAATTAAGTAGGCTGTTGTGTTGACCACATCAGCCAAAGTATCTTGGGTAAGCCAAAATGCAATCTTATGCACATCGCACACTAATTTAGGGTTCTATTCATTCTCGACAACATCGTTCTATTCTGGCATTCTTGGAACAGCCTTCAAGATGTGATTCCATGTTTCAAGTAATAAGTCTTGAATTCATTGTTATCGTACTCATCACTATTATCTGACTTTAAACACTTGACTTTCAGTTTTTTCTGAGTCTCTACTTTTACCTTCCACTTCTTAAAAGTAGCAAATATATCGGATTTATTTTTCTTAAAAAATAAACTCATACCATCCTTATTGAGTTGTTAATAAATATGAAATAGTATACTAAGCTGCTAAGAGATTGAATTAGAATTGATCTCTAAATATTAGAGTGCACCGATTCAATCTCCTAAGATTTGGAGGTCTTAAATTTTTCAGAAAATTTATCTTTCAATGCTTTCCAAGATGCTTTCCTTCTTCCTCATGTGGCTAAGTCTTTGATGATATAGTTCTGGGCTCTCTCTATCAGAAACTATCACCAAGTCTTTAGCTTGTATGGTCATGTACAATGTTCCAACCTTCTTATCTCTGGCCACGACCAATGTTCCTTTCAACATCTTACAGGATCGACCATCAAACACTATGGTGCAGTCACAACCATCAATTTTACTCATTCATATCAAATTTCTCTTGAGGCTTGAGATATATGTTACCTTATGTTAGACCTACTTTGTTCCATTTTCAGTTTTAATCTGGACTTATTCCTTTCAGATGATCTCTAGCGGCTCATCATCAGTAAGATAGACTTTATTAAATTTTTCTGCAATATAATTATATAGCAACTCACGACAAGAGATATAATGAAATGACACACCTGAGTAAAGAATCCATGACTTAATAAGACTCTCGAGACAACATACTAGTGCTTTAGGGTCATCTTCAATTATTGAGTTTGTGGACTCCTCATCTTATAAGTAGTTCTTCTTTTTAGATACCTTGCACTGACTTGAGAAATGTCTTTGTATATTTGATTGGTCTGATTCTTTTATTAGAGAATTGGAATTTGTAAAGAACGATGACATACTCACAAAATAAATCTACATTTAAAATAGGGTCATATCAGCTATCATAAATGTCAAAAAATTTAAATTTAAACTTAGAATATGCGATAGAAAGGCATTTTCAATAAATTAGCTGCAAGGATTGCTACATTTGGATCACATATCTTATATTGATTAAAATACCTTATATCTGATTAAGCATAGTATGAGTAAAAAAATTATATGAGTTAAATTCTTATATCTACTTAAAGCTTATATTTAAGGCAAAGATCTTGCATCTGTGTAAGCATTATTATATTTGAATAAAACACTTTATTTCATTGTCACTAATCTTATATCTATATTATAAAAGGGCTGGGTGAGATCATTTCACAATTTTATGGTATTAGTCATTGACCGCCCTGTTTTAAATGAGGATCTTCTTGGGAGTGTAGCATTACTTTATAAATTGGCATGAATTATGAAAGTTGATTTGTCTCTCATTGATACTAATTAGACGTAAATATTAGAAAACTTTTACCAATGCTTTGCATGTTGATTGCTCCAGCTTGTTTTTTCATCATCCGCTACCGTGTATGGATGGCCAAAGCAAGTTCCTTGTACTGAAGAATTTCCTCTTAGTGCAGCAAATCCTTATGGACGAACTAAGGTTTTTGTTTAGTCTTTATTAGTTTATTTTTATTTATTAAATATGCCTATCTCTCTAGTAACACATCCTGGGATCAGTGCAGCTTATTATTGAAGACATATGTCGTGACATACAAAAGGCAAGCTCTGAATGGAAGATAATGTTGCTTAGATATTTCAATCCTATTGGGGCTCATCCCAGCGGATACATTGGTGAAGATCCTCGCGGAATACCAAACAACCTCATGCCATATATACAACAGGTTGCTGTGGGGAGGAGACCTTCTCTTACTGTCTTTGGAACTGATTACAATACCAAGGATGGCACTGGGGTAATGTTTTTTGATCAAATCTGATTCTAGTCAGATGCATCATTGATATTCTTATCTAAAATATATTGCTTTTTTTTGTTTTAAAATGCAGTTCCATACTCTAGGCTCCACTGATTGTTTCCTACGTTAAATATTATAGATGATTTCTTGACAGTGAAAGTTGTCTGCAAGTTGCACATGGACACTTTCTCTAGTATTCCTATTGCTATTTTTCTATTAAGTTTCAGATACTGCTTTAGAAAAATAAGTGCAAATGAATTAATCTTAAGTTAGGATAGTCACGATATTAGAAAATGAATTGTGAATGAATCTTGAGTTAGCCACGAATCTTGAAAAATCAAGGTCAAATTTTATTCAAGATAGTTAATAAACTTAGACTCCACACTTAACAATCTTCCACTTAGATTTTAAATTTATAATAAATCAGCTTAGTGATTGTGTTTGAACACTTCTATGCTTATTGGCGTAAAGATTTATTTCTTCCCACTATTTCTCATAGTCATTGAATCATTGTTTATTGGCTCTCTATTCTCTCCTTTTAGAGCTATTCACTTAATAGCATTTTATTTAAGAATAGTACTGAAAAATTGGAAACATAAAAATTGTTCAATCAATTGAAATTCATTCTATTATAGAAATTTCTATTATATCTAATTTGATAAAATCCAATCATACATACCAAATTAATATTTGGAGAACTATAAAGAATTGTTTACATAACCTGGCAATATTCAATTTTCTTACTTTATATATTTTTCATTACTATGTCCTACTGTGGAAAATACATATATTGTTCGTATACTAAGTCCTACTGTTTTAACTTAGTATTTTAGAAATGGTATTATTGTCCATTATATGTGTCTTATATTTGGCCATTAGTCCAGGTTCGTGATTATATTCACGTTATGGATCTGGCCGATGGACATATTGCAGCTCTCCAGAAACTTTTCCAGGACCCAAACACAGGTAGTACTTTATCAACTCCTTTTTTACATTATTTGGCACTGCTTTCATTCCCCTGTTTAAACTATGAAATCAAGGTCATGCAAGCGAGATATTCTCTTTTTTGGCATTTGTCTAAAGTGGAAAACCTGAAAAGCTATGCAGTGTTTTTGGGATAAGTTAGCTCGAATTGTTAATTTTATTCCAGGCTAAACAGAATTTTGGAATTTCAAATTCGTGATGGAAACAATTTATTTGCCTTGGAGATGCAGCATGGCAATATTGCTGAAGTCTACTTCATACAAAGTACTCTTAGTCTTTTGCTGAACACAATCAGATTGTGCCTCAAGCTTCTTGATTATCGAGGTTCCAATCTTCTTTTGATTATGTGCATGGGCTTTGAATTCAAAGTAATATGAGATCCTTGTTAAAACAAAAGATCTAGGACTTCATAATGCTACCTGTCAAAGTTGTTTAGTGCTATAAAGTTTCTGCGTCTGAAACTTTTGAGTTGTATAGTCTGGTTCTCTGCGTGGAACCTTTTGTGGGCACTTCAATATAAATTTTGGATTACTTGACATGCTTATCTTTCTGGTTAGACACTTTGTTGGTCATTAGGAACCAACTTTTGGTGTGTGGGCTACAAAGTGTTCAGCAAGTAGACTGACAAGGAGGACCAGGTCAAATATAAGTCAGCTCAAATCAGATCAAGTCCTTTTTAGCAAGTTGCAGGTCGTATCTAATCAACCCTCAAAGAAGCTTGATGGCCTTTTACTTCATTCGATAGCATAAAACTTCCAAGTACATTGACCATATTTTGATTGTCACCAAGCGACATATCTGTAGTATATTTGGCACGTCATTTTGCTTGTTGAACTCTGTGGGTTGATTTTTTACTCTTTAAGTTTTGGATGAATCAACCAGCATAGTTTGCTGTAAATTTGTTGTGCAAAAGCTTCCAAATTTTAAGAAGGAAAAATAACATACACCAATGAGAATGAGAATTTAATGTTGTTCGATAATTTCTGATCAATGGGAAGCTGCAAACTCATTGTAAACAAGCCTGAGTTGTTTGCTCGTGGGATGACTTGCAATTAAGAATTTATATCTAGCTTCTGAAGGTATTACAAGCTTGATTAGTTATTTGTAAGATGACTTACAAGTGAGTATTACATGAGTTTATATAGAAAACACTTCATCTCCAACATTATTAGATCAACCACCACTGAAAGCTTTTGTAGTCTTCATCACAAACTTTTCTGGTAGCTCCATCCTTTATAAACTTTTGTGCTAACCTTTAGCGTAAATATTTGTGGAAACCATCATTAATGACTTTTCTGATAGCCATAATTTAGGACTTCTGTGGAATCTATTTAAGACTTTCATAATGTGAAGTGTCCCACTATTTCCAACATTTGTTTAAGGGGAGGAGAGTGTCTCTCCTGCTTTGAAGCTATAGCTTCAACAATTTAGATGAATCATTTAATTTAATGAATTTCAAGATGATCATTTATTTCATTTAACTCTTTCTAATAGAAATCATACACTTCCTTTCATTAGTGATCAAGATGCATTCAACATAATATTGTTTTCAATAATTTTCTCTATTTTCTAATTGAATTTTTTTCCTCTTTTGCTAAGGTTGTGAGGTGTACAACCTGGGGACTGGGAAGGGAACTTCAGTGTTGGAAATGGTTGATGCTTTTGAGAAGGCCAGTGAAAGGGTTAAGTACCTTTATTCTCATTTCATTGACCGAAAGTTTCCAATATTACTTTTTTTTTTTATGCATTTGTTATAGCTCTTGAGAACTCCCTCTTTTGTGCTGTTGGATTTTCTTCTCATGTTTATTCCTTCTGCAGAAAATCCCTTTAGTAATGGCTGCAAGGAGGGCTGGTGATGCAGAAATTCTTTATGCTTCAACTAAGAAGGCAGAGAGGGAGTTGAATTGGAAGTATGGAAATAAACACCTGTTTCCTTTTCAGGTTTTTTACATTTTATTAACTTGTGTGGGCTTTGCTTTCTTTGTTGCAGAGCCAAGCATGGAATTGATGAGATGTGCCAGGATCAGTGGAACTGGGCAAGAACAAATCCTTGGGGGTATTCATCGCCTGAACCTGACAGTTGAGGATTAAGAATCTCTCCAGGTGAAGCTGATGTGACTCCAGGTACGGGCCATTGAAAAATCATATAAGCATTAAATAATAAGTCAAAAATCCATATTCACTATTTATGCTGCGAGGAAAAAAAAGTAGGTTTTTGTATATTTATCAGTGGATTGGTTTTTGAAGGTTAATTTTGTTCTGATTTCCTATTATGGGGTGCAAATAAGTCAAGCCGAGCTCGAGTCAATCTTGATTGGAGCTTGAGCTTGATTAATTAATTAAGTTCAAGCTCGTGCTCGAGCTTTGTTCTAAGAGTTTGAGTCAATTCATGAGCCAGTTCTTTTAGTATGAAAGAAATAAAATGATAGAGAAATTAGAAGAAAATTTAATATTAAATATAAATTATTAAATTCTAATATATTTAAAATGTATTTTGATATTAAAAATTATTTAAATATGGCAGCTCATGAGCTAACAAGTTTGGCCGGAGTTTGTTCAAGTTGATTTGTTAGCTCATTGTGCCTATCTCATAAACCATTTATGGAGCTATGCTCGAGTCGGTTCATGAATTGACTTGACTCAAACCCCAATTTGTTACTTTATATCTTCATGAGATAGAGTATTCTATCAAGTTGTATTATTAACTATCTGGTTATTTCTTTGTGAATCTTGACTTGATTAATCGCCATAATTCTCAAGATTATTTTCTTTTGTGTTACCAGCGATTTGAATGTAGAATTCTATCATTAACCTTAGTTTAAATTTTTTAAGAATCTTCATTTATTTTCATTTGTTATTACTTAGTGTTACATGATCTTTAAGACTATGATTCTTATTCAAGGCTTAAATTTATCAAATTTAAATATTTATTTCCAATAATATTAATTGATAAATACTATTATACTCATTAAAATCTACTATTACTATCCTCTTTACAAGTATATGAATTTTTTTTATTTTTTTTATTTATGCTTACACTTCTTATATGAACACTTCAATTGTTGATTATGTAGCTCATTTTAAGCTTAATGATATATTTTTCTTTACTCTTAAAATCAATATTATTGATTTTATCAAATATATTTTTAGAAATGATTTGGATTATGCTTGATATGGCCATGATAGGGAGATTTAATGTATTATCTTTGGGTGATTTTTCATAATGTCTTTACAGATGACATCAAGAAAAAAAAATTATATGACCTCTTCAAATAGGGTTGCAAACTAACCGATCTGAGCCGAGCATATATGTGTTCAAGTTTGAGCTTGTTTAATATTATCGTGTTCGAGCTCGATTCAAGCTTTTAAGAATGGTGTTCAAGCTTGAGCTTGTTTACCATTATCGAGCTTGAGCTCTTTTCGAGTTTGTTCAGGAGCTTAGTTCAAATTGGATTATCGCGCTTGTTAATGAGCAGCTCGTTTAATAAAAAAATGAGCTTTAATCAAGCCTTAATCGAGGTTGTTCACAAGCAGCTTGTTGAGAAATATACATGAGCTGTATCAATTAAATCTTATTAAGCCTAAAAAATAATAATTTGAACAATACTGATCATAAACAAGCTTTAATTGAGTCATAATCAAGCCATAATCGAGCTCCTTGGCAAGATTGTTCACGTGCTTTAAATAATAATGTTCATGAACATAAATGAATTAAATGACAAACTATTCAAGCTTATTCAGTTAACAATCGAGTATTTAAAAAAAAGTTCAAGCTCGTTTGATTAGTTAATCAAACAAATATGAGCTGTCGAGCCGAGCCACGAGTAGTTTGTCGAATGCTTAGTTCATTTGCAGTCCTATTTTCAAATATTACCTCTAATATATTTTATTTTGGCAAAAAAAAAAAAAATATTTTTCATTAGCTTCCTACCAATGTGGCTTTTAATTAACCTTAAAGCATGTATAGTTAAATTTTTTTTACTATTTCTTTAACAGGGAGATATTTTAATAAAATATTTTTTATGTGGCTTTTAATTAACCTAATAATAACATGTGTGCGTGATGTTTTAATAATAAAACAATCCAATTTTTGTTTTCCATCGAGTATGTTTTAAAGAAACTGTGAGTTCCTCGATTAGTTTGATGAATTAGCACTAATTTTATACTTAAACTTAATAATTATACTTAAATAATTTAATATTGTAGAATTGAAAAAAATGAAAATGCATGAAATCATTAAATAAGCATATAGAATTAATGTTTAAAAATTTTAAAAATAACAAAATATATTAAAGATATTTTAAGAAGAAGATATTTTTTATGTCAAAAATATTTATACATAAAAAAAGATGATTTATGAACTGGCCAAAGTAATTAGAATAAGACAAAATGATAACCTTGTTAATATTTATCCGTTTATTTATCGTTTTGCTAGATGTAAATACCCTAAATCCAAATGCATTTCTGATTAACTAAATTCATTTCTTAAATTAAATATAGATAATTAATTCCAAAAAAGGCTTTCTATTTTTGTATTTTTTTTTTAAATTATGATCGACAGCTAATTAACATGCCTCTTTCAATTAAAAATAAATTTAAATTGAAGGGTAAGGATCAGTCATTGGTGTATAATGTCTTTTTAAATGTGAGACTATTCTATTTTTCTGTATATTTCAAATTTATAGTATTATTTTTTTCTTTCTTAATCAGAGCCTGAGTTGAATTTTTTGTGATAGAATGTTATGGATTAAATCATGGATTTATTAACGATTTTCAAGAAGGATTCAATAATCCCTTTATAATATACGTATAATAAGTGTTAATTGATCATTAATTAAGAGTTGACACTTGTTTGTAATCACTTAATTAGTTCAAAAAATTGAATGGACCTAAAGTCAATTAGAATTTTTAATTCAAGTTTTTTTTTAAAAAATTTAGAAATATGCAATTATATTTGCATGGAGTAAATGTCTAAATAACAATAAGACATTTATCATAAGTAGTAGAAAAAAAAATGAATCAAAATGTTTTTTGATTAAATATTTTGTTACGATAAATTTTAAAATTATTGGACATGTTTTGAAATTAATATAATATAATTTTTGATTGATTAATTATATTATACTCATTTCAAAATAAATTTAATATTTTTAGGATTTATTTTGAATAAATTTTGATTATAATATTCTATCTTAAAATTTTGATGAGAAAGTGAAAAATGATCGAAAGAGCAAAATCTGATGTATGCTTATTAGCCATTCAGTGAAAAATTAACTTTTTATTTTATTTTATTTATTGACAATCTAAATAGTTTTCAACAATGAAATTAAAGATTAAAAAAAAAAGTTAAACTTCTGAACGATAGAAGATAAACTGCTCATAGGAAGATCAAACTTAGCATAGTTCAATAAAAAGAGAAAACCTTAACTCCAAAGGCAAAAGAACAAAATAAAATGAGCTACTACTCTCTACGAATCTAATTGAAGCTCCAATGCGATTAGGGATTTCTCATAATATCTCTTCTTATTTGTGCCTTGATGATTATTGATAAAAAAAAAAAAAACACTAGAAATAGTTTGAAACATTCATTAAAACTCATTTTCTCATCTAATATTACTAGATATAAAATTAATAAGTGACGGAGCATTTCGGCCCCCAAATAAGATAAAATAGGAGATCAAATAATCTCCAATAAAAATTACACTGCCTATATAGATGTATCTATAGTATAAGTAGTTAAGACTTGATTATGTTTGTTACGTGTTTGAAAATCAGTTGTGGTAGAATAAAACTTCACGTCTTAGTTTCGTTGAGAAATCCTGCATGCACGCAGATAGTTGAAAATTGAATAAGGAACTCTATAATTTTTACGTGAAAAAATCCTAGGAAGAGGGGAAAAAATCACTCGATAAAGATCTTTCATATATCAACTTTGGACTAAAATTTGAATCTTCAGATACGATTACAAGATTATATGTGAGAAATCCTGATAATGAGAATTTCGGAATGAGGTTACAACAACTATACGGCGATAGTTGGACTGTAACGATCATTGGCTGTAGTCGGCGATAATAATAGGCGGTGATCGGCGACAACGGTGGTGATGACGAACTTCGAACTTTTAGCTCTCTCTCAGCTTTCTCCAAAATTCGCTTCTAGCTTTTCCCCCCTTTTCATGACAAGAATGGAGTCCTATTTATAGGATTTTGAGAGGGAATTTTGGTCATTGTAGTCAAAATTCCAAAACACTCTAGCAGACGGTTCATATCGATTCATTTGATAATAGATAGTTTTTTTTGTGATTTAACTATTCAAATGACCTTTGATTTGAATGATCTTAGGCTCGTTGGATTCGTCTCGTCAAACCGCTCGATTCGACTATAAGCATGTCAAATTTAGAGGTTATTTGATCATCCAATTAGTGTATCGAAATTTTTAGGTGCAGTCTTTAAGCTTAAATCGAGCTCATTTGGGCTCAATTCGACACGATTTTAGTGTTGTTGGACTCATCTAACCGAGTCGTTTAATTTGATTATATTCATGCTTTATTTATAAATTTTAGAGGGATATATCATTTGCTCCCCTATTTTTATATGATAAAACTGATTTCATTCAAAAATATATTAATTTTTTTAAGAATAAAATCACTTTAACTAAAAATTATTATGATTTGTAATTATATATGTTGCGTCTTTAGAAAACCATTTGAAGAGTAAAATTTTCTCCTTGTTGTGAAATCCAAAGCGAGGTATAAAAAGTGCGAACAATAAAACTTCAGAGTTTTTACGTGAAAAAAATCCGAGGGAAAATCGAGGGCTCTAGTAAAAACTTCCACTATGTATCATTTGAGTACAAGATCTTCACGATCTGAGATTATAGAATTGTCATGAGAAAGGGACAACGATTCTAATAGGCGATGTTGATGACGATGTCGACGGCGATGTTGGCGATGATAGCGACGATAGTGGTCGGTGATGACAATGCGATGGTGGCGAGATCAGCGGTGGCGGCGGCGGCCCGGCGTGGTTGATGACCGTCAGTGGCGGCACGATTGTCTTGGAGGATCTTTAGAGCTCTCCTCTCTCTTGCACGCTTTCTTCGTATGAGGAATGATGTATTTATAGATTGGAGGAGTGCGTCTCATGCAAAACCCGTACCACTCTAGTTCATCGGACGGCTCAAAATGATCCCCTTGATCATATGATGTATTTTGTGTATTTGAATGCTCAAATGATGTCAGAATTATGATATCTTGGGCTTGTTAGATTCGGCTCGTCAAGACGCTCAATTTGACTATAAACACTCTATATTTGAGAGCTTTTTAGGAATTTAACTGATATCTCAAAGTTTCCAATGATATTTTAAGTGCTCGATCTCGACCAGTTTCAATTTCCGATTAGCTTGCTTTCGGCATCAAGATTCGTGCTTCGACTAGAGTAATTTTCAGGGTCATATCAGTTGCCCTCCTATTTTTGGATGATATTATCTCAATCATCAAAAAATATATGTGCAAAGTACTTCAAAATAGCAAATTCTTCAACGAAATGCGAATTGATTAACACATTTTAATAGAGCAGATCTTCATGTAAGCACAAGATTATGACCTGAGCAGATGCAGCACTACAAAGATGTGTAGGTATGCGGCCTTGAAATTTGAGATTACGGATCAATCCGGGTCTTTATATGCTTGCGGGCACCTGAGACGCCTTCGCATACACGCCCGCCCAGAGCATGGTAGCAGCGCCATGAGCGCCACACATCTATTCGGGTTGGATCAATTAGTGGCGGGCGGGTAAAACCACGGGGATTCAGCGGAAGGTGGCCTTATGAGCCTTGAGTCGTCTGTGGTAGCCAGGCGGAGTGGAGTGGAGTGGCTGGGTCATGGAGGCGACCGCGAAGGTGTGACGGCGAACCATGGGGCGGTCGGGCCCTAGCGTCGCGTCGCGGCGTGTATCTGAGACGTCGGAACGCCACGCGTATCTGGCCAGCATCTGTGACGGCGCTCGTGGGACAACGAGCGGTTTTGATGATTTGAGTTTTGAAGGTTTGGGAGGTTTTTGACGATTTTTTACCCTTTTGCCCCTATAAAGGGTTTATAAAAACCCCCCTAGGGCTAAGGGAGAAGGAACCTTCTCTTCTTCTTGAGAGAAGGTCGTTTGGAGGCGGTCAAGGTCCGCGGTACTTACGTCGTTGTTCCGGTTTTCCCTCGAAAGAGGCGTCAACCGGCCTCGTCGGACCGTCCGGGTTTGGAGGCGATCAAGGCCCGCGGTACATATGTCATTGTTCTGATTTTTCCCTCGAAAGAGGCTTCAACCGGCCTCGTCGGACCGTCCAGGTTTGTAGGCGATCAAGGCCCGCGGTACATACGTCGTTGTTCCGGTTTTCCCTCGAAAGAGGTGTCAACTGGCCTCGTCGGACCGTCCGGGTTTGGAGGCGATCAAGGCGTGGTACTTACGTCGTTGTTCCGGTTTTTCCTCGAAAGAGACATCAACCGGCCTCGTCGGACCGTCCGGGTTTGGAGGCGATCAAAGCCCATGGTACTTACGTCGTTGTTCTGGTTTTCCCTCGAAAGAGGCATCAACTGGCCTCGTCGGACCGTCACAGGTTTAGAGCCGACGTGGCCAACAACGGCGCAGTAGTATGGTGGCGGTCGGTAGTCGGCGGAATGATCGGCGGCATAATGGTCCGAAGGTTGGCGGTAACCAATGACCAGTGGTGATGTGATTAACCGGCAACCGTGGTTGGCCGGTGGTCGCAATAACAATGGCAGCAGTATCGAAGTGCTGGCTCAGTAATCGGAGGATACCGGCAATGATAATTGGCAACAAACAAAATTACCGATGGTTGGCGGCGGTAAGCGGCAGTAACCGGATAGTCAGCAGCGGATAATGGCATAGTAATGCAGTAGCCAGCGGCAATGTTAGCGGCCAAGCAAGTGGTCAACGCGGCAACAACGCAGTAGTCGATAATTAGCGGCAGCATCAGTAATCAGCGAGATAACCATGGCAATGGTAGTAGCGAATTCACCGGCAATGGTGGCAGCAGTGGCCGAGTAGCATAACCGACGATAGAAATTAGCCAGCCGACGTGGTCAGCGTGTCAGCAATGTTAGCCAGCGGACCGAAATAATGTCAGCAGCGGTAGACAATAACCAGTTAAGCGGCCGGCAGAGGTGGTCAGCAGCATGACAATGGTAATCAGCAGTGGCCAGTGTAGATTAAGCGAGATAACCAGCGGCGATAGTGATGGGCGAAGTTGGCAGCGTGACCAACAGTAATAGTATGCGACCGGCAGCAGTGGTTAGCGCAACGAAGGTGTGGTCAGCGGCCAACTAGCAGCAGTAGTCAGCAGTGGCAACAACGTCACCAATCAGTAGGATACCGGCGGCATGGTTGTAATAACCGGCGAAGATACAGCGATGGTAGTGCGATAACGATAGTAGTTGGTGGTGACGGGTGGTGCGACGCCAACAGCAACGGTAGTTGGCGGTGGACAACGTCGGTAGTGGCGAGATGGGCGGCATGAGATATATTTGTTAGAGTGTTATCCGATGGCGTTAACATGGAAGAGGTTGAATTGAATCGGCGAGAATTTTGACCTATCCAGGGTTGTTTGTCGAGTCTTTGCTCGATGGCGCAACAGGAAGAGGTTGAATTAGATCCGAGGTTTTGACTTATCGAGGTTGTTTGTCGAGTCTTTGCTCGATGATGTTAACTTGTGGAAGAGGCGTGAGAAGTCCACCGGACCTTTTGACTATCTAGGTTGTTTGTCGAGTCTTTGCTCGAAGACATTAACATGTGGAAGAGGTTGAATTGAATCCACGAGAATTTTGACCTATCAGATTGTTCGTCGGGGTTACGATGGCGTTAACTATGTGGAAGAGGTTGAATTGAATTCGAGAATTTTACCTATCAAGGTTGTTTATCGAGTGTTACCGATGCGTTAACCTTGTGGAAGAGGTTGAATTAAATCGGCGAGGATTTTGACTATCCGAGGTTGTTTGTCGGTGATACGATGAATTAACTGTGGAAGAGGTTGAATTAGAATCCGAGGATTTTGACCTAT